>CAIGQQ010011173.1:4503543-4520541 GCA_903798035.1 Danio albolineatus
TAAGTAAGTAAGTAAGTAAGTAAGTAAGTAAGTAAGTAAGTAAGTAATATGTAATTATATAGTGCATTTACTATACACCAAAAGCGCTTCACAATCATAAGGGCGGTTTCTCCATACCACCACCAGTGTGCAGCATCCACTTGGATGATGCGACGGCAGCCACTCACCACACACCAGCTATAGGGGGAGTGGAGAGACAGTGATAGTCAAGTCTGCAGATAGGGATGATTGGGATCCATGATGGGTAAGGGCTGATCGAGAGACTTTGGCCAGGACAGCGGAGTTACACCCCTACTCTTTACAAGAAGTGCCATGGGATTTTTAATGACCACAGGGAGTCTGGACCTCAGTTTAACGTCTCATCCCAAAGACGATAGACTTTAATAATTCTGACCTCAAACTAATTCCAGTTCAGTTATTAACAACTAAAATGTTACAATTATTACTCTAAGTGACAGAACAAAAACCTTTCCACTAAACAAAATGTATTTTTTACGTCTGATTAAAACATGAACAAGATTATTTGTCACTTTACCACAATATATGCCAGAATTAGACAAGCCTTCATGCTTCAAGCCTCCATTATTGAACCCACAACCCTCTGGTTAGTGTTGATTTCATCGAAACCTCGTCCGTGACGTGAAACGACTGCTAAAATTGTTCGGCTGAATGAACAGACCGTGTTGTGCGAAATTCTCCATGAAGGTTAAAAGCGCATTACATTACACATACGTCACATCTCCAATCCCATCTCATAAGAAAGGCTAATTGAGGAGCTAGTGAAGCATGTGGGGTAAAAAGTGCTGATGGAATTGATGTAAATTTAATTTGAGAATGCTTGCGGTGTTAAATTGGCCCTGTAGTGTCTTCATCTATTTTCTGCTCCTCCAGAGAGGAGACGTCCACATGATTTACTCCCCGCGCTTGGAAGATAAACTTAACGCTGCGCTTTTTTTTGCCTCACAGGAAAGCTGTATTAAAGAGATCAGCGTGGTGAGAATCAGTTTGGCAACAGGCTGGAGACAAAAGATGGCCTACAGTACATCATTATCTTAATGTGCCGCAGACACTCTCCCATTATTGTAAGTGATAATTGCCAATAAAGGGCACCTATCATGCAAAATCATGTTTGGACAGAACTGTGTGCAGGTAAAGTGTGTCCACAGTCATATTGGAGTGATAGAAACACAACAAGTGTCGTTTTTAAAACTGCCTGATGTTAAATTTGGATCCAATTCCCAGCGATACTGTTTGACAGCCTAGTATTAACATGTCTTAGTATTAACCTGAGGATGAAGAGGTGTTGTGGACTAAAGTGAAGAGTGGGCGGGGTGTCGTGGATGAAAGTATAGAGAGCTGGGGAGTTGTGGAAGAAAACGAAAGTGAATAGTTGACGCGGGAGGAGAGCGGTTAAGAAGGGGGATTGGTAAAATGAGGTGCCAGATCAGATTTCAGAGGTGCCGGATCCGGCTCTGCCTTGTTCCGGCACAAGGTCCGCATTCATATTGGAGTGATAGAAACACAACAAGTGTCGTTTTTAAAACTTCCTGATGTTAAATTAGGATCCAACTCCCAGTGATATTAGCCCCTTTCACACAGTGATACCGGTAAATATCTGGAAAATGTCCGGAACGATTTTACTGGTAAATTCATATAAAAGGTGTTCACACAGGCACAGACGTTCAGAGTTTTTCCAGAAAAGACCGTTCACACATCTATTCAAAAATACTGGTAAATTCTGACATCATTAACCAGAAATGACTAATAAACGGCAGCGATTGAATTTATAAACATAGAAGGGGTCAGCGTTTGTGTTTTGTGTAGATTTCACTTTTATTTAAAGCTTTAAAAATTAATTTAAAGCTCATAACATTAAAGTCATGAAATAAACATCGTTTATCAACATTAGATGCAACCTAAATATCTAAAGTACATCACCGATAGTGAAACAACTAAAAACATCCGTAATGTCAACAAAAAGCATCAAAAGTGATGTGCCATGCAGGGAATTCTGGGAGAGTCAGTTTATGGTTATTCGCCGGATGTAATAAGGGAATATACTGTTAACCAGGTAACAGATTTTACTGTAGCATTTTACAGTTTGTTTACCATTGAAATCACAGCAATTTTTATAGCATTAAAGGGCACCTATCATGCAAAATCATGTTGGGACAGAACTGAGTGCAGGTAAAGTGTGTCCACAGTCAAACTGGAGTGATAGAAACACAAGTGTAGTTTTTTAAAACTTCCTGATGTTAAATTTGGATCCAATTCCCAGCAATACTGTTTGACAGCCTAGTATTAACATGACTTAGCATTAACCTGGATGGGAGACCACATGGGAATGCTAGGTTGCTGCCAGAAGTGGTGTTGGTGAGGCCAACAGGGGGTGCCCAACCTGCGGTCTGTGTGGGTCCTAATGCCCCAGTATAGTGACGGGGACTCTATACTGCTCAGTGAGCGCCGTCTTTCAGATGAGACATTAAACCGAGGTCCTGACTCTCTGTGGTCGGTAAAAATCCCAGGATGTTCTTCGAAAAAGAGTAGGGGGTTAACCTCGGCATCCTGGCCAAATCTGCCCACTGGCCTCTGTCCATCATGGCCTCCTAACCATTCCCATATCATAATTGGCTTCATCACTCTGTCTCCTCTCCACCAATCAGCTGGTGTGTGCTGTGCGGTCTGGCGCAAAATGGCTGCCGTCGCGTCATCCAGGTGGATGCTGCACACTGGTGGTGGATGAGGAGATCCCCCCCATTGAGTAAAACGCTTTGAGTGCCCAGAAAAGCGCTATATAAATGTAAGGAATTATTATTATTATTATTATTATTATTATTATTATTATTATTATTGTTGTAACCTGAGGATGAAGAGGTGTCGTGGACGAAAGTAAAGAGGGCTGGGGAGTCGCGGAAGAAAATGAAAGTGAACAGTGGACGGGGGAGGAGGGCGGTTGAGAAGGGGGATTGGTAAAATGAGGTGCCAGATCAGATTTCAGAGGTGCCGGATTCGGATCCGCCGTGTTCTGGCACAAATTAAGCCCTGGTCCACAGTCATATTGGAGTGATAGAAACACAACACGTGTCGTTTTTAAAACTTCCTGATGTTAAATTTGGATCCAATTCCCAGCAATACTGTTTGACAGCCATGTATTAACATGTCTTAGCATTAACGCATATAAACATGTCCACAGGACAGGTTTGCAAAGAAACTTGAATCAAGAGATCTGTTCCAACGTTCCGTAATCAAACTGCACTTTGAGAAGCAGTAAGTGCGACACTTGGTCACACTTTATTTTGATGGTCCGTTTGTTGAATTTAGCTACATTGCATCTAGATGCCAACTAAATCGCATTAGATTATAAGTAGACTCTCAGGTTGGGGTTAGGATTGGGGTTAGGGTTATGGTTAGTGTAAGTTGACATGTACTTGCAAAGTTTCTTATAGTCAGTTAAATGTCTGTTAAAGCTTCATTTGCGTTCTTCAGAAACCTATGGGTGACATCACGGATACTACGTCCATATCTTTTACAGTCTATGGCTCCGACGTTAAACCGATGATAGACGATGTAGTGTCCAATCAGCGGCTTGTTGTGTACCGGCTTTTAGCTATAATGAATCTCTATACAAAAGCATATTTAGCCATTTGGTGGGCATCCTGGGCATCTATTTGCCACCAGTAGATGAGCAAAAAACAGCGCAACATGTTTAACGCATGTGTGTGTTTGTTGTGTGTGTTACGCATCGACAGTTATGTGTGGCTCATTCATCTTACTGTGGTATTTGTGACTGTGTGTCTGTGTTTTATCGTGTCTGAGTTTCATCGACGTGCTGTCACTTGCTGTGTGTATCCAGATATCTGACCCTGGTTGTCCTTCTCTGAAGCGAAAGAGTGGGCGGGGAGAACCAGCTCATTTTCATTTAAAGGCACAGGCCCCAAAAACAGCTATATTTCCCTTTCACTCAAAAATTGACATTTTTCACAGGGTATAATAAATGCTCTGATGGGTATTCAGATCTGAAACTTCACAGACACATTCTGGAGACACTGGAGACTTAGTTTACATCTGGTAAAAAGGGCAAAATTGAATGATTAACTTTCTATGGGCTCACCGATCAGAGCTAGAGGTGGGAGTTTGCCGGCGTTCTTTCCCTTGTCCAGGACTCTCTCCCACTTGTAGCTGATCGGGTCTGAACCATCGGTGGATTTGCAGCTCAATCTGACATCACTTCCTTCCAAGAGTCGACCTTCCATCCAACAGCGGGGTTTTGAAGGCTTCACTGTGAGTGAAGAAGACACACAAAACACACACAGTGAGGTAAATAATCATGGCGTTAGACATATTATAGCACAATATCTTAGAGAAGAGTCCAAGTATGAATTAAAAATAGCATAACAATGCATATTTCATAACGCATAATGAATAATAAAGGAATATTATCATCACAATATAGATATTTTACATATCAAGTATTTTAAAGGAAAATGTAACAAATATTTGATTTATATATTAAATATCAGCACTGCAAAAAAATGCCTTAAATATTTAATATTTTGGATAATCCACTGAACAATTCAGCAAGTTATTTGTCGTATATATTAAATAGCCACAAAATACAACATGTTTTTGATTAGATATATATTATAGCACAATATCTCAGTCCAATAATGCATTAAATTATTGCATAACGATACATATTTCATAATGCATAATGAACCATTCAATAATTTCAACACAATATAGGTATTTTATATGGAAAATATATGAAATAACCCTGAAGATATGATATTTCCAGATAATACAGTGAACTTTATAAGTTTTTGACCTGACATTGTAACAAATATTTGACTTATATGTTAAATAATACTGTGTATTAAAAAAGTGCCTTAAATATTAAACAACCACATATACTTGATAATCCATTGACACTTATATTACAATAAGTGCATGATAGATATAACTTCAACAATTGATTTAGCGTATATATTAAATAGCCACGAAATACAACGTTTTTGATATGATATATATTATAGCACAATATCTCAGTCCAATTATGCATTAAGTACTTGCATAACGATACATATTTCATAATGCATGAATCATTCAATAATTTCAACACAATATAGGTATTTTATATGGAAAATATATGAAATAACCCTGAAGATATGCTATTTCCAGATAGTACAGAGAACTTTATAAGTCTTTAAGCTGAAAATGTAACAAATATTTTACTTATAGGTGAAATAACAATACTGTGTATTAAAAATGCCTTAAATATTAAATAACCAGATATTTTTGATAATTCAATTAATCTTATATTATTATAGATATGCAATTACTTAGATATAAGTAAAAGTATAAGTCTGAGCTGAAAATGTAACAAATATTTGACATGTACATTAAATAACAATACTGTAAACAAAAAAATGCCTTAAATATAAAGTAATCGGATATTTTTGATAATTCAATGAATCTTACAATTGTATTTTATCCATGCGTTCAACATTTTTTTCTCGTGTCATTAAGCTCTTAAAACTCAGTGTGATGCCAGCGAGCTCGACGACATGAATCTGTACAACAACCCAATCACCATTTGTCCTCGACCCCCTGCACATGTCAGCCAACAATTTAAATGAACACGAGTCACATTCAAATAGTTTTGTCACATTATGGCTCCATAATAATCAGGTAGCAATCCATAATTTGAATTATATAGAATATTAAATGCTTTACAAATAAACAGGCATTGAATAATTAGCGTTTTAATCACTTTTATTTTATAAGTAATCCAGCTTCACGTTATTTAACATCATAAAGTGGATAGTTCACCCAATATTTGCTCTCTCTTGACAGTTCCAAACCTGTCTGGGTTTCTATTTTCTGTTAAACATAAAAGAAGATGTTTTGAAGAATGCTGTAAATCTGTAACCATTGACTTCTACAGTATTTATTTTTTCCTACAATGGAAGTCAATGGTTACAGGTTTTCAGCTTTCTTCAAAACATCTTCTTTTATGTTGAACAGAATCAAGAAACTCATAAAACGTTGGAACCACTTGAGGCTGAGTAATAAAACTTCATATTTAAGCAAAAGATGCCTTTAAAAGAGAAAACACTAATAATAATACCAATAATAACAATGGTAATAATAATAATAATAATAATAATACTGCCTCAGAAAATCACAACTCTAAACGCATTTAAGTAAAACAAGATCAGATCTATTTTGTCCTCGAATCATGAAGCTCTTAAAACTCAGTGTGACTCCAGCGACCTCGACAACATGAATCTCTACAACAACCCGTTCACCATTGGGTCCTTGACCCCCCGCGCTTGCAAGTCAGTAATTCAAACGAACACGAGTCAAATTCAAATAGTTTTATGGCTCCATAATAATCAGGGAGCAATCCATATTTTGAATATAAAAAATATTAAATGCTTAACAAATAAACAGGCATTAAATAATTAGCGTTTTAATCACTTTTTTAAAATAACTAATTCATCTTCAAGTTATTTATCATCATAAAATGGATAGTTCACACAAAATATGCTCACCGCTGACAGTTCCAAACCTGTCTGGGTTTCTATTTTCTGTTGAACATAAAAGAAGATGTTTTGAAGAATGCTGTAAATTTGTAACCATTGACTTCTACAGTATTTATTTTTCCTACTATGGAAGTCAGTGGTTACAGGTTTTCAGCTTTCTTCAAAACGTCTTCTTTTATGTTGAACAGAATCATGAAACTCATAAAAAAGTAATAAAACGTCATATTTAGGCAAACTATCACTTTAAAAGAGAAAACACTCCTACTACTACTACTACTAATAATAATAATACTGCCTCAGAAATACTCAACTCTAAGCACAATTAAGTAAAACAAGATCAGATCTACTTTGTCCTCGAATCATGAAGCTCTTAAAACTCAGTGTGACTCCAGCGAGCTCGACAACATGAATCTATACAACAACCTGTTTACCATTGGGTCCTTGACCCCCCGCGCTTGCAAGTCAGTAATTCAAACGAACATGAGTCAAATTCAAATAGTTTTGTCACATTATGGCTCCATTATTATCAGGTAGCAATCCATAATTTGAATCATACAAAATAATAAGTGCTTTACAAATGAACAGGCATTAAATAATTAGCGTTTTAGACACTTTTATTTTATAAGTAATCCAGCTTCACGTTATTTATCATCATGAAATGGATAGTTCACCCAATATTTGCTCTCTCTTGACAGTTCCAAACCTGTTTGGGTTTCTATTTTCTGTTGAACATAAAAAAAGATTTTTTGAAGAATGCTGTAAATCTGTAACCATTGACTTCTACAGTATTTATTTTTCCTACTATGGAAGTCAATGGTTACAGGTTTTCAGCTTTCTTCAAAACATCTTCTTTTATGTTGAACAGAATCAAGAAACTCATAAAGCGTTGGAACCACTTGAGGCTGAGTAATAAAACTTTATATTTAGGCAAACTATCACTTTAAAAGAGAAAACACTAATAATAATAATAATAATAATAATAATACTGACTGCGAAATTCACAACTCTAAACGCATTTAAGCGATACCAGATCTGATCTATTTTTTCCTCGCATCATGAAGCTCTTAAAGCTCAGTGTGACTCCAGCGAGCTCGACAACATGAATCTGTACAACAACCCGTTCACCATTCGGTCCTTGACCCCCCGCGTGTACCATCAGCATCTGCTCCTGCACCTCTATCTGCTGAGCCAGGATAATTTTGCCCGGCACACACGCAGGAGGGGATGCAATTACAGCCGCTGAGTGGGATGCAGGTCCCTCCATCTCCAGACTCTGTCAGGATCACTTACAGAAACTGCAGGCGCGTCTGCGGCCAAACCATTATCTTCGTGTTGAACAAGACAAATGCTAATGTTTGGCCCTCAGAATCGAACGTGTCGTTTGAAAGCTACGGACCATTTGGATAAATGCATGTGTAAATTTGTGGCACACTTAAATGTCTTTATAAAGCTGCCCCAGCGGCTACGAGGAAATAAGGGAATGTAGAGAGAAACAATGGGGGGGACAGACGTTTAATGTTTCAATGCAGATGTGTTTATTCAACATGTCCACACTGTAACATTAAGACTGATGTGTGTGTGTTTATAGTTTAATTACAGTTATATTAAAGTTAAAGGTCCCATGAAATTAAAATAAAGTTTTTTAGATGTTAGTATTGTTCGTTTTTAAGATATTAATAAGCTAGCGCACTCCAAAACAGTGACACAATTCACGATTGGAAGATCTAAAACTGATATAAACATGTAAAGCTTGTCACTTCCACCTATATGGAGCAACAATGTTTTCACATCATCTCATATTACAGTTTCTCATCAAATCATAACCAATCAAATGCTCTCTAGTATCTGACATGCCCCGCCCGCTTCAAGATGCTTCTCATTGGCTTTTCATTTGATGCACTAAAGCTCAATCGCTCTAACTGGCAGAGCGATCATTGGCTGTTTTTTAAGGGGAGGAGCTACACTATGTCCCAGCCTCCCTTCATGTTTAAGTTGAGATTATGTCAAACATTAAATAAAAATGCACATTTTACGGGACCTTTAATAAGTTAATAAAGGTTTTTTTTAAAATGTTTTTACTTATTTTTCCAGTACTTTGAAATTTTACAGATTGACAGATTTTGCATAATATGTTATCTTTAATTAGTGTTTTGAATCAATCATTCATTCATTTTCTTTTCGGCTTAGTCCCTTTATTAATCCGGGGTCGCCACAGCGGAATGATCCATCAACTTATCCAGCATATTTTTTACGCAGCAGATGCCCTTCCAGCCGCAACCCATCTCTGGGAAACATCCACACACACTCATTCACACTCATACACTACGGACAATTTAGCTTACCCAATTCACCTATACCACATGTCTTTGGACTTGTGGGGGAAACCGGAGCACCCGGAGGAAACCCACGCAACCACAGGGAGAACATTCAAACTCCACACAGAAATGCCAACTGACCCAGCCGAGGCTCGAACCAGCGACCTTCTTGCTGTGAGGCAAACGTGCTACCTACTAGGCCACCGTGGCGCCGTGTTTTGAATCAAAAAAATATAATATTATTAATGCAAGGATGCATTAAAATGATCAAATTAGATCAAATTATGTTATCTATCGATTTTGATTTGAAAAAATATGCTGTTTTTTTTAACTTTCAACTCAAAGGATCCTAAAAAACTAATAATAATAATATTAATAATAATAATAAATGAATACATTTTAAAAATCAATAAAATACAAAATACCTTATAAAATGAAAAACAGAATATCTGTTCAGATTAAAATAATGATGTTTAAAATAATGATGTTTTTGATTAGCAGATCAATTTGTTTCTTGATAGAAAGATTTAAATCAAAACAGGAGTAATAATAATTAACAATATTACTGTTTTACTTGAGTTTTTAGCTAATAAATGAAAAATTCATAAAACAAAAAATGCATAAATAAATCAATCATCTAAATAAGGAAATAATACATATAATGTTTCTTTTTATATAACATGTAATATACACAAAATATTTGAAACAAAGTTTTCAATGACTGTAATTTAAATATTTATTAAATCCAAAAATAAGCATAAACAGAGAATCAATAATAATAATAATAATAATAATAATAATAATAATAATAATAGTAATAAAAATTATGATAATAATAATCATAGTAATAAAAATTATTACGATAATAATAATAATAATAATAATAATAATAATAATAATAAAATAAATAGAAATAATAATAATAATAATAATAATAATAAATTATTATTATTAATAATAATCATTATCATAATAGTAAAAATAATAGTAATATTAACAATCATAATAATAATTATAAGCATAATAGTAATAATAATAATAATAATAATAATAACAACAATAATAAAAGCAATAATATTTAAAAAATAATAATAGTAGTAATAATAGTAGTAATAATGGTAGTAATAATAACAACAACAACAACAACAACAGCGATAATAAATAATAATAATATTTTCTTAATTTTTTCATATATTTTCATAATTCTTTTTGGGTCGAGCAGTTAAATTGTGTCAGAGAATTTCTGCAAAGTATGTTGTATACTGTAAACTTGCTAAATTTTTTGCTCACATCCATGACGCATGTTTATTCTCATTTAAAATATAAAAATGTAGACAGACTGATATTTTTTATGATCTCATAACTCTGTGGTCAGTAGTTTTGGAAATATAAACAGACATTTCAATATAATGTTAACTGTGGATTTATGTTTAGAGTTTTTACTGCAAATCTCACATCCATAACGCTGGAATTGCTCAATAGCATGTTACTTAAATCATGTACTCTACCGATTTTTTTCCCCCATGCTATCACTAATAATCCATCATTCTTATTGTCACGCTGTCTTTGAATGTCATTTCACGGCAAGATCATGGCACAACTGGCCCAGAGAAAGCATCCCGGTGCTATTTTTGGGCCTGTTTCTCAGTGACATCAGCATCTGTCATGTCTTTCTGGATCTCCAGGCCTAAAAGAGCCGTTGATTAAAGCCCAGCTGCAGGGCGGCAGACTCACAGAGCACGATGAGCTTGACCGTGTTCCAGATGTACTTCCCTCCGTTCTTGACCTTGCAGGTGTAGTCGCCCGAATCGCTGAGCGAGAGGTCACTGATCAGGAGCGAAGCGTCGCCCTTCAGGTAGTCTCCGGCCAGGGACAGGCGACCATCTTCGCTCTCATTGGTGTCGTAGATCCGACCCGCGGAATATGTGATCAGCTGAGGAGAGAGAAAACAATCACTGAAAGTTTCTGAGTCGCCAAAAACCGCCTTCAGGAAGAGCTGAAACATGCTCTGAGTCACAAATCTTCTTCGCAGTTAGACTTTAATTCGAGAATGGTTCAATAAAAACAAACTTTTACTAAACAAAAAGAAGTCTAAAAAATCTTAGCGGTTTCATTCGGTAGACATAAATATTAGATTCGATGATGGGTCACAGTTGTCTAATATTGATGAATTTAAAGGGTCACGAAACACCAAAACACATTTGTTGAGCTGTTGACAGTCATATATGTGTCCCGCACTGCTATAAACACTATTAGGACACATATATCTTAAAAGTGAAAATTGGTTGTTTTTGCGTTATTTCGAGCAAATTTGATCTTCCGGTTTGAAACAAATTTTTGAAGCTGCGTCACGCCGATGAGATCCATTAGTGTATTCCAGCGTGGAGAGTGGACGTCTGTACCTGCGAGTGCATCGTGACGTCTCTGAGCGTGCGGCATTGATTCATGAGATAGACTTGGGTTAAACCAATCAGCGCGCTCTATTGTGTATGCGGTGCAACTTCATTAATATGCATGATAGCTTCGAAGATTGTTTATACCTGTTACAGTGTTCAGACGGCAGAGAGACGCCATGCTGTGTTGCCAAAACAAGTGGAAGAAGAAGAATTGTTTGCAGACACAGGTCGCCAGTGTTGTGTTTATAAACGTGCTCCAATGAAAGCTTTCATTTCCCGCTATGAGAGCGCAGCTGGACTTACGGAGGATTACAGAGCACGCGACAGAAATGCGTTTGTAAGGAACATTTGTACCCGAGAGCTTTCCGCTTCTGGAAATTGTGAAATCCCGATTTGCCGCTCGTCTCCTTTTCTAAAAACAGCCGCGGTGCAGTTGGTGTTGATTGTCCTGTCTCTACAGATGTGGTAAGTGAGAGAAAGCTGCTCTCCGAGTGTAAACATATAAACACGCTAATCAAACGGTTACCGTCGTGTAGAATTTTCACCGCGTTTTGTGACAGGATAGCCTAAACACACACTGCTTTCTGACGCTGCCTACCGAGGGCGTCTAAGTTACAGAGAAATTCAGAGTTTTTTTTTTATCTAACATACGCCGTGCGGTCTAACACACTCCATTAAATCTGCACTCCTCCAGCAGTTACTCACATTAAATATCTCATTTGTCACGAGGGACACGCAGGAAATCTTCCTGAGTAAAAGTGAAAGTGCCAAACTGCATTTAAAGTCGACAAATTAATAATTTGACAAATAATTTTATTACTGATGTCAATGTAAACAGTCACTGTCTTTCTCCCCTGCGTCTGTGTTTGTGTGTTGCCTGTTTGAAAATCAGCACGTGTCCAAATGGAAACTCCCATTTTATGCAAAACTTTCCCTCTTTCCCTCCCGACACTCCCAGCTAAACAGAGCTGGACACACCCACTTTCATGAGCTTTTCCAGACTGTCGGTGTGAAAACACCCTGCTGAGACAGAGGGGTTTCCTGGCCCTTTAAATATCTAGGTCTTTGGCTCGATGCTGATCTGTCCTTTAAACCCCGTATTGATTTTGTAATTTAAAAGTCATATCGGTGTTTAGGTTCTCTTTATCGTTCTATTAATTGTTTTTCATTTAAAGTAAGAAAAAAATTGATCTCTCAATAAATTTTTCCTATAATTTATTATGCTGATATTAACATCGCTGATATTAATTTAAAACCTTTATATATTGTCTTCAATTCTTTATGTAGATTTGTTTTAGGATGCCTTGAAACCCATGCCTAGGACACACACACACGTATGCACGCACGCACGTGTATTTGTCTAGGGCTTTTCTTTTCTTTTTTTTAAGATGTTGGCACATTGAAATTGGCTGTTGTTTTGCAAAAGCAAACAATTAAAACTATATCAAACAACAACAAAAACAAATAAAAATATATCATTTTAATGTATTTTAGAATGTTAAAATTATATCTAGTGTTTTTTACTCATCTACCCCTATTAGTGTTTTAATTTTTAAAACACAAATAGTTTCGCAAGTTTATATATTATTTTGTGTCATTTAGTTTTAATTTTACATAATTCCGTTTATAAACGAATAGGGCATAGGGGGATAACTGGAAATAGAACACAGCCAGGAGCTATGCTTCTAACTAGAGCTCTAGAGGTCTAGTTGTAAGCATATAAGTTTGCGACACAGTTTGCGAAACATTAAATCAACGAACTATGTTTGTAACGGGGCGCCACGGTGGCCTAGTGGTTAGCACGTTTGCCTCACAGCAAGAAGGTCGCTGGTTCGAGCCCCGGCTGGGTCAGTTGGCATTTCTGTGTGGAGTTTGCATGTTCTCCCCGTCGTTGCGTGGGTTTCCTCCGGGTGCTCCGGTTTCCCCCACAGTCCAAAGACATGTGGCATAGGTGAATTGGGTAGGCTAAATTGTCCGTATAGTGTATGAGTGTGAATGTGTGTGTGTGGATGTTTCCCAGGGATGGGTTGCAGCTGGAAGGGCATCCGCTGCGTAAAAAATATGCTGGATAAGTTGGCGGTTGATTCCGCTATGGCGACCCCGGATTAATAAAGGGACTAAGCCGACAAGAAAATGAATGAATGAATGAATGTTTGTAACGACAGAACTTGCGACCTTAGTTGGCTAACGATTGTTTTTGGAAACACACCCCAGAATAGCATATAAAAAAAATTCGGTAAGATCACAGAACTCTAAACACTTAAGAAATGATGCTAAAAAATGCAGCTTTGCATCACAGGAATGAATTGCACTATAAAATACAGTAAAACTATTATTTTAAATAGCAATAATATTTCAAAATGTTATAGTTTACTGTATATTTAACCTAATAAATGCAGCCTTCATGTCCACAGAAAGTCTTACAACATAGTGGCGCAGCTCAGTTTCACAGACAGTCCCACAAAACTGCCACATAAGCGAAACCAAAACTAGCGTTCTCCGCATGTCATTTCAAATAACCGACTATAAATGAAAAACATTAACGTATGCTATACATTTTTGTTTTCACAAGCTTTGAATACATAAAATAAATTCCACTTTTAAATAATAGTCACCTATAGCTTTCGTCATGGCGAATCATGGCTGTGTTCAAAATGGCATAAATGATTTCAAAGTGCACTACGAAGGCAAGGCAACAGTCAACATGAAGATCGTTAAAACTGAACGGTAAAAATACTTTGAAAAAAATTTCACCTAAGAGAGATGACCTTATTGTTTTCTTAGTGTTTCCTTTTAAATCATTCTGAGTTTAAATGTTGGAACGTTCTAAATGAATAGGGCATTGGGGGATAACTGGAAATAGAACACAGCCAGAAGCTATGTTTCTAACTACAGCTCTAGAGGTGTAGCTGTAAGTGTACAAGTTTGTGATGCAGTTTGCGAATGTTCGTTGGAACGATAGATCTGGGAAACACCAAATCAATGAACAATTATGTAAAAGACGGAACTTGCGACCTTAGTTGGCTAACGATTGTTTTCGAAAACACACCCCAGAATAGCATATTAAAAAGACTTCTATAAGATCACAGAACTCTAAACACTTAGGAAATTATGCTAGAAAATGTTGCTTTGCATCACAGGAATGAATTATACTATAAAATACAGTAAAATTATTATTTTAAATAGCAATAATATTTCAAAATGTTATAGTTTACTGCATTTTTAACCTAATAAATGCAGCCTTGGTGATCACAGACAGTCTTACAACATAGTAGCACTGCTCAGTTTCACAGACAGTCCCACAAAACTGCCACATAAGTGAAACCAAAACTAGCGTTCTCCGCATGCCATTTCGAAATATATCTCCGAAAAGAGTCGTCACTTGCAGGAAGTTCAATCGGCAAAAGGTTTGACCCCTTCCTCTGGGATATATTGTGTCAGGACGGCCCACAGGGAGCAGCTTGAGCAGTGGCCAGATTAAAATGTAAGACTTGTCCCCGGGCCAATTCCACATCATTAGGTCATAAAAGTAATTGTTAGGGAGGGGGGGTGGCAATACGAGGTAAAGCAGTGACATATTAAAAGCGAGCGGTTTTCACAGTGCTGATTGCAGCAGCAGAAAGACGAGCAGAGAAAAGCACCGCAGTGCAGATCACAGACTGTGAACGGTGAAGGCCAGCATCAGCATCGGCATCAGCATCTCTGTCGCAGTGGCACACACCAGCACTCACCACTTTCTGCCGAGAGCTGGATATTTGCAGCATCCACTCGATGTCCAGCAGGGCGATGTCGGTCTGCCACAGCTGATGGTGGCAGGGCAGCGTGGCGTTGTCTCCGACCACCCTCTTCATCTCCGTCTGGCCGTTTGCCTGAAGCACATTCAGCAATACTGCGGAGAGAGAAACACAGAGAGAGAGATGAAGGCCTGATGCCAGCGAGCGGTTCCAGCTTTCGTTGGCTTTGCTGCAGGATGCAGAGGTTTTAGAGAGAGATGATCCACTGCAGACGCTCACACACAGCAGCTGATTCAGGCTGGAGACCCGTGGCTACGCTGTTATATTAACAGAAACATTCCTGGAACTGGTTTAACAGCCACTTTTCACAGCGAACAGGAAATCTGCTTGATGACATAAGGGAAGGAATGGACTAATAGCAATTGCTAGAGAAGGTTATTTGAGTAAAAGGTCAAGGATCTCATTTATTAAAATTTGAGAAGAAACCTAATTGAAATTGAACCTATTCAAATAAGTCAATATATGAGTTATCTATGTTAACTTTGTTTACTTGCAGTTCTGCACATTCTCCCATCAAGTTTGTTCTTTAGATTACAACTATTATTTGTGTACACCACATTTGAAAATTAGACCAAAGGACTGATTTTTTAAATATGCCAACAAAGTCACGGTACAAGCAAGGGCAAAACTGAGGACTTAAACAAGGCACAGGTGAAAACAATCAGTTATCATTGAAACAAACTAGCAAATGGAGCAGGACATGAAAAACTGGAAAGATAAAAACTAAAGAATATGTTTATTCAAAGTGGATAAAATTAGTCAATATTTGGTGGCTTAAACAAGGCACAGGTGAACCTAATCATCATAATCAAGACGCAGAGGTTTTAGAGAGAGATGATGCACTGCAGACGCTCACACACAGCAGCTGATTCAGGATGGAGACCCGCGGCTACGCTGTTATATTAACGGATACATTCCTGGAACTGGTTTAACAGCCACTTTTCAAAGTGAACAGGAAATCTGCTAAATAACATAATGGAAGGAATGGACTGTTAGCAATCGCTAGAGGTTATTTGGGTTTTAAAATTTTGTGAAGAAACCTAAACAATTTAAAGTGGATCAAATAAGTCAATATATAAGTTATCTATGTTAACTTTGTTTACTTGCAGTTCCGCACATTCTCCCATCAAGCTTGTTCTTTAGATTACAACTATTGCGTGCAACATGGTGTTATTTTTGTAGCCACATTTGAAAATTAGACCAAAGGACTCATTTTTTTTAATATGCCAACAAAGTCACGGTACAAGCAAGGACAAAACTGAGGGCTTAAACAAGGCACAGGTGAACACAATCAGTTATCATTGAAACAAACTAGCAAATGGAGCAGGAAATGAAAAACTGGAAACAAAAAAACTAAAGAATATGTTAATTCAAAGTGGATAAAATTAGTAAATATTTGGTGGCTTAAACAAGGCACAGGTGAACATAATCATCATAATCAAGACGCTGAGGTTTTAAAAAGAGATGATGCACTGCAGACGCTTACACACAGCAGCTGATTCAGGATGGAGACTCGCGGCTACGCTGTTATATTAACGGATACATTCCTGGAACTGGTTTAACAGCCACTTTTCAAAGCGAACAGGAAATCTGCTTAATAACATAATTGAAGGAATGGACTATTAGCAATTGCTAGAGAAGGTTATTTGGATTTTAAAACTTTTTGAAGAAACCTAAACGATTTAAAGTGGATTAAATAGGTCAATATATAAGTTATACATGTTAACTTAGATTACTTGCAGTTGCGCACATTCTCCTATCAAGTTTGTTCTTATAGATTTCAACTATTTTGTGCGACATGGTGTTATTTGTGTATGCCACATTTGAAAATTAGACCATAGGATTGATTTTTTTTAAATACGCCAACAAAGTTCTGGTACAAGCAAGGGCAAAACTGAGGACTTAAACAAGGCACAGGTGAACACAATCAGTTATCATTGAAACAAAC
>CAIGQQ010011173.1:4525954-4564014 GCA_903798035.1 Danio albolineatus
AGATAGATAGATAGATAGATAGATAGATAGATAGATAGATAGATAGACAGACAGAACGACGGAATGATAGAAGGATAGACAGAACGATAGAATGATAGATAGAAAGATAGACAGACAGACAGACAGACAGACAGACAGACAGACAGAACGATGGAATGATAGAAGGATAGACAGAACGATAGAATGATAGATAGATAGATAGATAGATAGATAGATAGATAGATAGATAGATAGACAGACAGACAGACAGACAGACAGACAGACAGACAGACAGACAGACATACATACAGACACAGTCAGACAGACAGACAGATCGAACAATAGATGGAATGACAGAGACAGAGAGACATACAGACAGATAGAATGATAGACAGAAAGACAGACAGATAGTAAGAAATAAATATTAAAAAAAGATAGATAGATAGACAGACAGACAGACAGACAGACAGACAGACAGACAGATAGAACGATGGAATGATAGAATGATAGACAGAACGAAAGAACGATAGATATACAGATAGATAGACAGACAGACATACATACAGACACAGTCAGACATACAGACAGATCGATAGATAAACAGATAGAACGATAGACAGACAGACAGACAAACAATAGATAGAACAATAGATGGAATGTCAGACACAGATAGAATGATAGACAGACAGACAGAAAAATAGAACGATAAATTAAATGATCGATAGAATGATAGAACGATAGACAGAACGATAAAACGATAGAAGTCACGGTGCAAGCAAGGCACAGGTGAACATAATCAGGTAACCACTAATAACAATTGAAACAAATTAACAGCTGGAACATGACAGATATATAAAATACTTTCATTTAAAAAAATAACATTACTATTACAATTTAATAACATTAATTATTAATAATATATTTAAGCTTGACTATACAAATGATAATTATAAATAAATAATAAAAAATTATATAATTGTAATTATTAATATTTATATAAGAACATATTTTTTAATAATTCATATGTTTTGATAAACTGTGAATTCTTATTACTATCACTATTACGGCTATATATACACTGTATGTATTATATATATATATATATATATATATATATATATATATATATATATATATATATATATATAAAAAATAATATATAATAAATATAAATTTAAATTAAATATAACATATTTTTTTATATATTTAAAAAATAATATCTATTTTATTTAATATATTTTTTCATTATTTTAAATATAATAATATTTAATAATATATATATCATTAACAATAAGAACAATAATTTAAGAATTTACACAGAAAAGAAAAGAAGAAAAAACACAAAAAAAGCAAAAAAAATGCTATTCTGTCCATTCTGAAAACTCATTACTCACTGGCTCCTGATACATTCACATCAACCAATCCTGAGTCACTGAGAACCCGAGTGTGCATTTCCACAAGAACTAAACCAGCCTGAAAGCACTGAAGCACACAGAGGTATCGGCTATTTATAAAGCGTAAGAAAGGTGCCAGTGGACCAGGCCATGTTAAGTTCTCAGCAGGAAACGGTCTTGGATGAAACGGCCATGTTAAAAGCCTGCAGAGCGAGTGTTCATCTGTCATGTTATGGACTGAAGCTTCAGATTTTGTAGCCCCTTCTGGCTCATCGTGGCTCAGGCTGGAGCGGGACGGGAAAAAAGAAGAGCATCTCATTAACAAAAGAAACCAAGCAGCTTGGCTGAGATGCACCAAAAGCTGGTGGAAAAGCAGATTTCTATGAAGATGCCCTAGAGGGAGTTGTGCTCCAGTAAATTCTCCTCCCCACAGATCGGCAGCAATCTTATTATAGAGCAGCCAATAGCGCACACACATCACATCCGTACCCTTCAAACTGTCCAAAGTCATGGTACATAGCCTTCGCTGTCTTTACACTGGCACCCGAGCTGTGATCTCCCACCCCAACAGCTACATCCACACTTCCAGACAGAAGACTGAAGATCTCGAGACTCAGCTCTAATTAATGGTGCTTGAATGGCTCGTGCTGAGAGTTACGCGTTCAGACAAAGCTGTAAAGCCAAGTGTTAAACTTCTGTCCCACGCCATTTGGGCTACAAAGAAGTGCATTCGATGCAGGAGAGGAAAAAAAACAACACATTTTCTTTTACGCTACATCAATAATTCATTCCCTGCAGCCGAGAAAGATAAAGCTCAGTGTCCCTTCACCCTCATATCAAACTGAGGAGTCTTGTTTTCACTCAGTTCTGGATTCAAAATCCAATATTGTAATAAAATACTATTTTTTATTTCACGTCATATCCAAAATTGGTTACGTTTCATTAGTTAATGTAAATTAATTAAATTACTAACACTGAGCTTAACAATAAGGGCTGCCTGATGGCCCGGGGCCAGCATGATAGGTGCCTGGGACAGTATACAGGATCAGCACTGGCCCGGTCTTGTTACTAATGTTTAGTTTCCCTGCAACTATTTGTCAATCTGGTGCAAATACAGTCTTAGAATCGAGAAACAGTTTGTGCTTTGAAGCCTTTAAATGCTACCTTTTCTGTAATGCCGTAAACACTATATTGCGTTTCAGTTCCTCTTATCTTATTGGATGTTTTGAGCATGTTATTTTTTTTCATAACCAGGTAACAACCAGTCTAGCGAAGAGACGGCAACATCAAATTATGAGGCTAAAAGAAAAAGTCTGTTTCTAACGTCTTGAAGCAGATACTTACGTGGGTACAACACAACGAAAAAAAAAAATAATTTAAATAAATAATCATTTATTATTTATTTAAATAATTTAGAACTTCCATACTGCTCTTTTTTTTGCATAACACTTTGAATTTTGATCATCATATATTTATTAACATTTAAAAATATATATTCTAGATTCACAGATAATATTTTTAACACATTATTTAAAATATGTGGCTAAGAAATAGCTATTAACTTCTTTTTTTTTTGGTGGGGCCAGTGAAAATTTTGGCAGGGCAAGTAAAAATCTGAACCACTGGCCCAAAAAATCCTTAGCGTTGAACCCTGTAACATGAACAAACAATGAACAATACATTTACTACAGTATTTGTTCATGTTAGTTAAGATTAGTTAATGAAAATATAGCTGTTCTTTGTTAGTTCATGTTAACTCATGGTGCATTAACTAATGTTAACAAGCATGGACTTGGATGTTAATAATGCATTAGTAAATGTTCAATTATGATCAATAAACGCTGTACAAATGTTGTTCATGTTAGTAAATGTATTAATCAGTATTATATCTCTCCATAGCAATCACTAATTTATCATTAGCCATAAATAAGCTGGGGAGCTCTCGAGATCTACCTGAGCACAAACTCCCCTCTCACCCTGCAAACGGGAGGGAGCCCCGAGCTCATCGCTCTCTCCCGGGACAGCATGCCAAACACGCTTTATAACCAACCATCAGCTGAGTGTGAACTCTTGAAACACACATTTGTTATTATAAATTTTCTTTGACAAGTTTTAAAAACTATAATAAACTATACAACACAACAGCCTGTCCAGGCCAGTGTTCTCACCACAGTCTTTAATGCATGGAGAGAGCACACATTATCGTGAGGAACCATATTGTTAAATGGAGTTGTGAACAGAGTTTTTTAACAGTTTTACTGAGATGTATTGTTGGTATACAGGTTTTGGCCTGATGGGTAGGGCCACACGGAATCTGCGCGCGCAGAATTCCGCAGATTTCTGCAGATTTTTAGCCAATCATTGATTCTGTTTGTTTACTTGGGTAAATGTGTGGAAAATTATATTCATTAAATTTTTTAATTAATTTCAGTAATAATATTGACTAATATGAAAATATTCATAAATGTATTTACAATACTGTTTGTAAAGTAATATTTTCTGTCTTTTAGTAGAGATTTTGTATGAGAGACATGCTTTGTTTTCCAAATAAAGTGGATCTAATTGGATTCGTATTGTAAACATTAAATACAAGGTAAAAAGGTATTACTTTTTATTTCATATATTAAGTTTTTAGTTATGATGCTCCCAAAATCATTCCGCATAAATCCGCAGATTTTTAACAAAATACTCTGCAGAAATAGCAAAAAATGTCCGCAGATTCCGTCTGGCCCTACTGATGGGGCAGCTTTTTCAATGGACATTGAAAAATTAAGGCACTTTTAAAATGATTTTAGACCTACGAGTCAATATTTCAGTGAATTTAAGACTTTTTAAAGCCTTAAATTTAGTTTTTGAAATTTAAGACATTTTAAGACCCTGCAGACACTCTGCTTCCAGCTGCAACCCATCTCTGGGAAACATCCATACGCACTCATTCACACTCATACACTACAGATAATTCTTTAGCCTACCCAATTCACCTATACCACGTGTCTTTGGACTTGTGGGGCAAACCGGAGCACCCGGAGGAAACCCACGCGACCATGGGGAGAACATGCAAAGTCCACACAGAAATGCCAACTGACCCAGCCGAGGCTCGACCCAGCGACCTTCTTGCTTTGAGGCGAACGTGCTACTCACTACGCCACCGTGGTGCCAGTGTCATGTTCAAAAATATAAAAAGTTATACATTATGAAGTGGATAATAAAGCCCAGAGTGTCTTCTTTCCAAAGATACATGAACTGTGAACGTAGACCAAATTATTCGGCAACTGTTACTGTTTTAGTTTGGGAAGGTCATTTTTCAGAAGATGAGTGACGATGAGAGCGAGAAGGACACTGATGTTCTTTTTACAGAAATCTCATTTTGCATGCTATCTTCATCAAATTTGAATTATAAACTCAGGGGACACTTTACTTTCAAGGCATATTTTTATCTAGGTCATTACATTAATGGTGTCTGTGTTTGTAAATGAAAAAACAAATATTGAACACAATACAAATTTGTTTTCTTATTACTTCATAATACTTCATAATACTTCCTATGTAACGGACTGAGAATCAGTTTGTGTTTCTTATTTAATTATTTCATTAATATTGTTTAAAACTTTTAATTTAAATTTACAAAGTACAGGGTTGTATGGGGTTGAAACTTTTATTATGAAAACCATACAGAGGAACCAGAAAGACAAAATGGCCGCACCGCATGGCAAGTGATGTAGATTCTAGCTGCGTCCCAAATGACACACTATACACTTATGCACTATTTACTTATGCACTTACACACTCAACAGCATAGTATATGTATGTAGTGTTGTCCCAAATGTAACACTAATGGCTTTTTTACTAAGTGGAAGTTCAAGCCGTTTCCCAGATGACGTTTGATGGTTGCCAAATTAGAGAAATAAATTACCAAAATTCCAAATAATATCTGCTATGAGTATAACCGGATACACCATCGGGAGGCGCTATAATCACTCTCATAGGAGAAATTTGCTTTCACAGTCCAATATAAATAAAGTTATCCAACATGTGCGCCCGATAGCTCCGCCTCTTCCGTTACGTGCACGAAGCTCCGGTCGTTGAGTGCGTGAAGTGTCCATCATTACACACTTCATATTACCGGTGGAGTGAGTGCATCATCCGGGTAATTAAAGTGCACTTATTATTGTTAGAGTTTTCAGTGTGAACGCACTACTTACACTATTTATACTACAAAATGGCGTAGAATAGTGCACAAGTATGCGATTTGGGACGCAGCTTCTGTGTTTCCCTGCCTCAGTTATATTAATCTGGAGTCAAGAAGCATAACAAGATGTCATAAGAAGCTCCTCTTTTTGTAATAAGCAGCCAATGAAGTAAGTTCACTCATGCTATGTGTTATTTGTGAATTTTGTTGTAATTTAGCAGACACCATGTATGTTACAGTGCATGTACAAAACTTAAGTTGTTAAAATTGTTAAGGCTGTACTTTCTTCGTCAGCTGAGGAAGTTCAACCTTCCAAAGGAGCTTCTGAAACAGTTCTACACCTCCATTATTGAATCAGTCATCTGCACTTCAATAACTGTCTGGTTTAGCTCAGCTACCAAATCTGACCTCAGAAGACTACATCGAGTAGTTCGGACTGCTGAGCGAATCATTGGTACTACCCTCCCTACTCTCCAAGAACTGTACTTATCCAGAGCGAGCAGAAGGGCTTCCAAAATCACTCTGGACCGCTCACACCCAGCACACTGCCTCTTTGAACTGTTACCTTCTGGTCGACGCTACAGAGCACTGCGCACCAGAACAGCCCGACACAGAAACAGTTTCTTCCCACAGGCAATCCATCTCATGAACACTTGATGATAATAATCGTGGAACCAACATCACTACTCGCTATACACCTTTTACATACACATACACTTATTTAACAACACACTTTACATGCCAATTTGCACATAACAGCTGCACATATAATGTTGTATATAGTAATACACCTGTACATACACTTGTCCATTTGTATATTTGCATTTAACACTTACTTCTATTTTTTGAATATATTTATTATCTGTTTTTTGTCCTGTCTCTGTAATTCGGTTGCACTGTAGAAGCTCTGTCACTAAAACAAATTCCTCAAATGTGTGAACATACCTGGCAATAAAGCTCTTTCTGATTCTGGTTCTGATTCTTTACTCTGGATTTACTCTTAAGGATTTATGAAGATAATGTATGTTTTTATGTATTTATGTTCTTTGTATTCTGCTTTACTTTTGTATGTATCCAGTTCTCACGGCATTTCGAGTTGGTTGGTCATATTCATCCTATATATGCTAACGCATTTAAATTCCATACTGAAAAAAAGTAGTATTACCGTGTTGTTTCATGCTACATCAATAATTCATTCCCTACTGCTGAGCAATAGATAAAACTCAATGTCCCTTTGCCCTCATATGAGACTGAGGAGTCAGAGTCAGAGACGTGTAATAAAACGATTCATTTTCTCTATGTCAGTTTTCTCGGTTTCCCCTGATTGATCCTTGTTTTAATTACCGATCAATTCATTGATTAAATGTTCCTCCTAATAATGCAAGATGGGTCTATTTCAGTGACACTCAAAAACAAGCATCCCCACATGAAGGAAAATGTTTGCATGTAAATTAAACGCTAGTAGGGTTAAACAATTGACAATTGAATCACAATTTAGTGATTCAATGAAATGACAAATAAACAATGTGACAGCAGGGCGGTGTGCAAATACTTTTTGTGTCTTTTTAAGTGTGTTATTTTCTTCCCAGAACGTTCAGAAGATATTGCGCATATTGAAGAGAATGTGGAGAATGCTAAAAGGCTCATGAATGTTGATGACCTGTTAAAACCTAATGGCATTTAATTATTAGCCTACTTCATCTGTCTGGATTAACACTTCTATATTACATGTTCATGAAGTTAGACGATGTGCTAATCCACTTCAGGTAATTAATGATCATGACCACCTCAGATGGTAAACTGATGCCCTGTTCTGTTAATTAAGATTGATGGATGTATGTAGAATGTGCTTTTGTAGCATGTAGAGCAAATGTTGTCTGGACTTCGAGAAAATAGCATTGCTATTTCATTCCACGTTACTTTCGCCCTCGCTTTCCCCTAATATGTTGCTCACTAGATGTTTAAGTTAAAGCAATTTAACTTTACAATCCATTTTAACTTGCATCGCAAGTTGACTTGAGACATCTTGTTAAATATGTTTAACTAAAAAGAAAGATGTTGAAACCTGATTAACTTTCAAAAGTTAGTTAAAGTAACATTAAACACCACTTGGCGCCACGGTGGCCGAGTGGTTAGCACGTTCGCCTCACAGCAAGAAGGTCGCTGGTTCGATCCCCGGCTGGGCCAGTTGGCATTTCTGTGTGGAGTTTGCATGTTCTCCCCGTGGTTGCGTGGGTTTCCTCCGGGTGCTCCGGTTTCCCCCACAATCCAAAGACATGCGGTACAGGTGAATTGGGTAAGCTAAATTGTCCGTAGTGTGTGTGTGTGAATGAGAAGGTATGGATGTGTTTCCCAGAGATGGGTTGTGGCTGGAAGGGCATCCGCTGCGTAAAACAAATGCTGGATAAGTTGGCGGTTCATTCCGCTGTGGCGACCCCGGATTAATAAAGGGACTAAGCCGAAAAGAAAATGAATCAATGAATGAATAAACACCACTTGTTATTATGTCTTTTTATTTTTTATTTTTTTTATTATTATTATTTTTTTTACAGTGTATCTGAATCACACTATACTAGGGCTGAACAATATATACACTCTCAGAAAAAAGGGAACAGTTTTGTACCTTTGTAAAAATTGTACCTTATATGGTACTGAAAAGACCTCTTATGATACTGTTCTGTGCCTTTTATGGTACAACTTAAATAAAGGTACACAATTGTTCTCATATAAAAGGTGCAAAACTGTTAAACAACTCCTTCTTTATTACAGTATCTATGAAAATAAATATGACTGGAAAGGCAAAGTGATTTGTATGAATAATTTCCATGTTAAAACAAGAATCATCATTTAAAAGTATGTTTAAAGATACTTATAAACATACATTTTTAGTTCTATGATACAATAATCCAAAACAACTGGTAAAACATAAAACTATAGGTATCGTAAACTAAACATTTAAGGCATTTTAATAAATGTTTGGTCAGCATTTTCAACACTGTTAAGGTACAAAGTGTCTTGTCACTGTGGTGGTCCCTTTCACAAAGTATACAATATTGTATCTGCAGGTTTTTAAAAACAAAGGTACATTTTGGTTTCCCATAGTACAAATCATGACCTTAAAAGGTACAAATTTGTTTCTTTTCTTAAGGTACAATTCTGTCCCATAAAAAGGTACTGCCTCAGTGTTTGTACCTTCTTTGGTACAACATGAATATTTATTATTGTCTGCCTCTTAAATAAAAAGTTTAGCCTATTAAAATCAATTTGATGATCACATCGGTGTTATCGTACGCGGCAAAGAGTTAAAAGTGTGTACATTTTATTTACTTTAATTATTCAGAGATCCCTCCGCATACCACTAAAAGGAGGCCTGTGTACCACTAGTGGCACCTGTACCACAGTTTGAGAACCACTGTGCTAATTTATACTATTAAAGTTTCTTTTGTAAATAATAATATAAAAAAATATTACTGACCGTTTAACTATTTATTCACAATGAAACAGCTCTAGAAGAACATATATATTGGGGAGTTTCATGGGGTTTTTTATGGGGGGTATCCCTTATTATGGTGGACCTATCCCTTATTTTCACATTCCAATGTTGACAGATATGCCCTATGATACTGTTTGTACCCGTTTGACCGTTGCCTGCCTGACCATTCTCTGTTTAATAAACTGCACATGGATCCCCAAAACCATTGTCCAGTGTCCTACAGTTACAGTCATGCACTGATAACAATGGTTAATTACATTTACTCAATTTTTTTAAGGTAAAGGGGTTGCAAACAATTTATATACGTTGAATTTATACAAATTAAATTTAGTAATGTCCAATTTGTTTGTTTAAATTCAGCCCATGTAAATTGTTTGCAACCACTTTACCTTAGAAAATTGAGTAAATCCAATGAACCATCAGTGTATATTTTTAAGAAAATATACAAGTTATTCTTTCATCTAGTTGCGGTCTGAAAAGCCTTACAGGAGACCCTTGAGTGATGAGGCAATCTATTGTCTTTGGATTCAGCAAAGACCGAGGTGAAAAGTGAGAGAATGAGAGAAGGCAGTTTGTTTCTCTGTTGTTGTGCTCGCTCAGCTTTGCTGGAAACCGTAAATGCGCCCAAACAGGAGGCGGTGTGATCTGATGATCTATGCTTGAATGTGTTTGGGGGCTGAGAGAAAAGAAAGAGGCAAAAACATACAGATAAATGTGCTTTAGCGGGCACATGCTTCATCTTAAAACCGATTTACACCGCGTTTATCTGCCAAGGTTTCGGACATCCTTGTGAAATATTACACTCGGCGCGGTTTAAAAGTTTAATACCACACATGAAAGGCTGGAGTCTCGTGTGAACATCTTGCTAGACCGAAGCGCTCCACATTAAAGCCGTATTTTATGTCTCTGCTGGCCTGTTGAGTCTGCTGAGCTATAAAAAAGACAAAGGCTGCTGCTGCATTACAGCAAGTGTCCAGAAGTGCAGCAGTAAATACAAGCGCTCTTTGGCCGCAGTGCTGACAGGTCAAGTACAGGTTCATGGTTCTGCTATCTCATCTCTACACGAGAGAAGAGCAAATACAGCCTCAGGGCAGCTCATTCAGGGGTACGTTTCTCAAACTCATCATTAGCCAACTATTATTGCAAACATTCAGTGGTTCTGTGTTTCCTGAGTCTATTGTTACAATTAACAGTGCAATATATATGCTTAATGGATGGCGCAGTGGGTAGTACGATCGCCTCACAGCAAGAAGGTCGCTGTGTGGAGCATTTCTGGGTGGATTTTGCATGTTTTCCCTGTGTTATGTGTGGGTTTCGTGCTCTGGATTCCCCCACAAGTCCAAAGACATGTGGTATAGGTGAATTGGGTAAGCAAAATTTTCCATAGTGTATGAGTGTGAATGAGAGTGTTTGGGTGTTTCCCGGTGATGGGTTGCAGCTGGAAGGGAATCCGCTGCATAAAACATATGCTGGATAAGTTGGCGGTTCATTCCGCCGTGGCGACCCCATATTAATAAAGGGACTAAGCCGAAAAGAAAATGAATGAATGAATAACACTTGTTTACATGCCTAAACGTCCATCAAGAGTTTATGCAACATTTCTGCATTCTTTTGAGTAAAATATAAACATATTTTAAGTAATTAGAAAAACTGTACACTGTAAAATTGAATTTCTGAATGAAAATATATACTTTTTTAATCATTGAATTGCCATACAGTATATCTGATATGAGATTGGCTTTATGTTTAGTTTACAATATCAGAAAATATCAATATTCTCAATAATATATAAAAAAAGGATGTATCTTGTTTCAATTAAGTATGGAGGGAAAAAAAATGACCAAGCAAACAAACTATCAAGCTTTTGTTTATTACTCATATGGATTTTAAAAAAACTTATATATATAGTCAGCGAAAATATGTCAGAAATATGTCAGCGAATCACTCACATATGCGTCAAAATATGCATTTTTGTATTTTTTTCGTTAATATTACAAATCTAACTAGACTAAATAAAATGCTGGAAAAAAGTTAACAAAAAAGATAAATAAAGAAAGAGAACACATTTAAATTCAAACTAATTATTTCAAAACAAAGCAAAACCAAAAAATACAAACTAGAATTTTTTTTAACTAAATGTTTTAACTTTTATGTTCCTCTTTATTTCTCCTGTTTAAAATTTCATTTAATATTTTCTCACAACATACTGAACTAATAAACAGTAAAATGTGCCATTTTGTGACCCAAATCTCACATTTTTAAAAAATATAAAACTCACTAGGTTAATTCAAATGAAAATCATTCATTCATTCATTCATTTTCTTTTCGGCTTAGTCCCTTATTATTATTATTATTAATCTGGGGTCGCCACAGCGTAATGAACCGCCAACTTATCCAGCATTTGTTTTACGCAGCGGATGCCCTTCCAGCTGCAACCCATCTCTGGGACAAATGAAAATCAATGTTTTCAAAACTTTCACTGGCAACACACAAACATCATGAAGTCTCCTGTATTGTAAAGCGTCACCTCAAAATGTCTCGTTAAGTAAATACATAAATAGATTTGTTATTTTTTCTGTTTCTCTTTATTTCTCCCCTTCATTAAAACGGTATTTAATATTTCCCCAGCATATTAGTTTGTTTTTTTTTTTTGTTTTTTTTCTTTGTTTTCTATTTCCACATGGGGATGTACATCTGTCAGCAAATCACTCGCATAAACTACAAAATGTGCTGTTTTGTGACTAAAAACTAATAAGAAAATTAATAAAATTACAAAATAATAGACTTATTCAAATAAAAAAGCTCACTAACAACATCATGAAGGCTTCAGTATTGTGAAGCATTGCCTCAAAATATGTAAATGTCTCATTAATGAGTAAATAAATAAATGTAATTGTTTTTTTTTTCTGTTCCTCTTTATTTCTCCTGTTCATTAAAACTGTATTTAATATTTCCCCAGCATATTCGAGTGTTTTTATTTGTGTATTTTCTTTGTTCTCCATTTCCACCTGGGGATACTCATGCAGAGGCCTCTAGAGATTGGCTTCTAGAGGGCTCCAGAATTCTGGACCAGGCCGTATCACTGTCGCCACTGGCTTGCTTGGTTTGGGACTTGTGAAGCTGCGCATGGACGGATTTTCTCTTCAGTGTTTGGACTCTCAGCAGTAAAAATTAAACCACACAGAACTGAACTAAGCTGAACATTAACTGAAAACTGGACTGACGCAGTTTAAGTTTACTAAAACTTCTATGTTAAGCTGCTTTGGCACAATCTACATTGTAAAAGCGCTACTGAAATAAAGATTAATAGAAATGTACATCTGTCAGCAAATCACTCGCATAAACTGCAAAATGTACTGTTTTTTGACTAAAAACTAATAAAAATGAATAAATAACAAAATAAGACTAATTCAAATAAAAAATCTCACTAACAACATCACGAAGGCTTCAGTATTGTGAAGCATCACCTCAAAATATGTAAATGTCTCGTTAATGAGTAAATAAATAAATAAATTTGTTATTTTTTTCTGTTCCTCTTTATTTCTCCCGTTCATTAAAACTGTATTTAATATTTCCCCAGCATATTCGAGTGGTTTTTTTTAAGTTTATTTTCTTTGTTTTGATAATCATGCAGAGGTCTCTAGAGATTGGCTTCTAAAGGTCTCCAGAATTCTGGACCAGGCCGTATCACTGACGCCACTGGCTTGCTTGGTTTGGGACTTGTGGAGCTGCGCATAGAAATGTACATCTGTCAGCAAATCACTCGCATAAACTGCAAAATGTGCTGTTTTGTGACTAAAAACTAATAAAAAAAATTAATAAATAATAAAATAATAGACTAATTAAAATAAAAAAGCTCACTAACAACATCGTGAAGACTTCAGTATTGTGAAGCATCGCCTCAAAAATGTAAATGTCTCATTAATAAGTAAACTTTGACTACACACACACACGGAGAGAGTCAACTCTAAAAGATCCTCTTCTGATAAAGTGCACTCTAAGCTCTCACATCTCCAGATATCCCGCCTAAAGATCTGAGTTGATCTTATTTGCTTAGCTCATTAACGGCATGAAATCGCAAGCGCCATCAAACAAGCTGCATAAATGCGTAATATCTGGCCTGCCGGTGTGAAGGTGGCCAATGTTTCCTTCCCTATTAAATCCCAAAGTCTTTCTTTCGAGTGACTGCGGGCGTCACTTTGATGGCAGGAAGACTTTTTTCTAATCCCTTCCTGCTGCTGACGAGACTCCAGCTGGTGGCATCAACAGCCACGAAACGCTACCTGGTACCCGCTACGCCATCCGAACCTCAGGGTGGCTTGGTATACAAACTAGAAAAAGAGAAGGCAAAGTACTCCTGGAGGCAGGGATTGGACTCTTTTCTGGTTTTCAGCTGGCTGATGAGCGTCTGGTTGTTCAAGCACTCATGTGAAAAGCTCATTATCTCCAGCTGAACGCCGCACGCGTCAATCACTCGCGGTGACATGCTGAGAAAACAACACCATCATCTGCCTCGCTCGCTGTTAGCGTTGGCCTAGCGCAATGTGACAGGGAACATAAGCATCTGAGGTTTATAATCAAACGTGAGCTACAGTCGCTCCACAGGTTAGATTGGCACGGGGGAAGCTTCACAACCTCTGATTTCAATCAAACTGATGCGCCTTAAAGCGATAGTTCAGCCAAAAAGCATTTCGGTTTTCACCTTTGACTTGTTCCAAACACATCAATCAAAATTATGGTGGCACGGTGGCTCAGTGGTTAGCACAGCAAGAAGGTCGCTGGTTCCTTCATGTCTTGCTGCGTGGGAAACTGGAATACCTAAAGATTCCAGCATGGGGAGAACATGCAAACTCCACACAGAAATGCCAACTGATTCAACCGGGACTCGAACCAGTGACCTTCTTGCTGTGATGCGACAGTTCTAACCACTGAGCCACCACTAATACCATCCATACAGTGAAGCATGGTGGTGTCATCTGAGGAAACGGTTCATCCTCCAACCAAAATATCAATGGAGTGGCTTCACAACAACTCGATAATGTCCTTGAGTGGCCCAGCCAGAGCCCAGATCTAAATCCTATTGAACATCTCTGGAGAGATCTGAAAATGGCTGTACACCGTCACTTCCCATCCAACCTGATAGACCTTGAGAGGTACTGCAAAGAGGAATGGGCAAATCTTCCCAAAGACAGGTGTGCCAAGCTTGTGGCATCATATTCAAAAAGAAGTGAGGCTATAGGTGACGCTATAGGTTATAGTCCAAAGACATGTGGTATAGGTGAATTGGTTAAGCTAAATTGTCTGTAGTATATGTGTGTGAATGAGAGTGTATGGCTGTTTCCCAGAGATGGGTTGCAGCTGGAAGGGCATCAGCTGCGTAAAACATATGCCGAATGAGTTGGCGGTTCAATCCGCTGTGGCGACCCCAAATTCATAAGGGAACTAGGCTGAAAAGAAAATAAATGAATGAATGAACAGTTATTTTGTGCTAATTCAATTGTAACCATAGATAATTATTGTCATTAAATCAATTCATTTCAAGTATTCTGCAAATTATTTTTGATTTAACATCAACACTTAATTGCTCCATATTGCAATACAGTACAATCACATAATAGCAGCGCTCTCCCACATTTTTAGCTTTTATAACTGCCCTTATTTCTGTATAATAAGATTGAAGAAAGATGGTTTGACTGGAAATGTAGTTTTCACCATCATACTGATACATTCTTCTTATTCATCATACATCATTCTGCAGAACTACAGTTCGAACCGCTGTAGTTTAATTACCACTCTTAGACATCTTGTAAATTAATCTGCTTATAAATGACACTACAGTATAATAAATCTTGAAAAAAAAAAACATTTTAAAGTTTCCCAAAAAAAGCAGAATAGTCATTTACAACACTAATAATGACGATGATGATGATGATGAAGATGATGATAATAATAATGAAACTGCAGACTGAATAAGCTAAAATTCTTTTAACGTCACAAAATGAAATCCATTGTAAACATTCATTCATTCATTCATTCATTCATTCATTTTCTTGTCGGCTTAGTCCCTTTATTAATCCGGGGTCGCCACAGCGGAATGAACTGCCAACTTATCCAGCATTTGTTTTACACAGCAGATGCCCTTCCAGCTGCAACCCATGACTGGGAAACTATTGTGAACAATCAAATCAAAAAGAAAACAAATAAATTTTAAATGATAAAAAACATGTTTTATAGTGTTGATGTTTTTACTGCATTTTTGCTCCTTCTAAATGCAGTCTTGGTTAGCACCAACTTTTAAGCACTTTTAATGCATTTATTTAATATTTCCCCATGCAAATGTGATCTCATTTAATGTGCGCGTTTGTGGCATTACCATTAATTTTTCACATAATTTGCAAACATTTCCATAATTTGCATTATTTATTTTGTGAATCAGGTGCGACACAGACAGTGTGTGCAAATAAACGCTCTCATTATTCATGAACTTGCTTGAGGCAGTCAATAGCAGGTAAATTAGACATTTTCAAGCCTGTCCTCTCAAACTTAGGCTTCACATATCACTGGTCACTTCACATCAAGCATCTAAACGAGGACAAAGTAAGGTTTACGCCAATTTTTGTAAGTCTTACTACATGCAACTACCGTATAGAACAGTGGTTCTCAACTGGCCCAAATTTTTAGGAACTGTAATATAATTTTAGGAATTATAATTACTTTGTATTTATTTGTTAACATACACAAGTAGTGAAAGAAAATCATGAGAAAATCAGCAAGACTTACAAATGAACAATATTTTATTGCTGACATTTAACAAAATGTATCAAATTATAGAAATATTACAAAGTAAAAACGACAAACACTGTAAACAGTGGTTAGGGTAAGGAAAGGTTGTTACCATAAACAAAACTGAACTGTTAATAAAACATGAACACTGATCCTGTTGAACAGAACAAACCAGCAAATTGTAAAATGATTAAAATAATCATGACCAGTTTTACATCTAATATGACAGCAATTATAAACATCTGTTTCCCTTAACAGTAGTTTGGGGAGATAATGAGATAACTGAGGATGTGCTTTACTGATGGGATAAGAGTTTCAAAGTCAGGCGTGATGGTAGAAAGTGCTACCCGAAGATAGTGCTCTATGTACAACCTGTTCCTTTGCTTGGAGTCAAGCTGCACCAAGGAAGAGAAGCCACTTTCATATCAATACATAGTTCTGAATGGGATGGGTTTGATCGCACTCTCAGATCGCGAAAACTGTAAGAGGCTTACTTCACTGAATTTCTGTTTCAGCGTCTTATCACATGAAAGCTCCACGAGCTGACTCTCTATGTTGCTCGGCAACGTGACGCTTTCCACATCGATTTCCAAAGGGATCGGTTGTCGCGCACATTTCAAAATAAAAGTCTGGTATACGAAAAACAAGTTAAAAATTAAACTTTTGTTGTTTTTTTTGACCACACACTCCGCGACCCACTGAAAATGTTCCTGGGACCCACTTTTGGGTCGTGACCCACCAGTTGAGAAACACTGGTTTAGAATGACTTAAAGGGATAGTTCACCCAAAAATGAAAAGCTGTCATTATTTACTTACCCTTGACTTGTGCTAAACCAGTTTGAGTTTTTTTTCCCCATTGAACACCAAGGAGGAATACATGTATACACTCACTGGCCACTTTATTAGGTACACCTGTCCAACAGCCAATCACATGGCAGCAACTCAATGCATTTAGACATGGTCAAGACGATTTGCTGCAGTTCAAACCGAGCATCAGAATGGGGAAGAAAGGTGATTTAAGTGACTTTGAATGTGGCATGGTTGTTAGTGCCAGACAGGCTGGTCTGAGTATTTCAGAAACTGCTGAACTACTGGGATTTTCACGCACAACCATCTCTAGGGTTTACAGAGAATGGTCAGAAAAAGTGAAAATATACAGAGAGTGGCAGTTCTGTGGGCACAAATGCGTTGTTGATGCCAGAGGTCAGAGGAGAATGACCAGAATGTCTGCAGAAGAGCATCTCTGACTGAACAACACATCCAACCTTGAAGCAGATGGGCTACAGCAGCAGAAGACCACACCGGGTGCTACTCCTGTCAGCTAAGAACAGGAAACTGAGGCTACAATTCACACAGGCTCACCAAAATTGAACAATAGAAGATTGGAGAAACGTTGCCTGGTCTGATGAGTCTCTATTTCTGCTGCGACATTCGGATGGTAGGGTCAGAATTTGGCATCAACAACATGAAAGTATGGATCCATCCTGCCTTGTATTAACAGTTCAGGCTGGTGGTGGTGGTGTATGCTTGTGAATATTGAGTTAAGTAGGGATTTTAGGAGTGAATTCACATTGCAGTTGTTTAGTTGTAAAAAGACTGTTTGATAGGACTGCAAAAGCAGCAGGTGAAATGGAGACGTGATGTTGTCAGAAGCATGAGAAATCGTGTTTCCCGGCGGACTTTAATCCGGCGCTTGATCCAGAACAGGTGAAGAGCGAGCTGGAGGAGTCCAGCCATCACACTCCTCCTGTAATCAATCTTTCCTTTTCATTCACTGCTTCGCTTTCATCGGCAGAACTGCAAGAAACCCCCAAGGGTTTGTTCGATCTGCCGAGGTGCTACTGTATGCCCCAAAAAATCTCCTTTTTTTGAGTCCAGATGTGTGAAATATTGCATATGCTGGAGTCAATATTGCAGCGTTTCATGCTGGTTTTGTGCTTGATCCGGTGGGATCCGCTCTGCAGTGCAGCAGCTTTCTACAACATCTCCTCATTAAAGAAGAGCAGGACAGTGTGTGTGTGTGTGTGTTCAGGGAAGTGTGTGTGTCTATCTGTGTCTTTATCTGCTGTCAGCGCTGTGTGTTCATTTGAAGGAGGAACTCTATAATGAACAGGGAGCCTCAAGGAGAAATGGCAGCTTACTTCTGGACGAGCAGAATTAGGAGAAACTAGCTGACAGACATGCACTCATTGACCTCGCTTTCACTCGGAATATATATTTCACAGCGGCTGTAAAAAGAACTTGTAGCTGGTAAGAATGAGTCAGGAGGGTCATGCAACAACCAACTAGTTGACTGAATTCTGGATTTTACTGTGATATTTTTAGGGCTGACAGAGTAAGAGATTCTACTTACATGTATGTATATTTTAATGCTGCACTTTGATTTATTTGTTTATTTTAAACCTTTTTTTTACTATTTAAATGTACAAAAAAACACTGTAAGAAGTTTAATCTTTAAATGCAGCTTGTCCAGAGCTGTAAATGCGCATTCAGTAATAAATTATGATTAACGTTAATTATAGTATTACGGAGACCCGGAAGGGACGTGGTGGTGGGAAAAAAATTGGGTGGGAGAAAAAAAAATAATGAGTGGGAGAAAAAAAAAATGGGTGGGAGGAAAATATATATTTTTAAGTTTTGCGTTCCCTCGCAAAGATGTTTTGCGTTCCCTCGCAAAACTGTTTTTCCACAAACACTTTCTGTTCACTTCATACATGTCAACCCCGTTTTTGCCAGAATTATCCCATATTTTACCATTCTATCCTGCTATTATATGATTAAGTATTTTCACATATTTCTCATGTATTTTTAAATCTTGAAAGCTCGCTGAAATTAATATCAAATGTCTGCAATCACTTTCTTTCCATTAAAGCTGTGCTTCGGTCATCACCCTTCATATGCAGCCTCTGAATCAGCAAATGCATAAGCCAGTGACTGGTATAAACGTTGACTGACGTGCTCCGTATGATAAACTGATCCCCGATCAGCCTCTGTACCTGCCATTTAAAGAGGATCGAAAGTGCAGGACACTTTAATATTCGGGTGTGTGTTTAAACAGACAAATACTCTTATTAATATGTAAACATGTCCATCCTGTGTGTTTTATTTTAAACACAACTAAATGAGCACAAACAGTTACTAAAGTAATCGAATGCTTTTATTATGGATCTGCGCATGCTTAGTGACACCTCTGTTATCAAACAAAAAGATGAGAGATTCATATGCTGCTCTTCACATGTTTGATAACAGAGGTGTCACTTTAAATGGTGTGTACAGAGGCTGATCGGGGATCAGCTTATCATACGGAGCGCGTATACATCTGATTCAGAAGTTGCATATGAAGGGTGATGACCGACACACAGCTTTAATGGAACGAAAGTGATTGCAGACATTTGATGTTAATTTCAGCGAGCTTTTAAGATTAAAAAATACATGAGATATATAGGAAAATACTTAATGATAGGATGATAGCGGGATGGAGTGGTAAAATACGGGAGAATCCCGGGAAAACGGGGTTGACATGTATGAAGTGAACAGAAAGTGTTTGTGGAAAAACATCTTTGCGTGGGAACGCAAAACTTAAAAATATATATTTTCCTCCTCATTATTTTTTTTTCTCCCACCCAATTTTTTCCCCACCACCACGTCCCTTCCGGGTCTCCGTATAGTAGGGGTACTTGGCCTAAAATCAAAATCTCGATTAATTGAACGTTTTAACTTGATTACGATTAATGAACGATTATTTTTATTTATTTATTTTATTTTTTGGCCTCATAGTTCACTGATAGGTTTTGTAATATGTAAATATCTTCTGATTATTTGTTGAACATTCATTCATTTTCTTTTGGGCTTAGTCCCTTTATTAATCTGGGGTCGCCACAGCGGAATGAACCGCCAACTTATCCAGCATATGTTTTACACAGCGGATGCCCTTCTGGCTGCAACCCAGTACTGGGAAACATCCATACACACTCATACACACACATGGGGGAAACCGGAGCACCTGAAGTAAATGCACACGAACACGGGGAGAACATGCAAACTCCACACAGAAATGCCAACTGGCCCAGCAGAGGCTCGAACCTGCGACCTTCTTGCTGTGAGGCGATCATGCTACGCCGCATTGTATATTACAGACAAACAAAATATCGCAATGTCAGTTGTTTTTCTAATAATGTGTAGCCCTAGTAGTACTACTAGTAGTGTAGTAGCCCACACTACAACGTGTACCTAATAAATTGGCCTGCGGATATAACTATACAACATTTTTAAAAAGGGGGACATAGTGGCTTAGTGGTTAGCACTGCTGCCTCACAGCAAGAAGGTCACTAGTTCGAGTCCCGGCTTGGACAGTTGGAATTTCTGTAAGGAGTTTGCATGTTCTCCCCGTGTTGGCGAGGGTTTCCTTCGGGTGCTCCAGTTTGCCCATCAGTCCAAACACATGTGCTATAGGTGAATTGGATAAACGAAATTAACCGTAGTGTATGTGTGTGAGTGAGTGTGTATGGATGTTCCCCAGTACTGGAAGGGCATCCGTTGTGTAAAACATATGCTAAATAAGTTGGCGGTTCATTCTACTGTGGCGACCCCTGATAAATAAAGCGACTAAGCCGAAGTAAATGAATGAACCTGTGTGAACAATCATTATCTATCCTCTTTTCCTTGTCATTCCCAGCTAATCATTGACATTCTCTCCAAGCAGTAACAGCAGCAATTCAGGTGATCAAGCAGCAGAAAAGCGCAATAATCATGTGCGTGTCACGACGTGAGGTGTACTCAAGTGCACTTTCAGCATTTTAAAGAGTCAATTCAGGCATCTGGATCACAGTGTTGTGCAGCACAGCATACAGATTGCACATTTTCACATAATTATTTCAGCGAACGCACTCAGAACTTGCAAATAAACAGCGCATTCACAGACCACAACTCATTCCTGGTGAATTCCCCTCATGCCACAAACATCTTTCAGCCCAAATCATAAATCCTTTTGACAGTTTTCTCTCTTTTGGGAGGTTTTTCTGTATGAGACACAATGCAATTGGATCTTAATCAATAACTACAGTACTTTCTCTCTCTCTCTCTGAGAAATCCCCAAATCGATAGCTAAACATATCTATCAATGGCGGACACAAACATTCGGCCAGACTCAAAGTGCAAACAAAAGAGCAGATGAGATTCGCTCTCTACTTGATGCAGGTTTACAGTCCGCCATTGACCTGCTGCGATCGATACTTTAATACACTTTTTATCCTGCCACGTCCATTTTGCTGCAATTTGCAACTTTCATGCCCATTAGGTAGAAAATCTAGCTGACTGTGGGGGAGAGCGGAAGAGGGAAATGCATCTTTGTCTTCCCGAATCCATTGCTGACTGCTCAACACAAACAACACGGCCGGTACAGGAGCTAAATTACCGTATCCCTCGTGGTCGGGTTGAGTTTCCCTTTCATCTAATGACATTTACTATGCTAGGGGTTAGACAACATGGCTGGGGTTATTTTACAGCATGCAAAAAGATATAAAAATATGCTGAAATACACCACGGTCAATGAAGCGTAAAAGTTTACTAATTAGAATTAGGGCTGTACGATATATATATATTGAACATTTTTGTTATTGAGATAGTTGCAACCCAGGCTCATTGGAAATATGTGCCCAGGACTACATTTTTGAGAACTGACAAATATATATCCTTGAGTATGTTGTCTTACAGCTTTTTGTTTTCAAGAAATCCACTAGAGGGCGCTGTGTACATTATATGACAATCTCAAATACGTTACTGCGGCACGTTTTCTGATACGTGCATTTTCTCGTAAATCCACTAGAGGCCGCTGTTCCATTCATGCGAATATTAATGTGTTAATAAGCGTTCGTTATACATATAAAATGCAGCCATATGTAAACCGCGAGCACGGATTTCGCTTGTTTCACTACTGGATGAATCCATATTTTTGAATTAATCTTCTTAAAAGACAATTCAATAACTCACTTATACATTATTTTCTGTTTCATTCATATATGAATCATAGTTTCTGAATGTAGCTTCTGAATAAACATCTTAATGAGTCAATTATTACTTGTTTTATTAAATATTGAATTAATGATTTCCCTTTCATCTAATGTCATTTACTATGGTAGGGGTTAGACAACATGGCTGGGGTTATTTTACAGCATGCAAGAAGGTGTAAAAACATGCCGAAATACACCACGGACAATGATGCGTAAAAGTTTACTAATTGAAATTAGGGCAACACAATAGATATCAAATTATCGTTAATGCTATAAGAGCAACCCAGGCTAAATGGAAATATGTGCCTGGAACTACATTTTTGAGAACCGACAAATATATACCCTGGAGTATGTTGTCTTACAGCTTTTCGTTTTCAAGAAATCCACAAGAGGGCGCCGTGTAAATTATACGACAATCTCAAATACGTTACAGCGGCACGTTTTCTGATACGTGCATTTTCTCGTAAATCTACTAGAGGCCGCTGTTTCATTCATGCGAATATTAATGTATTTTCGTGCACATCCGTGAGCGTTCGTTTAACATATAAAATGCAGCCATATGTAACCCGCGAGCACAGATTTCGCTTGTTTCACTACTGGATGAATCACTATTTTTGAACTAATCTCCTTAAAAGACAATTCAATACCTCGCTCAATTATTATTTTATTAATATATGAATCATCATTTCTGAATGTAGCTTCTGAATGAGCATATTAATGAGGCAATGATCACTTGTTTCATTAATTAATGAATTAATGATTTCCCTTTCATCTAATGTCATTTACTATGCTAGGGGTTAGACAACATGGCTGGGGTTATTTTACAGCATGCAAAAAGGTATAAAAATATGCCTAAATACACCACAGACAATGATGCATAAAAGTTTACTAATTGGAATTAGGGCTGCTCGATATATATATTGAACATTTTTGTTATTGCGATAGTTGTAACCCAGGCTCGTTGGAAATATGTGCCCAGGACTACATTTTTGAGAACTGACAAATATATACCCTGGAGTACGTTGTCTTACAGCTTTTCGTTTTCAAGAAATCCACAAGAGGGCGCCGTGTACATTATTTGACAATCTCAAATACGTTACAGCGGCACGTTTTTTTGATACGTGCATTTTCGCGTAAATCCACCAGAGGCCGCTGTTTCATTCATGCGAATATTAATGTATTTTCGCGAACATCCGTGAGCGTTCGTTATACATATAAAAAGCAGCCATATGTAACCCGCGAGCACAGATTTCGCTTGTTTCACTACTGGATGAATGCCTGTTTTTGAACTAATCTCCTTAAAAGACAATTCAATAACTCGCTCAAACATTATTTTCTGTTTCATTCATATATAAATCATCATTTCTGAATGTAGCTTCTGAATGAGCATCTTAATGAGTCAATTATTACTTGTTTTATTAGTTATTGAATTAATGATTTCCCTTTCATCTAATGTCATTTACTATGCTAGGGGTTAGACAACAAGGCTGGGGTTATTTTACAGCATGCAAAAAGATATAAAAATATGCCAAAATACACCACGGTCAATGAAGTGTAAAAGTTTTTTTAATTGGAATTAGGGCTGCACGATATATATATTGAACATTTTTGTTATTGCGATAGTTGTAACCCAGGCTCTTTGGAAATATGTGCCCAGGACTACATTTTTGAGAACCTACAAATATATACCCTGGACTATGTTGTCTTGCAGTTTTTTGTGTTCAGAAATCCACAAGAGGGCGCCGTGTACATTATATGACAATCTCAAATCCATTACTGCAGCACGTTTTCTGATGCGTGCATTTTCTCGTAAATCCACCAGAGGCTGCTGTTTCATTCATTCATTTTCTTCGGCTTAGTCTAGAGCAGTGGTTCTCAAACTGAGGTACGTGTACCAGTAGTGGTACGCAGGCTTACTTCTAGTGGTACGTAGAGGAATCGCTGAATAATTAAAGTTAATAAAATTAACACACTTTTAACGCTTTATGCTTACGATAACACAGATGTGATCAGTGATTTTAATAGGCTAAACCTTTAATTTTATTTTCAGTTTTCTAATGTTTGTTATGTATTCTTTCATCTGACGCAATTCTTTCTCCCTGTATTTGTAACGGTTGCTGGGGGTGTATTCCGTATATTTACATCCCAATGTTGTTGGTATAGTTTAATCACTTGCTTTTCTGCCTACTTTAATGCGCAGTAAGCAGATCTAATTTCTCTGTTCAAACTATTTAGAATGTTTAAAGTGGCTGATAAATAATAATAATAATAATAATAATAATAATAATAATAATAAATATTAATAATAATAAAAATTAATCTGGACGTTTTTGAACTGTGCAGGCCTTTAGCTGCTTAATTACGCCTACTATGCTACTGTGGTTCAATACTGGTCATTATGGTGGTACTTGGATAGACAATTTTTTTCTGAGGTGGTACTTGGTGAAAAAAGTTTGAGGACCACAGGTCTAGAGTTATCAGAGGTTGCCACAATGGAATGAACCGCCAACTATTCCGGCATATGTTTTTTTTATGCAGTGGATGCCCTTCCAGCCGCAGCCCATACCAAGAAACACCTATACATGCTCACATTAACACACACTCATACACTACAGCCAATTTAGTTTATTCAATTCACCTATAGCACATGTCTTTAGACTGTGGGGGAAACCGGATCACCCCGAGGAAACCCACGTCAACACGAGGAAAACATGCAAACTGCACACAGAAACGCCAACTGATCCATAATATCTTCACCCCCACCTCTCTAGTAAGTGTTATGTGAAAATAGATACTAACGCCAGGAGACAAGAGAGAAAAATGACAACAGCCAATAAGAATCAGACCTTCCCCTCAGGTTTTCAGTCATTCGCGCAGAGGAAAATGACAACAGCCAATGAGAATCTGACTTATCGCTGAGGTTTTTAGTCATTTTTTGGAAAGGAAAATGACAACAGCCAACAACAATCATTATGTTCAGCAATTTGTGCCATTTTTAAAGTCTAAGGACTAATGATCTAGACGCAAAGTCTAAAGCACATGGTGCAAAAGCAATAGAGTCATGTCTGAATTCACTTTTGCTATTTTAAGGATGGAAAAATATGCTCTGCGCCCCAGCACAAGGTCTAACGGGGTTGTGCTTATTCTCTTAATGAAATATGGGTGTGTTTTAAACATAACATTCATTCAACCAATCAGAGTCTCATCTCCCACTCCCTTTTGCGTTGCGCCATGGCACATATGCTCTTTAAGCCAAAAAAGCAAAAGCTTCACTAGCGAGAAAACAGTTAAACAGAGCATCTGCAGCAGGTGGATAAAGAACAAGACTTCTCCATTCGGCCTCTTTCTCTTTACTTTACTCCTTTACTTTCGTGGCGTAAGGAAACTGTGTTGTACGCACTTCACTAAAGACATCCATTTACTACATATTTAATTGAGTTTGTTAAACACAAAGACTTGTTTCAAAACTATTTCTAAATTCAGCTCTAATTTCCAGCAAACAAAAAAATGAACAATAATAACAAAGTGCTGTCAAAGTTATATTCAAACACACGTCCTATTATTATGCCCCATATGGTGATGCAGACGTCTCCAAAACCCAACAGGTGGACAAATCTAAACTTGCTTTTCTTAAAACAAATATAAATATGCATATAATAAACAATACTGCTAATAATAATAACATTATACAAATTGTCACGAATAAACTGAAGATGAAGATGAGGCATGGAGGCAGTATTTTTTTATATTTATGCAGAAAAATAATAACTTTTGTAACATTTTAATCCTTTAATTCATTCATTTGTAAAGATATTTGTGTATTGCTGCATATTCTGTGTGTATTAAGCAATGTGTAAGTGTTTGGACCTGCATAGGCGCATAACTAACGCGCTCTGTGCTAGGTATGGGCCGGTATAAGAGTCTGACAGTATGATAACCTTGGATAAAAATATCACGGTTTCATGGTATTGTGATTACTGCTCTAAAATATATTCTTTTTAAATGTCTGGCTAAAAAACAAAACCTTTTCCCCCTTTGAACACAATATATTTTATTTTGAGAAACATTTAAAGTATTTTGGAGCAGTAAACATGTCAGGCTAAATAATTCAAATGACTTTGGAGCAGCTTTTAGTTGGTCAATGGTGCGGTTGACCTCAGTTTCTCAAAATAGAACCGTGCCAACAACACACCTCCTTTTTAGATCGAAACACCCATGAGTCCACAAAGTGGTGCAATTGGATTTGCTTATTTAAACAATGTGGTGCATAAAAGTGAAAATTACAGTTGCGCTGGTCTGAAAATAACAACAAGTCGCGTCATATGCATCTTGCGCCTTATTGCAAGGTCCTGGTCCTAAGTGTTTGCATCTTGACATTAATGTTTTTTGTTATTTAATTAGCTCAGAAAAATATCTATTATCTGTTTATGTTAGTATGATCAGAACATAAATGTTTTTTTTTGTTTTTTTAAAAAAAAATAGCATTTTGTATCATAAAATATAGCATTATCGCAACACAACAACATTGCATATATTCCCTGCATCGTCCAGCCCTGCACTGTATAAATGCTAGGTTCCACACAATTGATTTGTGTCAGGAAAACATAAAGGAATTAAGTTAACTCATTCGTTTTTACAAATTTAAGTGGCTTGAACATAAAACAATTAAGCTGTCTCTCCAAAAAGTTCACTAATTATGTTGTCTCCGCTCAATTTAAATGAGTAGTTTTATTTTTTTTTGAGCATAATTTGATTGTAAGCCCTGAAGTCTAAACAGTTTTGCTATAGATTTGCTTGTGCACACAATAAAAGCTGTGGTTTGGATTGTCTGGTTGGACTGGCAGATGCTTTAAAAGCGAGCGGTACAGGCGGGTAACCACTTTAGTGACAAGAACAATTTGTCTGGTGCCTTTCACTAGCGTGGCAGCGAGGTTAGCCAGAGCATTCTGGTTTTTTTTACAAAGAGCAATGGGGAAACAACTCGACTGCAGAACGTTCAGCATTCCACACTAATTAAAAACAGACTTTCAGGGCTCTTTTATTAGTACGCCAGAGCACTCGCATTAAAACCAGCTTTAAGACTACAGCATTAGGGATAATTCAAGCAAAATGATTCTGTTATCATTTACTTACCCTCACACAGAGCTGACGATTTTTGTGTTTTGGTTAAAATCAAAATCGCAATTCTAAATGAATGACTGAATGACATAATAAAATACTGGAGTAGTTAAAAATTTGTAATTAATTTAGAGTGTGTCCTTTTTAAAATGGTTTGAATTAATGATACCACGACTTATTCATAAAGACTTCACTTACTTCATTGATGTTTTACGGTGCTTCGTAATGAATCACTTTAACAAATGATTCAAAGACTCACTTATGAAGATTTAGCTTGTTTCACTACTGGATGAATTACCATTTCAGAATAAATCTCTTTACAATGTGATTCAATAACTCAGTCATTTCCTACATTAATATATGAATCAGCCTTTCTGAATGAATATCTAGAACAATTGATTCAATTCGTTATTCATAAGTCTTGCTTCATTAGTGTATTAATGAGTGTTTCTTAATGAATCTCTTTGATAAATTATAAGTCTCACTTATAAAGATTTCACTATTGGATGAATCACCATTTCTGAACAAATCTTTTTAACATGATTCAATGAGTCACTCAAAAAAAGCTTCGCTTGTTTCAGCAATGTATGAATCAGCATTTTTGAATAAAGTTCTTGAACAAATGATTCAATGACTCATTCATAAAATTTTCAGAGGTTTCGTTAATGTATAAAATAGTGTTTCTTAATGAATCATTTTAACACTTTAATCAAAGATTCACTTGGGAAGATTCTCACTTATTTCACTACATGTTGAATCACCACTTCTAAACAAATCTGTTTAAGAACTCATTCAATGGCTCAGTCGTTTATTCTTTTCCATTCCAGTAATATATGAATCAGCATTTCTGAATAAATCTATTGAACAAATGATTTAATGACTCATTCATAAAGTCTTCACTTGCTTCATTAGTGTATTAATCAGCGTTTCTTAATGAATCTCTTACAAATTATTTAAAGATTCACTTGAGTACATTTCACTTATTTCACTACTTGTTGAATCACCATTTCTAACCGAATCTTTTTAAAAATGTGATTCAATAACTCAGTCATAAATGCTTTTTTGTTACATTAATATATGAATCAGCATTTCTGAATGTAGCACTTGAACAAACGATTCAATGACTCGTTCATTAGATTTTCAGAGGTTTTCTTAATGTATTAATTAGTGTTTTTTAAGGAATCATTTTTCACTTGAAAGGTGATTCAACTCACTTGTTGAATCACCATTTCTGAGCAAATCTGTTTAACAAATGATTCAATGACTCACTCACAACTGCTTCACTTATTTTAGTAATGTATGAATCAGCATTTCTGAATGAAGATTTAGAACAAATGATTCAACGACTCATTAATAAAGTCTTTACTTGCTTCATTAGTGTATTAATCAGTGTTTCTTAATGAATCTCTTTAACAAATTATTCAAAGACTCAGTTAAGAAGATTTCCCTTGTTTCACTACTTGTTAAATCACCATTTTTGAACAAATCTCTTTAAAACATGATTTAATGACTCGATCATAAATTCTTTACTTGTTTCATTACTTTATGAAATCAACTTCTTTTCTGAAAAAAGCTCTTGAACAAATGATTCAATGACTCATTCATAAAGTCTTCACTTGCTTCATTAGTGTATTAATTAGTGTTTCTTAATGAATCTCTTTAACAAATTATTCAAAGATTCACTTGAGAAGATTTCACTTATTTCACTACTTGATGAATCACCATTTCTAACCGAATCTTTTAAAAATGTGATTCAATAACTCAGTCATAAATGCTTTTCTGTTACATTAATATACTGTATGAATCAGCATTTCTGAATGTAGCACTTGAACAAACGATTCAATGACTCGTTCATTAGAGTTTCAGTAGTTTTGTTAAAGTATTCATTAGTATTTCTTAATAAAACATTTTAACACTTTATTCAAAGACTCACTTGAGAAGATTTCACTTATTTCACTACTTGTTGAATCATCATTTCTGAGCAAATTTGTTTAAGACAAGATTCAATGACTCATTCAATGAGTCATTCATTCTTTTCCATTCCAGTAATATATAAATTAGCATTTCTGAATAAATCTATTTAACAAATTATTTAATGAGTTATTTATAAAGTCTTCACTTGCTTCATTAGTGTAATTAGCGTTTCTTAATGAATCTCTAACAAATTACTTAAAGACTCACTTATAAAAATTTGACTTGTTTCACAACTGGATGAATCACCATTTCTGAACAAATCTGTTGGTTTCAGTAATGTATGAATCAGCATTTCTGAATAAAGATCTTGAACAAACGATTCATTGGATCATGTTAATGTATAAATTAGTGTATGTTAATGAATCATTTTAACACTATTCAAAGACTCAATTGAGAAGATTTCACTTATTTCACTACTTATTGAATCACCATTTCTGAATGAATCTTTTAAAAATGTGATTCAATAACTCAGTCATAAATGCTGTTCTGTTACATTAATGTATGAATCAGTATTTCTAAATGTAGCTCTTGAACAAATGATTCAATGACTCGTTTATAAAATTTTCTGAAGTTTTGTTAATGTATTAATTAGTGTTTCTTAAGGAATCATTTTAACACTTTATTCAAAGACTCACTTGAGAAGATTTCACTTATTTCACTACTTGATGAATCACCATTTCTGAGCAAATCTGTTTAACAAATGATGCAATGACTCACTCCCAACTGATTCACTTGTTTCAGTAATGTCTGAATCAGCATTTCTGAATAAAGATTTAGAACAAACGATCCAATGACTCATAAAGTTTACTTGCTTCATTAGTGTAATTAGCGTTTATTAATGAATCTCTTTTACAAATTATTCAAAGACTCACTTGAGAAACAAAGTGTTAAAAAGATTCACTACTTGTTGAATCACTATTTCTGAACAAATCTTTTAAAAATGTGATTCAATCACTCCATCAGAAATTATTTCCTATTTCATTAATATATGATTCAGCATTTCTGAATGAAGATTTAGAACAAAAGACTCAATGACTCATTAATAAAGTCTTTACTTGCTTCATTAGTGTATTAGTCAGTGTTTCTTAATGAATCTCTTTAACAAATTATTCAAAGACTCATTTAAGAAGATTTCCCTTGTTTTCCTATACTGGATAAATCCCCATTTCTGAAAAAATCTCTTTAAAGCATGATTTAAAAACTCGATCATAAATTCTTCACTGAATAATGCTTCACTGAATAATCAATCGTGCAGCTTTACACTAATACATGGTAAACAAAAGTAGCAGAATACAAGCTTGTTAATGCATGAGACAAAGTGATACAGATTTGGAGTCACATTTTTGGGTTGAATCATTCCATTAAGTCTTCAATATAAATCTGATCAGGATTCAGATGAATCCTGGCCATCTCATGGCAATAACCTAAAAGAATTAGCACATCAGCATTACTCTTAATCTTCATGTATTTACAGTGCCTTATCTGCAGTGTTTGGCTCAAACAACCCTTAATTATGTTGAAAACTGCTTACAGCTGCAACAAAACTGTTTAAATTAAGTAAGCGTGAAGCCACCTCTTTCAAAATACCAAACCTGACACTTAGCGCTAACACAGCCAATTCATAACCGAGACAATAATAAAATCTGAATTTAGTTTTTGATGATGTAATCACAAGCCCATAGTGATGCACAGACATGCTGGGTCACCGCGTTAACACTCTGCTTGCAGTTAAAGGGATAGTTCTCTCAAAAATAAAATGTACCCACCATTTACTCAAGCACAATTGGTTGAATACAAACCAAAGTCAATAGAAGTCAATGGTTACAGGTTTCCAACATTTCGCTAAATAACTAACAGAAGGAAGACACTCATAAAGAATTTAAACAAGTAAAGGGTGAGTAAATGATGATGGAAATGTCTATTTTGGTTGAACTATGCCTTTAAGACAAATTTCTTTCATAGCACTGTTGTTGCAGGGTTTCGTTTAGTGCCGAAAAATACAAGTTAAATTACAAATTGTAATTCTAAAAAAATAAAATAACAATCCTCAAAACCATAGACATGTTAATAATAACTCAATAATAAAATTAACACTAAAAATCTGGAAATGCAAACAAAAAGATTAAAGCTAATTGAAATTATTAATAAAAATGCTGGCTTCCAAACAACTGATTTGTGTTGAGACAACGTGAAGAAATTAAGTTAATTTATTCATTTTATTATTATTTTTTCTAATTTAAGTGGATTGAAGATGAAACAACTACACAGCAAAAATTCCGGTGTTAAATACACAGTGTGATTTTTTTGGTGTTGTTCAGTGTTAAAACTCAGAGTACATTTCAATCCACGAGTGTAAAAGAGTGTATATCTAAGAGTTTTTGTGTGTGTATGTGTGTGTGTGTGTTAAACTTTTTGCGTTTCCCACTAGTGTTGAGAAGTCCAGTTTTTTTTTTTTTCTTTTTTACTAAACTGGTTCTTTTGGACAAACAGTGATCAAACCAGTATGTTTTGTGAGTCTTGATATAATAAATTATAAGATATAATAAATTCTCATCAGATGCAGTGCACTCATTACCTCGTACACACATGATCTCTGTGAGTAATGTACAAATTTAACATATTAACACTTTGAAGAATAAACTCTTACTGTGTTAAATGAACTCTGTGAGTAATGTACAAATTTCACACTTTAGAAAGTGTTATTTTAACTCCAAAAAGGAGGGAGTCATATGTACACCCAAGGAGTGTTAAGATCAACTCAAAATGAGTTAAATGTACACTGATTTTTTTGCTGTATATTAAAGCTGCAAGCAGCGATGAACGGGACCTTGTACACGGGTTCACTGGCATCCGGTGGCCATAGGATGACAGTGAACAATAATAATTTTAGCTCATGAATATAAATAAAAAAACTGACAAAATCTAATTTATCATTGATTTATGCTAAACTTTCTTCTGCCAGCAGGTGGTGCTATGAATGTGACCCAATATTGGCATGTACATGTCCTCAGGAGAGGAATCTTATCTGACCTTTCAGGCAGATCAGACATTGTGTGGTTGAGTTATAAGTACTTCATCCTCCATGGCAATACACTGAACTTTGTCAGTCTGCCTCGACAAGCCCTTCTACGAAAACTCTAGATCTTCACAATTTAACATCACAAAGGCCTTTGGATAAAACTAATGGAGCACGTATTGAATCTGATAACATTTCTAGGAGTTTATTACAGTGTAAAACATTCCATTTCCTGTTGCCAGCAGATGGCGCTATAACTGTACCTAGATATTGGCAAGTAAACGTGTTCAAGACAGGACTCTTATCAAACGTGTGGATTTTGAGGCAGATCAGACAATGCATGCCTGAGTTACAACAAATTCCTGTTTCGTGGCAAAGAGTTTGTGAGGCCGCCACGGACACACCCTGTGACGAAAACTCTAGATCTTCGTAATTTTACATCGCAAAGGCCTTTAAATGACAATTCCAAATTTTAGTGTTGATTTGTTAAAATCCCTAGGAGCAGTTCGTTAAAATACAACGCCCGGAAATGGCAAAATCTGCACTTTCTCAGCAAAGGAGGTAAGAAATATCCGACTTCCTGTTGGGTTTGAGATTTTGCTCCAAGTGGCTTTTTGTAGGTATTGACATGTTTGATGTGTGTGCCAATTTTTGTATGTGTGCGTGAAACATAGCTCGGGGGCCACTGCGTCAAATGTGAATAGGTGGTGCTGTTGAGTAATTTCCAAACCCACACACTAACTTCCAAACCCTATGACAAACACACATTTTCACCACTTCTGGAGCGTGTGCAAAATTTCGTGAGTTTTCAAGCATGTTTAGACCCCCAAAAATGTGATTAGATGAAACGCCAGTGTGGATGTGGACCATTTTTGTTCTAAAATGGCATTTTTAAACTAAGACGTATTAGTGTAAACAAGGCCTCAATGTGTATTTTTCGCGAGCACGTTTGTGACGGGGGTGGAGGATCGTAATGCCAACTCAGCATCGTGACGTATATTGGCCATTGACGATGGCATGGTCTATCGACCCAACCCTGTTATGTATGAAACGTATTAGAATTTGGCAGCATTTCTTAGAAAAACGCTGAATATCTTTTGGAACGGTCATTGCGTTGGGCCTGTAATGCCTCTGCATTTTAGAATTTTGAGTCTAATATGTAAATGTCCTCTGTTATGATTGGCTAAGAATTTATGCATACGAAATGAGTAACAGAAACACAGTATGTTTGTGCTGTGAAATGTTAGCACGTCTATGCTTTTTTGTAAGAAAATGTCTCCAGTAAAACATCATTAGATGTGGATTCAACCCACTTTTTAAACTCCGTCTCACATCTGTGGGATCATGACCTGTTTTGTCCCTCAGGTAAGCGGCTCATGGCCCTGATCCGCAGCATTCTCCGCATGCAGTGGGTCCAAAAGCACGCCGGGGCTCTTGGAAGCAGATGAATGAAGCTCTCATGTTAAGCTCTCGCTGGGCTAGTGTTTCAGCTAGATTAAAACAATGTGTGGAGAAAGTGGGCCAGAGTCTCTCGCTCCTGCAGGGCACAACCAAAAGAACCTCTTACCTTCTCCACCCAGCAGTTATGATTGAGATGGAAAAAGCTTGGCCAGTTTGTCTAATCCTCTGCAGTAGTGCTCATTTTTGTCATTTTTAAGTCATTCACTCATTTTCCTGCAGCTTAATCCCTTAAATATCAGGGGTGGCCACAGTGGAATGAACCACCAACTGTTCTATTACATGTTTTTACACAGCGAATGCCCTTCCAGCTGCAACCCCGTACTGGGAAACACCCGCACACTCTCATATTCTCACACACTTATACACTATACAGGGGTGGCGCAAAGGGGTGGAAAATTTGCATAATTCTAAGGGCCCACAGTTTGAGGCCCCCAGAGATACTATTAGGGGCAGGAACGTGCAGAGACCTTTTAAGGGACAGGGGCTCAAATGGAAAAAAGGGGACTTTTTATTAAATAATAATAATAATAATAATAATAATAATAATTGTAGTTCAATAAATAAAATATATTAAAGGATATTTCACCTTAAATACACCATATACTCACCCTTAAAAAGACAGTTCATTCAAAACTGAACACTCTGTCATCATTTACTCGCCTTGTGCTTGTTCCAAACCAATTTGACTTTTTTCTTCTGTTGAACAAAATAATATTTTGAAGAAAGCAGAAACCTGTAACCATTGACTTTCATGGTATTTTTTTCCTACTCTGGAGATCAATGATTTCAGGTTTATAGCTTTCTTTAAAATATCTTTCTTTAAAATAATCTGTAACTCTTTAGTGTTCAACAAAATAAAGAAACAAAGATTCGGAACCACTTTAGGGTGAGTAAATGTTCATATTTGGGTGAAATATGCCTCTTTAATCTATTATTTTTGTTTGAGTTTTTTTTCTGTTGAACAAACAAATAAAATATTTAGAAGACTGTAGGACACACTGATAGCCCCTGACTACCATAGCTAGCCTATATGTACATGTTTTTATAGCTTCAATCAACATGATATATTCTGAATAAATGACTGCAAAAAAGAAAGGGGAATATTTTCAGTATCCAGCTGTCATTTCAGCTGGATATATTGCGTTGAGAGACGTTACTCCACTGACCACTTAAAACAGCATCCTCATTAGGGCGTTCGCCTCACATGTGGTTTCACTTTCCAAATCGCCGGTTCGAGGCTCAGTTGGAGCGGGTAGACTAAAACCAAGATACACTTTGAAAATTAGTTTTTTTTTATTTATTGTTTGACAGGGAAAGTTGTCCTTAAACAGAACACACATTAATTAACACACATATATTACATTATTATTAGTATTTTAAAAACAAATATTATTATTATCCCCAGGAAAAAGGGCACTTTCTCTCCAGGAGAAAAAAGGGCAGGGGCTCAAGCACCCAAAGCCACCCCCTCTTCACGTGCCTGATTAGGGGCCCAACAGAACCTCTGAATGCCCTCACCCCTCGCTCTTCACTTTCATCCACGACAACCAAACCTACCCCCACTCTTCACTTTCGTCCACGATAACCCCCCTCTCTACAGGGACACTGGAGCACTTCAAAGTAACGTCGGTCAGCTGGTTTGTCTATAAGCTGACATACCAGCAATCTGTCGATGAATTGCGGCTTTAAAACACTCCAGTGCCCCTGTATCTGTGGTTACACTCAGTTAACAGTGGTGAGTTCGGTGAACTGATGACCTTTACAGCCAATCACAGTAATTTCAGTTGTCCATGAGAACACAATGGCAAATCAGCGGTGTTTAAAAACATGCTCGACAGTGCTCAAATCTTCACGGGAAAATGGACGTGTTTAAAATTTCAGTACCGATTGGTATCGAATTCCAGTATCGTGACAAACCTACAAGCTTCCTATTCGAGCTATAGACGGTGATTCTGCCAAAGAGATCCTATGTTTTGTAAAATTATCCTTTTGTCAAATAATACTCATGAAATAATTGTCATTCAATATAATATTTATCTGGTCTTTCTGAACTTCAGAAGCACACCCCATGACTGGACCAGCCAATTGAACCGCTCACATCTGTCAACGAACTGGGATATGGTGGTCAAACCTTCCCATGCATGGTTTGAATAGCCTAGTATGAGTACAAAAGACTAAGACTTATGGCCTGTTTCCACTAAGTGGTACGGGATGGTTCGGTACGTTGCGCTTTTATGCCCGTTTCCACTGTCAAAAGGTACCAAAAAGCGAACCGTACCATACCACTTTTTGGGTACCCTTTCGGAAGGGTACCTAGCACAACAAAAGGGTACCAAAAGGCAAAGCAAGACGGTCAGCTGAACGCTATTGGTTTACAGAGATACGTCACTAGCTTGTGCACAAGCCAGCAGAATGAAAACAAAGGAAGCACCTTTTTTAAATACACAGCCGAGACATTGCAGTCGACCTGAGTTCAAACAAATCTTGTCGTCGTCTTAATGAACAGCCACAAAGCCATGAAGAGCAGAATCTATCCTGTGTCCCGTAGCTGTTTACAAGGCCATCTAAAGAGCAAGCAGTTTCACTCACCGATCATCTATATTTGAAATAACAAACTTCTTGAGCTGATGATAATAACAGGCACGTGATTATTGAAGTGCTCCTGACATTCGATCCTTTCAGAAATGGACAAACGCAACAGTGACGAGCGAAAAACAAAAGAGAAGCCTGAAAAAACAATGGAGCAAATGATTCTTTCAGCAACCTAAACCATTAACAAACTGCTGTTGTATGTTAAACCTTCTATCATCACCTTTTGGACTATTATGAACTCGGAATGACAGAATTACTTTCTAACAAGAAGTTACATGTGCTGGTAATGATTACAGACACAGATGAGAGGTTTGCACTGACTGTGGGCTATATGTTGCGTGTTGTTTTTGAACCGAAATAAGGACTAAATGTATGTGGTGTGTAGTTTATCTGTAATTGGTAACATATCGGAGACTGTAATGCTGCGTTCACACCAGACGCGGAAGAAGCGTTAAGCGCAAGCGATTTATAAGTTAAGTCAACGCAAAGAGACGAACTGACATCCTGCAGCGCGAATGACGCGATTTGTGCGAAGGAATGACGAGTTGAGCGTTTGACGCACATATCGCGTGTTTCGCGCATAACGCTCGAGTTTGAAAATCTAAACTTCAGCAAACATTCATGCCGTATCAACCAATCAGGAGCTTGCTCTTGTGAGGGCGTGATTATGACGTAGCGCCTGTTGTTTGTGTCCTGGGGAAAAATCCTCCTGCCGACACCAACAACAGTTCATCAAACTGAGCTTGGCTCAGTCAGAAGCACCGCTGAAAGCTTCCATCATCCAGGTTCAGTTTCTGGAGGAGCTTATGAGCTCACAGAGCTGGGTGCACCTCTGAGAGGATCTTGCGGACTCAGACACGGTTCCAAATTAATCGACGCTGTTTTTCAGTCTTCATAAAGCACATAAACACAGTTATTTTCTCAATAAAATCCATGTTAGCCATTTAGCAATGAAGCTAAGGTCACCAGGCAGACAGAAGCCCTACCCATCACATAAATCTGCATCAGTTGTGAAGTGAATTTGATGCGCGAATGATGCGGATTTGGCGTGTGAATGAAGCACATAAACGTTGTGTTTTTTTGTAAATGTTCACGTCTCTATTTACACACTAATAGCACGATTTATCGCCGCTTGCGGCATTTGGTTTGAACACAGCATAATGGTCTGTGTGTGTTCATATATCATTCATTCATTCATTTTCTTGTCGGCTTAGTCCCTTTATTAATCTGGGGTCGCCACAGCGGAATGAACTGCCAACTTATCCAGCATATTTTTTACCCAGCGGATGCCCTTCCAGCAGCAAACCCATCTCTGGGAAACATCCATACACACATTCACACTCATACACTACGGACAATTTAGCCTACCCAATTTACCTGTACCCCATGTCTTTGGACTTGTGGGGGAAACCGGAGCACCCGGAGGAAACCCACGCAACCACAGGGAGAACATGCAAACTCCACACAGAATTGCCAACTGACCCAGCCGGGGCTCAAACCAGCAACCTTCTTGCTGTGAGGGGAACGTGCTACTCACGACGCCACCGTGGCGCCATGTGTTCATATAGGTCGCATTTATTTATTTATTTTATATAATTGCAGACGTTACAGTAGGCTATTTCACCCGATCATTGATCTGCAGTTATAATCAAAATATGTTCATAAAAAGGTTACTCAAGAACATTTATACACAAGCATTTATTTGTCTAAAGCATCTGTTTTGTGAGAAGCGCTTCTCATATGAAACGTGAGCGACCCATACAGCTAAAACTGACGTCAACTAAAACTTTCTGTTGTACACCATGCCCACCATTGGTACCCTTTTGGCAATGGAAACACAAGCCTGATAAAGGTGACCAATAGCCACCCATACTGTACCACTCAGTGGAAACGGGCCATAAAACTAAGTGACAAACTTGCTGTCAAAATGAACACTGCAATAAATGTGAGCTCTGCAAAACCAAGACGCACGTGAAAAGACTCACAACACGTTTACGTTGCGCAGGGAAATAAAAAAATCAAAAATCTGTCATGCCATTAGAGCTGTGATTGT
>CAIGQQ010011173.1:4582418-4607684 GCA_903798035.1 Danio albolineatus
ATATATATATATATTAAAGCTATATATTTTTTCCTATAATCTACAGAACAAACCATCGTTATACAATAACTTGTCTAATTACCCTAACCTGCCTAGTTAACCTAATAAACCTAGTTAAGCCTTTAAATGTCAAATATATGTATATATAATGATTAGTTATAATAGTTGGCGGTTCATTCCACTGTGGTGACCCCCGATAAACAAGGGACCAAGCTGAAAGAAAACAAATAGATGAAAACTCTACATAACTGCTTTTTGTTGACATTAAGGTTTTTTTTTTTATCCTCTAATCAAAGTGCATGACAGGGAATTTTGGGGAAAGTCAATTTGTCCCTAAAGTGTGTATGAAGTTTCAGCTCAAACTACCACACAGGTAACGTTTTATAACTATTTGAAACTGACCCTTTTAGGCTTTGATTCTAATTGTGCTATTTTGGTGACTGTCGCTTTAAATTCAAATGAGACTGTGCTTTTTTCAGAAGAGGGCGGAGCTACAAATGCCTATGCGTCAGCATAGTGGCAGATTCATTCTATGCTAATGAGGGAAAGATGGTCACTAATGGGCGGGGCTTTCCCCTGCTGATGACACGCACAAAGGGAAAATGTCAATCAAAGTGTTTATGCAGACTGTTTTTATCAAGTCTGATTATAAACAACACAATTAATTCGTTTTTTACCAATAGAAGCTGGTTAAACTCACAGAATGTCATCCCACAACTGCGTTTAAACCCTTTATAAAAGCGACTTTAGCATAATAGGTCTCCTTTAAAGTAAACTATGAACCAGACATAGTAGCATTTTTGTAGGTTTTTCATACAGTCTAGTATTTAATGCACTGCAGATTGTTTTAACACAACAAATCACATGACAGCTCTCTAAAGCATCTCAGCAGCAGGCCACAGAAAATCCCACAGGACGGATCCTCCCATTCCTGCGCTCCAGGATCGACTGCCCGAGACGCCTTTCCTCCGCATGAATTATTGGGTAATGGATCTCTGGATTTTTCCGGCCTCAGCACTTCTCCTCAACCCTGCCGGCCTCAGTTTATTAGATGTGGCCCCTGTAAATTTCTTCAGCTGGATCTCTTGCTAATGTTTGATTCATATCACTAGCAAAGGTCAAGCTATCCACTCTCCATAATTCAATATCCACACACACTCTCCGGTCCGGGGGTCGTATTAAATGTGGAAGAAGAAAAAAAAGAGGGGCAGAGATGTTCAGCGAGCCGTAAACTGTCAAAGCTGAATTTCCTCCATAAAGACGTGACGAAAGCAAACCTTTTCGCAGGAGTGCTGCATTGCAGGAAAACCACGGAAGAAATCTCTGCTGGAAAATGTCATGCTGGTCAATTTAGCACAAACCAGGCTCGATCAGAATGATATTTCCAGCCAAACCTCATGGTGATGCTGGTAAAGCTGGATGAATTATGCCAATACTTTCAGCTGACTTTTTAACATGACACTCCTCATATAGCCGCCTGGGGTGCTTTTTTAGGTGCTGGTTGTTGTATTTCCTCCTGCTGTGGCAACAATTCTGCGACAGCCCTTACAAATTTCCTGTTTTTGATCGGTGTTTGTTTTCACCCAAATTGCATTTTATATTAATATTATTAGGGCTGGGTGATATTGCAAAAAAATAAATTAATTAATTAAATAAATAAATCACTATATCATGTTTCATTTCATTCAATATCAAACATTTTTAACAATACAAGTGGGAATATTAGGATTTTTTTATAACCACTTTATTTTAAAGAGCCCCTATTATACATTAAAAAGGGTCATATTTTGGTTTTGGGGGTCTTCATCAAAAGGCTGATATGCATGCAAGATCAAAAAACACATTCATTGTCTTATAAAATGCATTTATTTTTACCTCATTATCCCAGCGACTCCTATATGAATCGTTCAGCGATTCATTTGTTCCCAAACCCCTCCTTAGCGCGATGCTAATCTGTGCTGATTGGACCGATGACTCAGTCTGTTGCGATTAGTCGACATCGCTCAGCGTGAGAGAATGCCTACCATGGCTTATCAATTTTGAAGTAGTCAGAGTGTATGCATGAGCATATCTGCTAACACTCAATTTTACCAGGAGTAGCCCGTATTTCAGACCCATCTAACGGCACCCTAACACCAACAATGGTATAGGATCCGATCGCAGTGCCCGAAAACATGCTTCACAGTAGTTACTAACATCACATTACCCAGTTCTCAATAGTGTTATTCAGACATCTCACCCCCGAACCTAACCTCCCCGATCTCCCAGCATACTGCTTTATTCTTAACCATAAGTAAAAACAGCGACAGACATTCAGTATTAATGCACACAGCGGCAAAAGCTGAATTATTATGAAACAGGACCGCCGCACGTGTGTACGAGAGCTGATGTGGCCATAGCAACGACAAACAGCAGAGGAAGACGAGCTCATAAAGCGCTGCATACACCAATAGTCTTTTCTGATCCTTCCTTTAACAAACGGCCGTCGAATCCCCTGTTGCAGGCGTGTAGATTTCAGAAGCACTACTCAGAGGGAACACAGCACAAGGCTGGGGATATAATGCTGAGGTATTTTTGCAGAAATAAACCTCAACCACTGACTCTTCACAGTCTCATCTCTGGTTAATATAAAATAATATCCAGCTGAGCAAAGTGTCTTCACGAGATGATTCAACATGTCTGCTACAGTGTTCTTTTCAGTGTTGCCAGATGTAGCTGACTGATTCCAGCCCAAAACCAAAAGGTTTTTACCTGCACGATCAAATTCAAAACTGCCCAATCTGGCAACACTGGTTCTTTTGCTCGCTGATGTGTTTGTGGGCGGGGCCAGGGGTTTCTAGTTCTCCCAGGTTTGCGGGGCTTAAGTTTCAAATGGGGCACAAATGGGCGGGGCTTAAGTTTTGTATTCACGTCATGTCGAAACGGCTAAAGACTCGTTATGACAACGATTCATTTGAAGCACGATGAGTCGACTCTTTTATAGATGAGCACTTTCAGATTTAAGCCTTAGCTGGATATTTTACTTCACTGAGAGCTGTTACACACTACATGCAATTTTTCTTTCAATTTACCAACATTACTAAGACAAATTTAATAGTCAAAAACTAAAATATTTAAACAAAATATCTGATCTCATTCATCCATTTTTTTTCAGCTTAGTCCCTTTATTAATCAGGGATCGCCACAGTGGCCAAACTTATCCAGCATGTTTTACGCAGCGGATGCCCTTCCAGCCGCAACCCAACACTGTGAAACACCCATACACTCTTGCATTTACACACATACACTACCGCCAATTTAGTCTATTCAATTCACCTATACCGCATGTCTTTGGACTGTGGGGGGAAACTGGCCGCTGCTCGAACCAGCAACCTTCTTGCTGTGAGGCGATCGTGCTACCCACTGCACCACCACGTCGCCCTTTATTCCTATTATTATTCATTCACTCATTTTCTTTTTAACTTAGTCCTTTTATTAATCTGGGGTCGCCACAGCAGAATGAACCGCCTATTAATAATATTATTTTTTTATCATCATTATTATTATTATTATTATTATTATTATCATCACAATCTACCGTATAACAGTAATATTCAACAGGTTGTTGAGATTTTCTATACACATCATGATGGTATTCTTTTCTATTATACAGGTACTAGCTTGATTACAATTATAAATCAGAGCGGAATCCTGTGTAATGGAAGAAGAATAAAAACAGGCTCCTCAAGTATTTAAGTGATAGTAATTGGTATATTTGGTGACCTGCGGCACTTTTACAGCCCCCAGTAAACCATCCCATCATGCCCCACGGTGGTCTTTCATAGATGGCCAGGTTTATGACGCAGATTTATGATCCTCCAGCAGGCCACTGAAATGCACTGTAACTCAAGCACAGACGCACTACTGGACGACTTCTGCTCTTATTATTCCTCTTTCTTCACCAAAGTCAAATCACGGCTTGATTTCTCAAATAGCTCATTTAAAACGAGCTAAAACAATGTGATTCTACAATGTCTTTGATGATTTATTTGTATGTACATCCCACTTAAATCGGTACTTTTGTACTTGGACTACATGAATAATTTACTTTGGCTTAACTACCTGGATAGTGGATGTGTAGCTCCCAGCATGCTTTGCACAGTATTGCATTAAGCGCCTCATAAAATTCTGATGGCAATACAGTATATGCAAGTTACATATACTGTATGACGTACAAGTTCATGTTCGGATATCACATATATGAATTATATGACACATATGCAACAATACATACAACAGCAATTTACACGTATGACGTTTAAACGTTGGAAATACAAATATGTATAGTAGTTGTACAATAGATCCATTTCAAATGTAGACTACTATACATACATGTTCTAGTAGTATACCATATTAGCCATCGTTTCATACATATATACAGTTGAAGTCAGAATTATTAGCCCCCCAGTTTATTTTTTTCCCCAATTTCTGTTCAACGGAGAGAAGATTTTTCCAACACATTTCTAAACATAATAGTTTTAATAATTCATCTCTAAACACTGATTTATTTTATCTTTGCCATGATGACAGTAAATAATATTTGACTAGATATTTTTCAAGACACTTCTATACAGCTTAAAGTGATTTTTAAGGGCTTAACTAGGTTAATTAGGTTAACTACGCAGGTTAGGGTGATTAGGCAAGTTATTGTATAACGATGGTTTGTTTTGTAGACTATTGAAAAAAAAATTAGCTTAAGGGGGCAAATAATTTTGACCTTAAAATGGGCTTTAATAAATAAAAACTGCTTTTATTCTAACTGAAATAAAACAAATAATATTTTCTCCAGAAAAAAAAATATTATCAGATATACTGTGAAAATTTCCTTGCTTTGTAAAACATAATTTAGGAAATATTTAAAAAAAATAATAATTAAATAAAAAAAAAATAATAATCAAAGGGGGACTTATAATTCTGACTTCAACGGTGTATAGTATCTATAATACTAAAATTCTGAATGAAAAACTGTATTATATCTAGCAGGTTTGCAGTTGTGTAGCGATCAAAGCTTATCATAATGTGCTTCATGCATGCAAGGATCGCTGGTCTCACTCTCTCATGCGCTTTGTCCTAAAGCGACTACTGTATGCTTGGTGGTTGGCCGTGCAGGAATTACAATTATGAAGCCATGCTTACATGCTATTTCAGACCGAATATTATAGCGGTAAATAATATAGGGAGTGCATCACAGGTTGTCGTTGTTCAAAAATGAACCAATGTGAATATAAAACCAACTTCACCTCAGTAAAGCAGGCTAGGCGGAATAGCTCTGTTTACTGATGTTTTGTTGTTAAACTAAATAAAAAATCTACATTATAGAAGCTGTAAAAGGACCTAGAAACTGAAAATAGTCACATCAATCTACCGCCGGAAGATTTCAGTGGCTGAACAACACTTCTGTGCATATAACCCCATTCGTAAAACAAGCAGATACTTTTTCCCTGCTGCTTGCATGACAACACTAATAAACTGACGACTCTTGAATAAATTCATTCATTCATTTTCCTTCAGCTCTGATTTATCAGAGGTCGCCACAGCAACCAACTACTCCAGCATATGTTTTGCACAGAGGATGCCTTTCCAGCCACAATCCAGTACTGGAAAACACCCATACACTCACATTCACACACACACACACACACACAGTCATATAAATGTTTTAATTTAATTTAATTTTCTTTTGACTATATGTTTTACGCAGTGGATGCCTATAGGGGGGTTGGTGTTTACGGACGAAAGTGAAGTGGTGAGGGGGGTGGAGAGGAGTTGGTAGTGTATGGCAGAAGGGTGTCGCGGACAAAAGTGAAGAGTGGGATGGTGTCGAGGACGAAAGTGAAGTGAGTTGGGGAGTCGCGGAAGAAAGTGAAAGTGAATAGCGGACGAGGGAGGAGGGCGGGTGAGGAGAGAGATCGGTAAAATGAGGTGCCAGCACAAATGAAACCCTGGAAACACCCATACACACTTACGCACACACATGCAGTAAGGCCAATTTAGTATAGAATTCACCTATAGCACATGTCTTTGGACTGTGTGGGGGAAACCATCTGGATGAAACCCACACGAACAGGGAGAACATGCAAACTCCACACAGAAATGCCAATTAGCCCAGTCGGCACTCGAACCAGCGACCTTCTTGCTGTGAGGTGACAGTGCTAACCACTGAGCCACCATGTCACCCCCTTATATGTGAGTAGAGAGTGAGTACTGACAGAATTAAATTTTTGGTGTGAACAATCCTTTTGAGTTTGAGTCACATCAATTGGGGTTGCGAACGGAGCGGCGCTGACCTCATCTTCACACCCACGTGTAAAAAAGCAAGCCTAGGAAAAGCACCCCTGGCCGGTAAATAGGATTGGTCACGTAGTATTTTAATCAGGCCAGAGCGATTGATAGTCACAGCTTGTCATGTTAACTGTGCTCATCATTCAGAGCCCGGGGCAGTCCATGTCTGTCAGGTGGGCGGAAAGACTCCAACGCCGCCGTGAATTAGGAGTCTCCGAAGCTGAGCGTAATCTGCCTCCGCTCACCAGCGCGCCGCGTATATAGATCAGCTGCGACGCCGCGCTGGCAGCTAATCCCAGAGCCAAGCGCTTTTGATGGATATGGAAATTGATCCGGCTTCCACACAGATCAGAGCTGGGCTGAGACGCGCTAAACTGCCGTCGCTTTATTCACAAGAAGACAATTGAAAACGATCAAAGCAGGATATTATGAGTCAAGATTGGTAATGGGATATTGAGTTCGAGTCGGTGTGGACTAACTCTTGATGTACAACTTAGTAATGATATAAAGCATTTCAATTGGGACATACTTAGTGACTGATATGTACAGTTGAAGACAAAATTATGCGTGTATGTGAGTTTTCTTTTTCAAATATTTCCCAAATAATGTTTAACAGAGCAAGGAATTTTTCACAGTATTTAATGTAATATTTTTTCCTCTGGAGAAAGTTTTATTTTTTTTTATTTCGGCTAAAATAAATGCAGTTTTTAATTATTTTTAAACCATTTTAAGGTTAATATTATTAGCTTTCTTAAACAATATTTTTTTTCGATTAACAATATTACACTAACAATATTCTTTCTTGATTAACCTAGTTAAGCCTTTGAATGTCACTTTAAGCTGAATACTAGTATCTTGATAAATATTTAGTCAAAGATTATTTACTGTCATCATGGCAAAGATAAAAGGAATCATTCATTCATTTTCTTTTCGGCTTAGTCCCTTTATTTATCCGGGGGTCGCCACAGCGCAATGAACCGCCAACTTATCCAGAATTTGTTTTACGCAGCGGATGCCCTTCCAGCCACAACCCATCTCTGGGAAACATCCATACGTTCTCATTCACACACATACACTACGGACAATTTAGCACTTGTACCGCATGTCTTTAGACTTGAAAACCGGAGCCCCTGGAAGAAACCCACGCAAACACGGGGAGAACATGCAAACTCCACACAAAAATGCCAACTGACCCAGCCAAAGCCCGAACCAGCGACCTTCTTGCTGTGAGACGACAGCACTACCTACTGTGCCACTGTGTTGCTAATAAAAGGAATCAGATTGTCACGATCACCAGCGATCTCTCTTCTATCAGAGATCGCTGGTTCACAAATACTTCCGTGAACTACTGATCAGCCGGTTTAAGAACTACAACTCCTGTCATGCAACACACACACACACTCCTGTTCCATATCACGACTGATTGCATACACACCACCGGAGGACCGTCATGACTGATTACACACACTACAAAAGCAGCACACACAATCTCAGACACCGCAGCAGTATTGTTATTCTGTTAGTGACCTTACAACGCATTTTCCTTGTTCCTGTTTGTCCATGTTTTTTGACCTTAGACTCGTTATTTGATATTCCTTGCCTGCCGCCAGCCTTTTGACTCCTTACCTGTTTACGACTACGATTTTGATTATCTGTTTGCCCTGTTATCGCTGCTATACTGACTTTTAATATTAAAATCTGCAATTGGATCCTCGCCTCCGTCATCGTCACACCCCACCGTTACACGGATATAAGAAAAAAGTTATTAAAACTATTATAAGAAACGTGTCCACCCTTTCTACGTGTTTCGGTTGATATTACGTTGAACACTGAATAAAAATGCACATTTCAAAGCACTTCACAGGACCTTTAAGCAACTTTTGGAAAGCCATATGAAACCCATTCATTTTAATGAGTTGCATGGTGCAAGTGCAGTTTATCGCAGCGTAGTGCATCGTTAACTGGGTTTGAAAAAAAACAAAAAACACTTGCACTGAAAAAGCATTGCAAAAGAACTGCACATGCTCAGCGGAAAAGCAAAGTCCGCTTAAATAACATGCTGACAGGACATTTCTACATAGTATACTTTTCCCTGCTGCTTGCAATAGCGCTACTGTGCTGTCATGGCAACGCTGTAAACTGACGACCCTTGACTAATTTTTACTGGTTATTTTATTGGCTTGTGTTTTTTTTCCCCATTCATTCATTCATTCATTCATTCGTTCATTCATTCATTCATTCATTCATTCATTTTCCTTCAGCTTAGTCTCCATTTCAGAGATAGCCACAGTGGAATGAACCGCCAACTTACAATTACCCTAACTTACCTAATTAACCCAAGTCTTTAAATGTCACTTAAAGCTGAATACTAGTATCTTGAAAAATATCTAGTCAAATATTATTTGCTGTCATCATGGCCACCATAAAAGAAATCAGTTATTAGAAATCAGTTATTAAAACTATTATGTTTAGAAATGTGTTGAAAATATGTTGAAGACATGTTGACAAGAAATTGGGGGGAAAAATTATACAGGGGGCAAATAATTCAGGAGAGATAATAACTCTGACAACAGCATATGCACTTATATTATGTGGCTTATCAGCTTGTGGACATTCTAAGGTATGTAACAGTGTTTCACAATGTGTCACAGTAGTTAAAATGTAGTCCTACACGGAATCTGCGTGCACAGAAATCAGCAGATTTTTAGCCCATCATTGAGTCTGTGTATTTACTTGTGTAAATTTGTGTACATTTCTATTTATTCAGTTTTTAAATTTATTTAACTAATATTATTGTGATTTAATAGTAATATTAAAATGTTCATATCATTAATTTACAATACTGTTAGCAAAGTAATATGTTCTGTCTTTTAACAGAGATATTATATGATATAATTGCTTTGTTTACCAAATAAGTGGATCTAATTGGATTTGCATTGTAAACATTAAATAAACGTTAAAAATGTATTGATTGTTGATTTCATATATTAAGATTTTAGTTATGATACTCCTAAAATCGTTCCGCATAAATGCGCAGATTTTATACAATGGGGTCAATCTAGGGCCATATATACTTATAAAAATAAAAGAAAGTTTTGCAAACAAAAAATAAAGTATTGAGCAAAAAATACATATATAAATGCAAATCTCCAAAAATCGCAAAGCGAAAATTAATAAAAAAATAATAATTTGCTTACAAAAATAAAGAACTGCAAAGGGAAAAAAAAATTAAAAAGTTTTAAGAAATAAAAAAAAATAATTAGCAAAAAAAGAACTGCGAATAAAAATCAAGCAGTGCAAAAAAACAAAAAAAAAAAATAAAAAAGTATTTGCAATTTGAAAAAATAAAAAATAAAATAAATAAATAAATAAATATTTGCAAAACATTTTTTATAGCATTGCGTTTACTAAATCTGTCCAGTCAATTGCAATGCTCAATTTGATTTGTTTTAGTCAACTGTGAGTTTGCATTGCTGTTTTCACTTTGCACATATTTCTGCATGTTTCACTTTGTGGTCCTGATTTAGCAAAGGGCGGAGGCAAGGGGGCGTTTACGGCAGGCCCGAACATGCCTTCATTTAAACAACGTCATCAGCTGAAGACACAGTATCACCAAGGTGGTCTTACAGCCCAGTAGATCTGGACCTGCTGTAAATGTCAGAGTTCCCTTGTCTCTGCCCCCTTGTCAAATCAGGGCCACAAAGTTAAATGCGCAGAAACGTGAAAACAGCATCGCAAACTCATGACTGACAAAAAAGCAAATCAAAATGAGCATTGCAATTGACTGGATGGATTTTGTAAAGGCAATGCTATAAAAATATTTTGAAAACACAGTACATATAGTTTTTTTATTTTTTGCACTGCTTGATTTTTATTTGCAATTTTTTTTTCTCAAAAATTAATTTTGCCTTTGTGATTTTTGGAGATTTGCATGTATTTTTCATTTATTTTTTGCTCAATACTTTATTTTTTGTTTGCAAAACTTTTTTTTTTTTTTTGCAAGAATATACAGTATGGCCCTAGATTGACTCCATAATTTACAAAATTCTCCACAGAAATAGCAAAAAAATGTCAGCAGATTCTGTCAGGCCCTAGTTATAGGTCATTTTTTGAGCGTGTTATGGTTTCAAATCAATATGCCTCAAGGATTTTAGTTATTCCACAGCCTACAACAATCAGGAATCTAAACAAAAGGCTCTGGATGAGATAAGTGCAGGAAAAACAGGCTATTTTTACATCCTAAATTTACATATCGTTGGGGGAAACTACAAGTGATATTTATATGCATTTATGCATTTACTTATGATCCACACTGTAGAAAATGCTGGGTTTCACACAATCGATTTGTGTTGAGACAACATGAAGAAATTAAGTTAACTTATTAGTTTTTTACAAATTTAGGTGGATGGAACATAAAACAATTAAGTTGTCCATGCAAAAAAACTCAAATATTGTGTTGTTTCAGCTAGTTTTATACAAGTATTTTGAACAAACAACATGTCATTTTTGAGTGCACAAAAGACTAAATGATGATAGTTAAATAAGATTCATGTGGAATAATTTTCTTCCTTAAAAAGTTACTTGTAAATTTCAAAATAAATAACAGAAAATATTTAGAAATAAAAAAAAAACATCTGAAAATATTCAAGCAGAAAAATCAACATCTACAAATTATTGGATTATATAAAGTGATATCTGGCATTGATATGCATTCCATGTAGTACTACAGTCTACAATAAACCTTTAAAGTTGCTGTATGTAAGTTTTTGACTCTTTAAAAGCATAAAAATACCATAATATGTTTGCAGATATTTAAGAAACATGCTAAGTGATCGTTCTTGTTTAGTCAGATATTCTGCTCTGAAAATGTGTGTTACGTGCCAGAACGTTGTGTTTGTTTTGTTCCCTCTAACTCGCCCACTGCCAGTTTAGCCAATAATATTTCAGCATTCCGGGTTGCCTTGGTGGAAAACAGCATATTTGATTCATTTAGTAATGAAGGCTCTCAAAGAATGCATCTGTGACCGAAATGCGACCTCTGGTGGACAGTAACAGCCTCTGAAATGAGACGCGGCTTCAGAGTTCCACGTGTGGTGGTTATTAATAAGCACATAAAATAAATATTATGAACGTAAACATTTGGTGAGCAGGTTACATTGTATCCCTGTGTATTAACAACACACTAAGTGACGTGATTTACAGTGATAAGCAATTTGCTCGTTTAAAAAGCTTATTTTAATATGGAAAATATTTCTTCTATCGCGTGACGTTGCTTTTAGTTAGAAAACGGTTTAAATCAGCTTTTAGACTCTATAGTCAGGCATGCTCCTGTTGGTGTCGTCAATCTGGCAACCTGCAACCTTGCGTAGACTCGTCAGAGGAGGGCCGGTGTAAAAATGTGTTTTGAACCTGAAATGCAATACCTAGTTTAACCACTAGGTGTCAAACTTACACTACATCTGAATTTGATCTTAATTTTTATCTTGGCCAATAAAATAAAATAACATTTTGCAACTACAGTGTGGGACTCTTAATTTGAAGTATGTTTCTTCTTGTGTATAAGCTTTGTTTTCTCATATCATACAAGTTCAATTTATAACATTCTCATAACAACAAATGCAAATAAATATACTTTTTTTTCAAATCATAAATACAACTGTCCAATGTATTGTCTATACGCTCAATAAGCTGTTCCCTTTCAAACGAGATCACAGATGTGGGAAGAGAAAACCTTTGAAAGCAATAAAAGAAGAATATTATGATCATTGCAATATTAATGGGATATTGAGTACGGACAAACTCAAATCTCAATGTGAACAAACACACCGTCCTGAACCTGAGATGAGTTTTTCAAGCATGCAGGGCTTCAACTCTCTGCAAATGAACAGATGAATGAATCGATAAAGGAATAGTGAGGTACTCAAGCTACGCATGAATGGCGAAGAATAATATTTGAATCGCAATAAGAAACTGAGAGCAAGAGAACGGGAAGGAGAGAAAAGGTTAGACACACAAAGGTATTTCCTCCTGTCTTAAAGTAGATCTCCACCATTAAGAAAGAGACCAGAGAATAAAAAGGAATAGTAGAAACATAACCCTAACTGTACAACCCTGATGTGCTTTTTGTGTTACTAACACAGCTTCCTCACTATAAAAATGTATTTACATATATACTGTCGAAGTCAAAATTATTAGCCCATCTGCGTTTTTTTTTTTTACAAAACATTTCACAAAAAATTTTCACAGCATTTCCTAGAATATTTTTTCTTCTGGAGAAAGTCTTATTTGCTTTTTTTCGGCTAGAGTAAAAGCAGTTTTATATATTTTTTATATATTAGCCCCCTTAAGCAATATATAGTTTCGATTGTCTACAGATCAAACCATCATTATACAACGACTTGCCTAATTACTCTAACTTGCCTAATGAACCTAGTTAAGCCTTTAAATGTCACTTTAAGCTGAATACTAGTTTCTTGAATAATATATAATAAAACATTATGTACCGTCGTCATGGCAAAGATAAAAGAAATCAGTTATTAAAAACTATTTATTAAATATATTATGTTTAGAAATGTGTTGAAAAAAATCTCTCCGTTAAACAGAAATTGGGGAAAAAAATCCACAAGAGGGCGAATAATTCTGACTTCAACTGCATATATCATCTTAAAAACATGGTTAGGAAATTAGTAGGGCAGTAACATTATAACACTATACATTGTAGGGCCAATTAAAAAGTTCTAATCGCTACATACTGTATTATGCTTTGTCGTCTACGTATCGTAGTGTCACAAAATACATTGTTTACAGTGATACTTTTTTCAGAATTTATATGAGCGCAATATTACATGTTAATTTAATCTTATGTTGGACCTTGTTGGAAAATAATAAATGAATGAGAACCCAGGAGACTCGAAACTAGAGAGATTATAGTTCATTTAGCACTAGATTGTATAAATTTATATTCCATTTATGATCCCGCAACCTGTAATCATTAGTTTTTTAGAAATATATTTTATATTTCTAAATTTTTAATCAAACATTTGTCCTCAAGTTGAGAAATACAAGTGAGTAAATTTCAGAGTATATACTTTAAAAATGTAAAATAATAAGAATAGTAATAACAATAGTAATAACAATAATAATAATAATAATAATAATAATAATAATAATAATGATAATGATAATAATAATAAAATAATAGTTATTAACGCGTTGTCTATATATACTATGAATTTATTTAAATTACGAAAATATACCTGTCATGTTGCCCAGCACTAAACAGTGTTTATTGTTCATGCTTTCCTAAAATTTTTATTTGTATGTTTAATACATACTTACTTGCCAGTAGGAACATTTATGGTCTTTCAAGAGTTCACACTTAGCTGATGATTGAATATAAAGCTTGTTTGGCATGCTTTTCTGGGAGAGAGCCCTGAGCTCGTAAGATCCTCGAGCCCGGGGCTCCCTCCCGTTTGTAAGGCGAGAGGGGAGTTTGAGCTCAGGTAGATCTCGAGAGCTCCTCTGCTGTAGTAGCTAATGAACAGATAGTGCTTGCTCTTAAGAGATAACTACTTATTAGGAGCATGTCTATGGTGCTGATTTGGATTAATCAATTAACTTAAGTTGCATGTTTTTGGACGGGGAACCCGGGGGAAACCCACGTGAGCACAGGGAGAACGTGTAAACTCCACACAGAAACTTCAACTGGCTTGGTAAGGACTAGAACCAGTGACGTTCTTGCTGTGAGGCAACAGTGCTAACCACTGGGCTGCCGTGCCACCCAATCTAGGAATGGAGGAGGAGTAGAGGTGGAAGGGGGGATTCTTTAAAACGAAGATGGCTGTGATTTGAAACTTATGGTATTTATAGTGGCTTCGTAATCGTCTGATTGGTGCTTCATGTGTTAGCTAAACAGGACCAGCCATAGTCAATCTTAATCATGTGATCCTCTAGAAATTAGTTCACAAATAAACTTCACTAATCAATGAGCCTGCATATATTTATGACAAAAATAAAGCACTAATATCATGAAACGTTATGCAATTCAAAATACATTATGTGATATATTTTCCAATTTTATTTATTACAGTGAATTAAAGCTGAACATTCAGCATCGCTACTCCAATCTTAAGTGTAATGTAATGTAATGTAATGTGTATTTATATAGCGCATTTATTGTGTATGGCCATACACCCAAAGCGCTTTACAATCATGAGCGGGTCTCTCCACACCACCACCAGTGTGCAGCATCCACTTGGATGATGCGCTGGCAGCCACAGGACAACGGCGCCAGTGCGCTCACCGCACACCAGCTATAGGTGTAGTGGAGAGACAGTGATAGAGCCAATTCAGAGGATGGGGATGATTGGAAGGCCATGATCGTAAGGGGCGATTAAGGGACTTTGGCCAGGACACAGGGGTTACACCCCTACTCTTTTACGAGAAGTGCCATGGGATTTTTAATGACCACAGAGAGTCAGGACCTCGGTTTAACGTCTCATCCGAAAGACGGATGTGCTACAACGTCCTTCAGAGATCATTCTAATACAGTATTTAATATTATTTTACATTTAATATTGTTATTATTACCATAACAATTAGTTTGTACTATTATTAGTGAAAATCTTTTTTTCACATGCTGTTTTTCTGCAAAACATATTTTTAAATCCATGTATCGACCTATATTAGGCTTTAAAGCTGACAAATTCCCCTCCAGTGGTTTTACATTCTCAAATCTAATTTCTTCCTGCTGCAACAGAAGAGAAAACTGAACTGAATGAAGTGTATGTTAAATTCCGCTATAACACACTTTGTGGCAGTGCTGAAACACACCACACAGTTTTAACACTGACATATTGTGCAATATGCTGGCACACATGCGATTTGCATAAACTCTATATTGAAGCTAGACAAAATATGGGGTGAGAGAAAGCATCCGATGAGGAAAGAATATAGCGGGACATCTAGAAACATGGAGAAAAGGGGGCTGTGATGGAAACTGTAAATGTAATCAGTTCATCCATCTCTGTTACTGCGAATGTGGCAGATGGAAAACACCTCAAGCTGTGTGTAAAGAACGCTGTCTCTCTTCCTCACAAAAACAACATGTACAGCTATCTTTATAAGCACTTCCCAAAGATGTAATGATTTTTATATGGTGCCTATGGTATATTCTGTCAAAATACTTGGGCACACTTTATTTTGACGGTCCGTTTGTTGAATTTTAATTACAATGCATCTACATGACAACTAATTCTCATTAGATTATAAGTAGACTGTTAGGGTTGAGGTTAGGGGTAGGGTTAATGTAAGTTGATATGTACTTGCAAAGTTTCTTATAGTCAGTTAAATGTCTTTTAAATGTCAGTATCAACAGATACTAAGCAGACAGTTTACTAATACTCAAATGGACCATCAAAATAAAGTGTTACCAAATCTGTGTGATTTATGAGCTGTTTGCCTCGTGGGGACCAAAAAAGTGGGTTACACTTTATTTTAGAGTGAAACTATTCGTTTAACTACTGAGTACTATTAATTAATTACATGTACTTTCAAAACGGTTGGGGTTAGAATGTGGTTTAGGGATATTTACATGTATATATGCATAATCCAACACAGGATCATTGTGAATATGTACCCCCATATACAATTCTGGAGAGCGCAAATTATGTAGCCAGAGGTACATATGGCTGCTTTTCGTCTTTAAAACGGATACTTTGGATCGGTATGATGCCTCAGACGACATCTGTTCCTTTTCGTGCTACCGGCTGACTGCTTAGCTATGTGTGGACGTTTATTCCGCTGTTACCAGTTTGTCCAGTGGCTCGTACGTCAGAGAACTTGGGATGCAGAGAGGAAGTTGATGACGACGAAGGGGTCCAGGTCTGGGGAAGAATGGTTCCAAAAAGTAGGTAAAACAAAAACAAACGGTTTTGTGTTGGTTGGGTTTAGACAAGGTGGCTGGCGCGGGTCAATCGGTACTCTTGAAAACACTATCGGTTGGGTTAAGAGAAAGGGGGTGGGGTAATTGGTCAGTCGGTCACTCAGTCAGTCGACAGCAGCCGACTGGTGGATTTATGAGAGAACAGCAGAGGCGAATGGCACCCGTGAGAGAAATTTTAGGTCTCAAAAAGCGTAAACAGCAGCCTCTGGTGGATTCGCGAATACAAAAACTGCAACAATACATACCTTCTGAGGCGTATTTCACTCTCTCCAGAAATGTAGACCGGGGTACTCATCACTAATGAGCCTGGGTTGGCATAATCCATTTGTAATTACAATAGTAAGTGCATGCAACGGTAACAATGTCACTATAGATTAAAGTGTTACTGAAAAATGTCCTCATAAAGGTCAAAATTGACTGGTGTTGCTCTACTGGTGGGGACATTTGTTCTCCATGCTATATAGGAATATATAATAGGAATACAAGGTACACACACACTTGTTTGGTTCTCATGTTTTATGAGGACTTCACCATACAGAAGTAATGATGCTTATACTGTACTCACTGTATATTATATCATCTTCCCCCTACCCTCCACAGAAAAAAAATCTGCAGTTTGACATAATTTTGGATGATTTATGGGCCGATTTTCTCACGAGAACCAAAAAAATGTCCTCACAAGGTGAGAAATGACAGTTGAGGATGTGAGGATATTGGGTCCCCACAATGTGATGAATGCCAGAAACACACACACACACACACTTGTTACTATATCCTGGTGAGAACTTTCATAGACATAATGATCGTTTTTATTATGCAAACTCATATATTCTATCCCCTTACCCCTAAACTTAACTCTCACAGGCAACACTCTAAAGTTTTACATTATCAAAATAGTTCATTCTGAGTGATTTATAAGCATGTTTAGACATGAAGACCTCAATTTTGGTGACACAAGTCCCCAAGAGTCTGTGTGTATTCAGGTTTAAGTCCACACTGAGATATAAAAACAAGTGTACACACACAAACAGAGAGAGAGGCTGGTGCAGTGGTTGTTTCTATCTCCCAGTGTCCTCAGAGTGTGTGTCTCTTTTCTTATTAACAGCCTGTGAGATGTGTTTAATAAAGTTCTCGTCATCCTGCAGGCTCTGAGAGGACAAACCCAGGAGGAGCTGAGCTTGTTGTTTTTCTGGTTCTGTCACCTGATGAAGTTTGAGTTCTTGGCTAAAGTCTTTTTAATCAACTTTCAGAAGTTTATCGATATGATTGCAATGACTGACACCATCAGATAAGAACAAAACATGATCTGAATTAGGTTTCATGATGAAATCTGTAGAGTTGTTTATAGGGTTGGGTTTCAAAACCCGGTGCCATACCGATGCTGCCACTATGCACTGGACCGAATCAGCATATGAATTTCAGTGCCACTGGTTCTGTGACAAGAACGTAAGAAGCATCAAGGGGTACATCAAAGGCACACGAAGGTACGCTTTGTGTCACACCATTTCTAAACACTTAATTCTAAATAACTTTGAGAGATGCAGGCTGCGTCTGAAACTGCCCACTACTCAGTAGGTATTACATTTGAATTTAAACATACTACTCGGCCATTAGAAAAGTACGTTTTATACAGTATGAACATGAGTAGAAAGGAATTTGGACCTACTACATCCGCCAGTTTGTCATGTTTACGTGACCTACTCATGTCAGTTGTGGCGCTTCACTCCCATTCATGAATTCTCTCGCAGGGACATCATGGGAGAGCGCAGCGTGCATCGGAAACTTCAGAATCTCGCTGGAAGTAGTAGGTCATCAGGGTACTTCCTGCATACTGATTTTTGAATTCTGTAAATTCAGACATACTACTTGGTTCGCATACTAATTTTAGCGTACCAAATAATATGCAAGTATGCGGTTTCGGACACAGCCACGGACACTGTCGTCAATGTAACAAAATTCTCTGGTCTGATGAGGCTAAAATTGAACTCTTTGGAGCGAATGCCAGGCGTTACGTTTATAGAGAACTATGCACAGCTCATCACCAGGCTAACACCATCCCTACAGTGAAGCATGGTGGTGGCAGCATCATGCTGTGGGGATGTTTTTCAGCAGCAGGAACTGGAAGACTAGTCAGGATAGAGGGAAAGATGAATGCAGCAATGTACAGAGACATCCTGAATGAAAACCTGCTTCAGAGTGCTCTTGACCTCAGACTGGGGTGACGGTTCATCTTTCAGCAGAACAATGACCCAAAGCACACCACCAAAACATCAATAGAGTGACTTCACAACAACTCAGTGAATGTTCTTGATTGGCCCAGCCAGAGCCCAGACCTAAATCCTATTGAACATCTCTGGAGAGATTTGTAAATGGCTGTACACTGTTGCTTCCCATCCAACCTGATAGAGCTTAAGAGGTACTGCAAAGAGGAACAGGCAAAAATTCCCAAAGACAGGTGTGCCAAGCTCGTGGCATCATATTCACAAAGACTTGGGGCTGTAAATGCTGCCAAAGGTGCATCAACAAAGTACTGAACAAAGGCTGTGAATACTGATGTACATGTGATTCTTCAGGGTTTTTATTTTTAACAAATTTGCAACAATTTCAAAAATTTCACATTGTCATTATGGGGGATTGTGTGTAGAATGTTGAGGAAATTAATTTAATTATTCCATTTTGGAATAAGGCTGTAACATAAACAAATGTGGAAAAAGTAAAGCGCTATGAATACTTTTCAGATGCACTGCATTTGTTTGAAATAATTCATGCTGTCGAAACTTCTAACAGGCACATTTATTCACAGAATATTTTCCTAATGATCTTCATGTCATTCTTTGTTTGTCCAGTGGCTCGCCATGTACGTCAGAGGACTTGGGACGCAGAGAGGAAGTTGATGACGATGAAGGGGTTCAGGTCTGGGGAAAAATGGTTCCAGAAAGCAGGTAAAACAAAAACAAAAGGCAAAAAATAAAAATAAAAAAATAAACTGTAAAAATAGGGTGAGAATGTGGTAAGATCTGAAAATGTGGTAAAAATCAGGCAGCCTGAGGGCTTTTCATTTTTTGTATTGCTTTTGAAAATAGTGCCGGTTGGGTTTAGGCAAGGTGGTTGGCGTGGGTCAATCAGTCGGGTAATTGGTCCAGATGCATTGTATTTGTTTGAAATAATTCATGCTGTCAAAACTTCTAAGACGTACATTTATTCACAGACTATTTTTCAAATGATCTTCATGTCATTCTTTATAAAAAAAAACAATAGTATTTTCAAGCAAATGTCCCATCAGTATCATCCATGCTTGATCAAATCAGCGTGTTAGTAATGAGAAGCTTGTTTTCAATCTAACTATTATTTTTATATTCTAGGACATTCCAACCGATGCCCACTAGAGGACTGGCTTATCTGCTTTCATCTGCTGTGGTTTACAAGCCCACCTCTGATGATCCAGAGACATGGCATGGCTCCTGGCGCATGTGAGAAGCACTGGCTGGTTTTTCTGTGAACATATGTGACTTCTGAAGCTCGTGTTTGTACAAGCGTCAGAAACATGTTCTGCTGATCCCCACAGTCCACTCTGAGACGATGTGCCATGTCTGGGCTCACAGAGGACTCAACCGGAGCAGATCTGGCCAAAAGCACTGGCCGCAGATCAGGGGGTTTGAGGATTCACACTGAGAGCCACCGGCCCACATCCACACGCTCACTCTCTCTGCTTCAGAGTGCAGGATGATATCCGGCGGTGGATAAAAAAAATAACTAACAGAACCTACATTTTCTGTAACCTAAAATTTCCTACATAGATACAGAATAGTTTCAGAATATCGCCACAGGTCAGTGAAAACAAAGTGAACAATAAAATAAAAACTAATGCAACATATTTAAAAAAATGCATGTCAGCTGTCAGTTCTTTTAATTTGAGAAATTTGCTAAGAAATTCTGAGTATTTTATTATAATAAAATTGTATACAGTTATTAACTGAATTATTAGCCTTCCTGTTTATTTCTTTCCCCAAACTAATTTCTTATTACTGATTTATTTAATCTTTGCCATGAGGACAGCACATAATATTTGACTAGATATTTTTCAAGACACTTCTATACAGCTTAAAGTGACATTGAGGATGTTTACATGGACACCAATAATCTGATTTTAATGCGATTAAGACAGTGCTCTGATTAAGAGTCGACCATGTAAACAGCGATTTTTGATTAATTTAATCTGATTAAGGTCATAATAGAGCTAAAGAGAAATCGAATTAAGACATGTGGAGTACGCCGATCTTAGTAGCATTATTGAAGTGCAGTACTGATTTTAGCGTACTAACTAATATGCAAGTATGTGGTTTCAGACGCAGCCACGGACACAGTCGTCAATGTAACAAAATTCTCTGGTCTAAAATTGAACTCTTTGGAGTGAACGCCGGGTGTTACGTTTGGAGAAAAACAGGCACCGCTCATCACCAGGCTAATTCCATCCCTACAGCGAAGCATGGTGGTGGCAGCATCATGCTGTGGGGATGTTTTTCAGCAGCAGGAACTGGAAACTAGTCAGGATAGAGGGAAAGATGAATGCAGCAATGTACAGAGACATCCTGAATGAAAACCTGCTTCAGAGTGCACTCGACCTCAGACTGAGGCGGGTCAATGACCCAAAGCACACCGCAAAAATATCAATGGAATGGCTTCACGACAACTCGGTGAATGTCCTTGAGTGGCCCAGCCAGAGCCCAGACCTAAATCCTATTGAACATCTCTGGAGAGATCTGAAACTGACTCTAGATACAGAATAGTTTCAGAATATTGCCACAGATCACTAACAACAAAGTGAACAATGAAATAAAAACTAATGCAACATATAAAAAAAATGCATGTCAGCTGTCAGTTCTTGTAATCTGAGAAATTTGCTAAGAAATTCTGAGTTAAGTATTTTATTATAATAAAATTATATACAGTTAAAGTCAGAATTATTAACCCCCCTGAATTATTAGCCCTCCTGTTCATTTCTTTCCCCAATTTCTGTTTAACGGAAAGATGATTTTTTTCTCAGCACATTTTTAAATATAATAGTTTCAACAACTCATCTCTAATAACTGATTTATTTTATCTTTGCCATGATGACAGTAAATAATTTATTACTAGATATTTTTCAAGACACTTCTATACAGCGTAAAGTGTCTTTTAAAGGCTTAACTAGGTTAACCAGGCAGGTTAGTTTAATTAGGCAAGTTATTGTATAACAATGGTTTGTTCGAATATACTGTATCGAAAATATAGCTTTAAGGGGCTAATAATTTTGACCTTAAAATGATTTTTGAAAAATTAAAAACTGCTTTTATTCTAGCCGAAATGAAACAAATAAGACTTTCTCCAGAAGAAAAAATATTATCAGACATACTGTGAAAATTCCCTTGCTCTGTTAAACATCATTATTTCAACTGTAGAATTATTATTATTATTACCCGGGTAGAAAGGCTCAGGTGCAAAATTAAGTCTGTAATGTGCCGATTAGAATTTGGGTGGGAAATTGAGTCTGTAATAAGACTATTAGACTTTGGGTGCAAAATGGAGTCCGTAATATGCAGATTCGAATTTGGGTGGGAAATGGAGTCCGTAACATGACGATAAGAATTTGGATGGGAAATTGAGTCCGTAATATGACGTTTAAAATTTGGATGCGAAATAGAGTCCGTAATATGCAGATTAGAATTTGGGTGGGAAATTGAGTCCGTATTGTGACGATTAGAATTTGGGTGCAAAATTTAGTTCATAATATGCCGACTCGAATTTGGGTGGGAAATGGGGTCTGTATGATGCCGACTAGAATTTGGGTTGGAAATTGAGTCCATAATATGACGATTCGAATTTGGATGCGAAATTGAGTCTGTAATATGCCGATTAGAATTTGGGTGCAAAACGGAGTCCATAATATGCTGATTAGAATTTGGGTGGGAAATGGGGTCCGTAATATGACGATTAGAATTTGGATGCGAAATTGAGTCCATAATATGCCGAATTAGAATTTGGATGGGAAACTGAGTTCGCGATATAAGGATTAAAATTTGGGTGGGAAATTGAGCCTTGTGATATGACGATTAGAATTTGGTTCCGAAAATTAGTCCGTAAAATGACGATTAGAACTTGGGTGCGAATTTGAGTCTGTAATATAACAATTAAAATTTGGGTGGGAAACTGAGTCCGTAATATGCTTAGAATGATTAGAATTCAGGTGATGGTTCCCTCTGGTGGTGCACAAGAGAAGTGGCCGAAACTTCACTTACAACAATCTGGTAAAAATGTAGCCGCATCGTAATATATATAACAGCAAATCAAAAAATCACAATGTCAGATACTGTGCAGCCTTACATTGAACATAAACCAATTAAGTCTGACAAACAAACGTCATTTTTTGAATGTACTTTTGAATTCCAATATCAATACCAATACAAATTATATTCAAATATTCAATAATCAACTGTAATACGGATGCATCCGTTAGTACAGCACAGCATATTATTACGCATACTAAGCGACAGTCCAGGGTAGCAAAAGTTGTAACTTACTGTCTAGAAATTATGAGTCCGCTTAAATCCTCTGTCAGTCTGTGAAGATCAGCACTGTTTGAGCCCATCAGGACTCGCTGATTCCAGACAGTCTGATCTTAGCTGGATTTATTGAGCGGCGTATAAAATTTTTGCAGTGCCCAGTGGAACGCCGAGTCCACAGAGAAGAATACAGCAGACATTGTTGGACGATAAACGCTTGAATTATACCGTCAAGCAGAATTATGAAAGAAAGGCAGTGAATTACCGCCGCACAAAAGAGCTGTATTCTAATGAAGAGCTTTTCACGGCGGAGAGCCACAAAGACGGTGATTAATACTGGTGTAGCATCTCATTAATATCACAGAGAAAATGTACGAGGAGCGTCCGAATATGGAGAATTACGCTGACGGCCTTTCGCTTTCACAGAGACACAAAAGGAGACCGATACTGACATTCAGAGAGCTCATGCTGTTGCTTTCTTAAAGGCTGTGACTCTTTATGCAGTAATTAATATAAGAAACCTGTCCTGAAGTGACTATGTTTATATTCTGCTGCACAAAGGAGCACATATCAGGCCACAAAAGGGAGACGTTTTGAAGAAGATGTTAAAAAGGACTGTGAACAATGAAAACATGCTGCGTTCAATGGCTTCTCCAGCGCCAAACTGTACTGTAGTCTGATGAAAGCGCGGTGAAGGATTTAAATGAAAGTGTTTGCTGATGAAAAGCTTCCAAATCTCATTTGTGCATTTGCATATTCGAATCTGTAAAAACGTGGTTAACCAGGTTTGACGTCTGAGCGGCTTTAAGTGCAAATAACACAATGGTTAGTGTTTACACAGTGCAGTTTCTGCTAGAAAACTAAATATAACAAAGCAAAACAGCGCACCGAAAGCGCAAACACTTCAAAGTGATTGCTTTGCCGCTGTTTAAACAACACTATTTTATTTTAGTGATTAGCAACGATTAATTGTGATTTTCAAAATAAAAGTCTTTTTTTTTTTAACACAATATGTGTGATAGGTGTATTTATTGGCTAAATATATATAAATACACACACTTGTAAATAAAAAACAAAACTATAAAACTATAATATTTAATAGATAATTTTAATTATATTTAATTTGTATTGACAACACCCATTCTTGTCTTAAAGGGGTGGTCCAGAGTGTATTTCTAAAGATCGATTGTGTTTATGATGTGCAAAGCAATGTGTGCTCAATCTTCATATGTGAATTTTTTTTTCATATATCTTACTTTGATTATATACTTATATATATATTTGATTATATATTTGATATATATATACTCAGCTAACATGAAAACCACTGTCATATTTCCTAGTTTCTCTGAAAGGCTTGCCCTCGAGAGGCTCTGATTGGTCAGCTAACATAATGTGCTCAGATTCACGGATCAGCTCCATGTCACCAGGAAGCGTCCTGCTATAACATTACAGCACATCTGTGTGGGGTGTATTTTTATTTATTTTTTTATTATAAGCTTGAACCATTACATAAAGTAATAATAGAAATTCAGATATAAAATATATCCAGTAACATTACATGAATGCAAAAACACAACCATAATTAATAATTAAGCAAATCATAACATGTGGGGAAAAAAGATAGAGTATTGCAAAGTGTTGTTAGAAAAATAAAATAAAATAACTTAGGACACAATCATTCTTTTTGTTTTTAATTTGTTTTACAGACTTTTTCAAAGTTTCCATTTGTAATAAAAATATATTGCATTTTAGTATACAATTCACAAATTTCTGTTCATGTATAAAATATTTACCTGGTAAGATGTAGAAATTAACAACATACTCGAATGTTTTTTGCGTGTGAAAAAGTGCAAATGACATCTTTTAAAGAAAGCCTATAATTAACATTTCTTTGCCCAAATCACTCATCACTAACATCTTTCCAAAATTTAAGAGAGACATCACAGTTATAGAAAAGATAAGGTAAGTCTTTCTCATATTTATTACAAAATGTGCAGGTATTATCAATATCCATGAATTTAGATAAAATTACTTTGCAAGGATAAATTTTGTGAAGTATTTTAAAGTGCACTTCTTTAACCTTATTTAAAAGGCAAAATTTTAAGGGGATTAACCAAGTAGCTTTCCAATTAATATCATATGTGTGGGGTGTATGCTCGTAACCTGAAGGGTTTATGACATCATTAACCAGGATGTATTTTTTTGTAGTCCCCAAACTTCATTTTCTGTAGGATTTGCTAAGTTCTGTAATAGCCAAGCTCTTCCTATGCATTGAACTTTGAGCGCCTTACATTCAGAGATGTTGTTTATGTTCAAACAGCTACATTACACATCAACTAAAGTTTAAAATATTATATCATAGGGGACCACCCCATTAAGACCACCCCTTTTGATCTCCTTCAAATGTTGACTACTAATATATTATATACTTGTGCTATATACTTTTATATTTTACAACTA
>CAIGQQ010011173.1:4612684-4626168 GCA_903798035.1 Danio albolineatus
TAGATAGATAGATAGATAGATAGATAGATAGATAGATAGATAGATTGTAAAAAAAGATAGAACAGATCGTAGACTGATGAAACAGATGGACAGAACAAATGAATGGTTAGAACAGTTGGGTGGAATGGTGGATGGAACAAATGGAATAGATGGAAAAGAAGAATAGATGGACGGATGCAACGGGTGGAACAGATGAATGGAATGGATAAAATTGATGGATGGAATAGATTGTAGACTGATGACACAGATGGATGGATGGATGGACAGATGGATGGAACAAATGAAACAAAACAGATGGATAGAATGGACGGATGGAACAAATGGGATGGATGGATAAAACAGGTGGAAGTCTGGAACAAATGGAACAGATGAATGGAATAAATGGATGGAACAAATGGAACGGATGGATGGCAGAGGTGGATGGGTGTCTGGAACAGAAGGATGGATGGAATTGATAGATGGAACAGATTGTACACTGATGGACGAGATGGAAGGAAAGGATGGAAAGGATGGATGGATGGATGGATGGAACAAATGGACATGATGGATGGAGCAAAGGAAATGGATGGATTATATATGAAACAGATGGATGAGTGGATGGATGGATGAGTTGAATAGAAGGAACTAATGGATAGATGGAAGAGATGGAACAAATGGATGGATGGATGGATGGATGGATGGATGGATGGATGGATGGATGGATGGATGGATGGATGGATGGATGGATGGATGGATGGATGGATGGAACAAATGGATAGAACAGATGGATGGGTGTACGGAACAAATGGATGGATGGGTGTATGGAATGGATGGATGGTTGTATAATACAAATGAATGGAACGGATGGATGGGTGTATGGAACAAATGGATCGAACAGACAGATAGATGGAAAACATGAATGGGATGGATGGATGAGACTGATGGATGGATGGATGGATGGACAGATGAAACAAATGGGTGGATGGATGGAAGGGACAAATGGAATGGATGGACGGAACAAATGGAACGGATGGAACAAATAGAGGGATGGACCGACGGAACTTTCAACAAATGGATGGAACAGATGGATGGATGGAACGGATGGATGGGTGTATGTAACAGATGGATGGATGATGATGGATAGATGGAGCAGATAAATGGATGGATGGAACAGATTAAACAGATGGATGGAATGGATGAAAGAGATGGATGGAACAGATTATATACGAATGGATGGAATAGATGGGTAGACAGAACAGATAGAAGGAATAGATGGATGGGACAAATACATATAAAGGATGGATGGATGGAACAGATTGATGAAACAGATGTATCCATGTATGTAACAAAAGCAATAGATGGATGGATGGATGGAACAGATGGATGGGTGTGTGGAACAAATGAAACAGATGGATGGAACAGATTGAAGGATGGATGAATGAATGGATATATGGATGGAACTGATGGATGGAATGGATAAAATCGATGAAGGGAATTGATGGAGCAGACAGATAGAACAGACTGTAGATTAATGGAACTGATGAATGGGATGGAAAGATGGATGGATGGATGAACAGGGATGATGGATGGATGGATGGATGGGTGGATGGATGGGTGGATGGATGGATGGACGGGATGGATAGACAGACGACTACCAAGGGAGGTGTTCCAGGCATGTACCACCGAGAGGAGGCCTCAGGGAAGACCCAGAACAACCTGGAGGGACTATGCCTCTCGGCTGGTCTGGGAATGCCCCCAGAGGAGCTGGAAGAAATGTCTGGAAAGAGGAAAGTCCGAGGTTCTGTCCTGAGACTGCTGCCCCCGCGACCCGGCCCCGGAAAAGCGGATGAAAATGAATGAATATTGTTTTTTCATTATCGTTGGAAGATAAAGTCTGAATTTCGATTAATTGCACGGCCCTAGGATGCAGACAGAAACCTGAAGAGCAGAATGCACGTTTTAAAGTACAATGTTTATATTTTGAGCATAGTCTCTTCAAATAATCCATTTTCAAAATTCGAACTGTCTATTAAAAGATACAAACGACCCAATCTGACTTGATCAACATAACCTTTATCCCATGGCAGATTTCGCCAAGGATCTTGTGTTTTTGCCGTTCTGCTGGACCCAGTAAATGGCATGCCTCTCCTGAAATGCCAGATTTGGGCTCACGCTGAGGATGAGCGGGCTCGAGCGAGACCTTCGCCTTTGCTCTGCTCCAGCACTGCAGTTAAGCTGTCAGAGCGCATGAACGCAGAGGTAAGGCTGCTCAGAATAGACGCAGCAGGAAACAGCAGGCCGACACGCGCCCGCCGCAGCACCTGTATTGACTCGTCCTCCTCCGTACAGCAAATAACACCAGACAGTCCTTTAAAATACAGCTTTTCACAGCACACACACAAGCCCTCGGTATTTAACTAACAATAGGAGGAGGGTGTCAGATCCTCAGGCCAGGAGAGATGAACCCTTTTTCACAGACAAGAGACTTGGAGGTTATTTCAGGCAGGCCCGTCAGCAAAGCCACTTACGTGCTAAAACTGCATTTAAGAGTTGAAACTGGGGGAATTAAGGATGAATGTTACTTGGGGAGGAAATGACAATGCAAAATCTTTCTTCCAGAGATTTTATTTTAGCAGGTGACTCTATTTGGAAACAGTTTATCATTTTACAATTAACTGGGATGATTCAGCTGGGAACTTAAGGCCTTTTCGGATGAGACTAGTTTTCCAAATAATGTTTAAGTTACAATTCGTTTCAGTCGACATTTGTCTTTTAACGTATGGATTCGGATGGGACTAACATTTCAGGCAAGGCCAGGCAAGTTTATTTAAACACCACATTTCATACACAGTGGCAATTCAAAGTGCTTTACATAAACAGAAATAAAAGAAACAAATAATGAAAGTGATTAAAACGTGTTCATGAAAAAGAAAAGAAAGACACAATAGTGCGATCTGTCGGACGTAGCGCAGTGCTCATTCAGTAAAGGCACGGTCAAACAGATGTGTTTTCAGTCTTGAATTGAATGTGCCTAATGTTGGAGCACATCTGATCATTTCTGGAAGCTGATTCCAGCAGTAGGGGGCACAGTAGCTGAAGGGTGTATCCGACCGTAGTTTCTGAATCTCCTAAAATATCCGGGATTCTGGTTTTACTTTCGCTTTCTAAAATTGCAGTTATCTGTATGCGTTTTTGCATGACCATTTCACAGCTGATAGCGTGCGCACAGCCGGGAGAGAAACATTAAATAATCAATCATTTAATAAACTACTTTTACTATTTTACTATTACTCGGAGAGGACAAAATATAATAGCTGCAAAATATTTGTACACCATTAGAAATGGCTAATTAACTAATTTGCCTTATTTAAATAATCTACACTTTTGATTCTAGTAATTATTATCATTTTGCGCAATAATGTCTATTTTAATTTAATTTTTCTGTTGTTTTTTTCTCATTTGCTGTCAGGAAAAAGGGCTCTATTTTAATGATCTAGGCGCAAAGTCTAAAGCGCAGGGCGCTAAGTCATTAAGGGCATGTTCAAATGCACTTTTGCTATTTTAAGGACGAAAAAATATGGTTTGCGCCACGCCGCATGTTCTAACAGGGTTGTCCCATTCCCTTCAAGAGTCAATTGCATCGTGCCACGGCGCAATCGCTATTTACGAGGCGGACTCTGTAAGTGGAAAAACTGAACGCTTCACTAGTGAGAAAACAGTTAAACAGACCATCTGCAGTGCGAAGATAAAGAATGAGCCTCATCCATTTGGCCTTTACTTTCACTTTCACTTTCTTTTTCTCTCTTTCGTTGTTCTTACAGACATCCGTTAGCCCACATAATTAATTTAGTTTGTTAAGCACAAAAAGTGGTTTCAAAACTATTTCTAAATTTAGTTCTAATGGCCAGCAAACTAATAAATGAACAATAATAACGAAGTCTGGTCAAAAATCCAAACACACATGCTACGCCCCATATGGTCCAAAACCAAACAGGTGGACTAATCTAAGCTTGTGTTTTATTAAAACAAATATAAATATGCATATAATAAATAATACTGCTAATAATAACGTTATAAAAATGCAAATTGTCATGAATAAACTGAAAAAGCCCCCCGAGAAACGTCATGGAGGCAGTGGTTTTTATATTTATGTAGAATAGGGTTGTGACGATGAAGAAATTTCGCCACCGGTTAATCGACATGTGACAACACCGGTAATACCGGTAATCACCGTGGGGGTGGGGGTTTCCTCTTTTCCTCTTTTTTTTCTGCTTTTAAATGGCTTATAAACGCATGCGTATTATGCTTTCACTTTCAGTCTTGCGGCAATTGGCAATTCGGCGTCAATTGTTTGAATGGAGGACAACGACACTACCAAAAAAATTACTGTTATTAAACACAGAACTTTTATTAACATAACGAAACAAAAAAACAACAACAATGCTACAGGCTGAAAAAACTGTGAAAGTTGCAACCAAACTAATAACAACCATAAACGTTACGTAGTCTATATTAGAATGTTTTTAAAACGAATAATAAAATGGAAAGATAAATAAATAAATTGCACAATGTTTAAATAAGATTAAATGAATGAACAAGAAACATCTTTTCTTTACATCTCCTACCATGCAAGCACATGCACACTTTAAATCACACAAACGCACACCTTTATTTATTCTCATTCTTTCCTGCTTTGTCAACATATTGTAGTCATACCTGTCAGCATTGGGGTGTGAAAATAAAGGATCTTATTTTTAATGTATAGAATACATTAGCAAATAGTTTAGAAAAAAAATTATTTTATTATAAAGAAATAGAATGGCGACCCCGGATTAATAAAGGGACTAAGCCGACAAGAAAATGATCAATGAAAGAAATAGAATCAAGTTATCAAATCGTATTAATCTTTTCTTCACTGTATATCTTACACATTCTGAATAAAGAGCAGTGAATGAATCATTTATTTAGATTTTTTGTTTGATTACATTAAATAACAGGTGTCTCTGTTATAAATAACATAGGTTTACATCTATAGTTATAATGACGGCATTCGATTGCTTTCCTAACGTTTTATGCTCATTTAAGACAAAATTAGTTAACCATTAAGATCGACATCTTTAGATGTTTCATGTGTATATGTCTGTTCAAACACGCACCCAAAACCCAGTATCCACTTTCGCTTTGCTTCTAATCGAGTGTACAGAATACAGCGTCTGTTCATCACTATGGACGCGTCAGCTGACAGTCACGCACCGCTTTATGACTGTTTTGACTGAGGATTGCACAGGAGGAGCGACAGCACCTGTAATGAAAAGGAAAGGGAATCCCGCCGTTTTTATGTTTATTCTAAAGTGTTACATTGCTTAATAAAACGAAAGCACAGAAAAGATTCACATTTAAGAAGAAGGGGCGGCGCTGGTTCAGCGGTATGGGTTGCGTATAGGGAGGATCGGCTCTTTAATGTTTATTGACCCCCGTCGGAGAACGACTGTAAAATACGGGAGAATCCCGGGAAATACGTGAGGGTTGAAAGGTATGTGTAGTGTATACTGTTTAATAATCAATTTCAATTATTTAAACGCCATTTATTCACGCCCGTACTTCTGCTGGTGCCACTGCTATAATCCTTTCAACAGAGTTTGTTTAATAGCTCGTAAAAGCCTGTCCTGCTTATTCAAATATTTCATTAATAGTGACAGTATAATATAGGATTCTCTGAAACTATAAATATTTAACTTTAATTTAATTCAGGCTATTTTATTCAACAACCAAACACAACCTCACGGCAACTCATGTTTGCATATAGCGGACTTGACATAGCGGACATAAGCGCATCACCACAAAGGTTATTCGTTATTCTTTTTTTCTAGTAGGCTAGTTCACTGACCAACGAAAAATACAGAACAATTAAGAAACAAATTATTGCTAACGAAATTCGTTTCAAAAAGGTATTTTTTCCAAGAAAAATATACGAATTATTTTTTTGTGTTTGTGCTCGTCCAACTGTGGCGTCATGATTTTGTTCGGCTCCGTAAAAAAGAATTGAATCCTTTACAGCAAAAAGGGCACGGTCCGTGCGGGGTTTCTCTGTCTTCTCAATAGTGCTGGGCACAGATATAGGTTCAGGTTGGAGGCATTGTGTCCATTCCATGAAATGGAAAGTTAGCGACCACATATCTGTTGTAAGTGAAAAATACTCGACTGGTGGAAATGGCCTGTTGCAGCGCATCACGGATACGGTTGTAGGCTCGTAGAATAGCTGTTTTAGAGAAATATAATATTTTGTGCACCGCTTACATGCATCACTAATTGATGGCTGCACCTGTTCGTCTGACTTCTGCGGCCGATTTTTTTAAGTGCATTTCCCATTTTGGCAGCCTCATTCTTGCTGCATGAACAAATACTTTAATAATAATAATAATAATAATAATAATAATTATATATATATATATATATATGGGGACGGTGTCACGGTGGAAAAGTGATGTCACCGGTGTTGCGTCTTAAAACCGGTAACACCGTCAACACCGTCTATCGCGGCAAGCCTAATGTAGAAAACAATAATTATTGTAATATTTTCATCATTTAATTATTTTTCATTTGCAAAGATATCTGTGTATTGCTTTACATCCTGTGTGTATTAAGCAATGTGTAAGCGAGGCGCACAACTAACACGCTCTGCACTGGACTTTAGACCTGCTTTCAGTTGGTCTATTGCAAAGTCTATTTTAGTTCCTCGAAATAGCAACGCACCAGCAATGCGCCTTAACACACCTCCTTTTTGGACCAGAACGTCTATGGGCGCACATATGAACGCAAATGTATTTGCTATTTAAACAGCGTGGTGCAAAACGTCAAAATGACACTTTCGTCGAGCTGAAACTAGCAAACAACATTTGGGTCGCGCCTCGCCTCGCCAGTTGTATGATAGGGCCCAAAGTGTTTAATCATTTACCGAGTCTAACGGTATTCAAGTACAATAATTAAATGATCAACATATAAATAATTCAATAAGTAATTAATTACAGATGTAATTGCATGCATGTATTTAATCAAGCGTAAGTACAATGTAAAAACATGTATTTACACAATAAGTACAATGTAACTAATTATTAATTATAAGGGAAGTACATATTAGTTAAGGCCACTTAATATAAAGTGGGACCCAATATCTTATGCCTGAATGCTTTTAAAGTCATTACACAATTCCAGACAACTCAACACTGCATATATCCTGTGATGTACTGCGAATGATCACATTGCGAAAATGATGCTGAACCGTTATATTGTGCAGCCCCACACTACCTACATTAAAAAATGTTTCTAAACATGCATACTGTGATTTTGATTTCATTTTGTTATATCCTGCAGCTCTAGTGCAAATTCATGATTTAAGATGCACCCTTCCTAATCTTGCATACCATGTGGGATAGCTATCACGTGAACCGGGACGCAGCGATGGGTTTGATTTAGCCTGTGCTTTATTCTAATCCCATTCCATCTGTCTTCTCCCTTCACGTTCACACTATATATTATTAGAGAGTGCGTGGCGAAAGCCTAAAATCAAAATATCAACCGAGCTAGCATCTTCCCAGAGCCTTCCTATGCCGTATTTCATTTCCTTTTAAACACAACTTCTCCAACCCTGCACCATAATCAGAAAGTTGCCAAACGCAGCCGTCGGGTGTTCCTTCTGACTGTATTAGCTGTGAACGAACGAGCGAAAACTGGCAAGAGCTGCTGCTGCTGCTGTTTCAGTAGGTGAAGAGAATGCACTGATGCAACAGGAGCAATTAGAGCGACCAAAAAAGTGCACGTGCGCAGTGCAGCGAAACGGCTCAATTTCATTAAGAAGTTATGTCTAACGACTCGTAAAAAAAAACAGAAGTGCTGGTGCCATATGTTCAGTGAAAAAAAAAACAAGAGAAAGCAAGAAAAGAAATGGAGAAGAGGAGAAAACCTCATTAGCTCCTTCCAGCGTGTGTGCCAAACACAACAATGTGTCAGAAATGCAGAACCAGAAGTTTTTCCATGGAGAAGAAGAAAAAAATGAGCTCAGAAACGATTCATGCAAGCACTTTAAAAAAAAAAGGAAAGAAAGAAAATAATCATATTTCTGCTTTTTAACTGTTTAGACTACTGGCTTGCCAGGTTTCCACTCTACAGTAAATGCATTACCAGTACATTTTTGGGTTTATTTTGCAGGGTAAATACAGGAGTCATTAGTGGGCCCAGACGGAATCTACGGACATTTTTTGCCATTTCTGCGGAGTATTTTGCTAAAAATCTGCGGATTTATGAAGAATTATTTTAGGAGTATCATTACTAAAACCTTAACATATGAAATAAAAAGTAATACCTTTTAAACTTTTATTTAATGTTTACAATGCGAATAGATCCACTTTATTTGGTAAACAAAGCAAATCTCTCATATAAAATCTCTACTAAAAGACTAAATAGTACTTTACAAACTGTATTGTAAATAAATCACATGAATATTTTCGTATTAGTCAATATTATTACTGAAATTAATTTAAAAACTGAATAAATATACATTTACACACATTTACACCAGTAAATAAAGGAAATCAATGATGGGCTCAAAATCTGCACGCACATATTCCGTGTGGCCCTAGTCAGTAGCTACGTTTCCATCTACTTATTTTTATTCGCATTTTGGATATGCGCATTAAAAAACTGTTGATGTAAAACGCCATGATGTGCATACATTTTGAAAATGCGCATAAAAAAAATGTATGAGTAGAATAAACCTCTTATTCGATAAGAAAAAATGCGCATAAACTGCAAAGAAAACACGTTTACCGCATAAATTCCAGTATGCACATTAGGGCTGTGCAATATAATCATATCGCGATTTTTAGAACGAATATTGCGATTGCGATTTTGGCAACTGTTTTAGCTTTATCAAACACGCTACAAACACGCATTCTAAATGTATTCAGTGCACCAGAAGTGCAGAACAAAACATTTCACAATGAAATAACATAGTATTAAGTTTAATAAATAAAACTGTCTTTAAAACAGACAACATAACTAACCTCAGCTCTAGTTAAACACATACGGTGCGTCCCAAATCGCATACCTGTGCACTATTCTGCACCATTTTGAAGTATAAATAGTGTAAGTAGTGTGTTCACACGGAAAACTCTACAAATAATAAGTGCACTTTAATTACCCGGATGATGCATTCATTCCACCGGTAATATGAAGTGTGTAATGATGGACACTCCACGCTCCCAACGACCGCAGCTTTGCACACGTAACGGAAGGGGCGGAGCTATCGGGCGCTCATGTTGGATAGCTTTATTAATATTGGACTGTGAAAGCAAAATTCTCCTACGAGAGGGATTATAGCGCCTCCCGATGGTGAATGTGGTTATACTCATGACAGGTATTATTTGGTAGTTTGTTCATTTATTTCACTAATTTGGCAACCGTCAAACGTCATCAGGGAAACGGTTTGAACTTCCGCTTAGTAAAAAAGCCATTAGTGTTCCATTTGGGACAACACCACATACATATACTATGCTGTTGAGTGTGTAAGTGCACAAGTACATAGTGCATAATAACTAAACTGACATTTTCAATTTACTATAACCTTATATGTGAAGCTGCTGTCACAATCTACATTGTAAAAGCGCTATACAAATAAAGGTGAATTGAATTGAATTGAATTGAATAAGTGCATAGTGTGTAGTGTGTCATTTGGGATGCAGCTATACTGTACACAGTAGTACTAACTGCTTTATAAACATAACTGTAATAAATTGTGTTAAAAACAGACGACATGAAAAAATAAAGATGAACTAACCTCAATTCCAGTCAGAACAGTAAATAAAAACTAACGTAAATCAAAACCAGCGATTTGGTTTTCCCACACATCTTCGTCGTGCGCGGAGTGAGCTCTGATTGGTTAAGATCTTTCTCCCGCTCAGCTTAGCTGTAATTGCTGCGTCAGCTCTGATTGGTTAACGTATTAAAATCATGCGCACAAGAACGTGAGCAAAAATCGAAATAAATTAATAGATAAAATTGCAGCCTTTGCGATTTAGAAATTGCATGTGCTTAAACCACGATTTTTTTGCAATTGCGATTAATTGCACAGCCCTAATGCACATTAAAAAAAAGATCATGTGATTTTGTAACAAGAGATCATGTGATGATAAAAATGTGTGTGAATGGTAAAACCAGCAGCTGAGCACATCGTAAAACATCTGAAATGTTGTGTTGGTCATTCTAAAGCGCCTTACCGTTTCAGTAGTTGTGTTATTATATTATTAATGACCTCCAGAATCAAGAGCGTCTGTGCTCCGCGTCTGACACCTTCAAACTCCACCGCGCGTTCACTGCGTGTCAGGATTGCCTTCTGAGGCACAAGTCATTTATTAAATGAAGAAAAGATCGACGCAGCTTCTCCTACTGCAGCAAATTACATTTTTACTATTGATATTTGGCGACAGTTAATCAGGAAGTGATGATTTTGTCCGCTTTGACTCGTTGGATGGAGACGCTGCTTTATTCGCACGTATTTCATGCAAAAAATCTAGTTTTGCGCAAAAAGTTCATTCGCATTTTTGGATGGAAACACAGCTATTGAGTGAAAATCGATACATTTTAAAGGGGATCTGTTATCTTCTTTTTACGAGATCTAAAATATGTTCCTAGAGTCTGTATATTGCGTATTGAGTTCAAAATATTACTTCTTACATATAAAGCATTAAATAATCTAGCTCCTGTTTATCTAACCAACCTTCTGTCTCGCTACAATCCAACCCGCTCTCTAAGATCTCAAAACTCAGGGCTTCTAGTAGTACCCAGAATAGCAAAATCAAATAAAGGGGGTCGAGCCTTCTCATTTATGGCTCCTAAACTCTGGAATAGCCTTCCCGACAATGTCCGGGGCTCAGACTCACTCTCACAGTTCAAAACTAGATTAAAGACCTATCTTTTTAGTAAAGCATACACTCAATACATCACTTAGCGGTATGATGCACGAATGTGCTCCACGCATCCCCTTTATATACACCATGAACTGCAGCTACGCTAATTATTTTCTTTGTTCTCTTTTCCAACTGGGGATACTCTTCCCAAGGCCCCCAGAGACTATGCAGCGCCACGGATGCGATCCAAGACCCGTGACGAGACGATCCCAAGGCTCCTTAACCCTGGACCAGGCTGTATCCTGAGCAGCTTCTTGGCGGAGTAGCAAGCAAGAGACGGATTCCCGTGACCCTCAAAGGACAAACGAGCCTCGAGTTCTCCAGCGACTAGACTGCAGCTAGAGCTGCGCATCGATGGATTACTCTTCAGTGTTTGGACTCTAAGTAGTGAATATTAAACAACACTGAACTGAACTGAACTCAGCTATATACTAGCTAATAATTTACTAGCTAATAACTAAACTGACATTTTCAATTTACTATAACCTTCTATGTGAAGCTGCTTTGACACAATCCACATTGTAAAAGCGCTATACAAATAAAGGTGAATTGAATTGAATATATGAAGTTTCAGCTCAAACTACCACACAGATATTGTTTCATATCTCTCTAAAACTGACCCTTTTAGGCTTTGATACAAATTGTGGCGTTAGCCCAACTCTATGTGGATATTGGTCAGAAATATTTGACAATGTCGCAGGTAGTTGGGCAAGCAATTAAACCGGTCTCTGACAAAGAAAGTATGTCTAACAAAATAAACATACAAATGAGCCCAAAGCAGTATCCATGGCTCCTGGTGATACAATGAGGTCTTGTAAAGCGAAGCGATAACAATAAACTCTCAAAGGAATTGGACATTATTAATCACTTTAACATAATTTACAATTTTAGTGCCGTTGTGATATCACATGATGAGCAATGTCGTTTTTCCCGCCATGTCCCACATTAAAATCAATACGACACACCTTGCAGAAAGCGTGGACGTCCTCAAGGTGACTACTAGACAAAAGCCAAAAGCTTTCTTTGCCGAAGCACAATCTGACTCTTTTCTTTCCATCATGTGTACTACTACTGACGCAGCTGCTTGTTGCGACTGCCACTGTTCAAGTCCCGCATCTACTTCCTGCGCAGTAATCAACAGCGCACCTGAGTTGTAACGTATGTTGCCAGATTGAGCTAAAATATGTTACAAGATTTGAATATTGCGTCAATTGTGTGAGGTAATGAACTTCATTCAAGATCTGGCAACTTGACAATGATGAACAAAAGTGCTTTTTTTGAAACTGCATTGGGACGTACAAATTACGTGAGTTTCCCGGGAGCAATAACAAACCGGGAGGGTGGCGGGAGACGGATGTGGCGGGTGGCGGGAGATGGTCCCGGGAAAAACGGGAGTGTTGGCAGGTATGGTGCAGGTGCTGTAGTGCTGTCTCATTTCTTAGGGGTAAATTTTGAAGCCTTTCCCTTCACACTCTGTTTCAAGGGGAAGGGCAAGGGAAGGGGTAGAGGTGCAAAGATAAAAATAGGATTGGGCCTTAATTTCTCTAAAATGATTAAATCAACTTTTAATTCTTTTTAAAAGAAAAAGACAACTGTGTTAATTGACAACAGATGCTTTTCACAGACATTAACTAACGCACAAGATTAATTAATATATTTAAGCAAATCCATCACGCTTATGTTTATCTGGCTTCTCATATTAAAAAGGTTTTGCCCATTATTCAGCTGGACGACATGTAGCGGTGGACAGCGGAGTTGTTAAATGCTCAGAGTGACTTATTTGTACTCCTGGAGAAGGGCTGGTATTTGGATTTTTTTTATTCTTGGCAATAAAAGCGGAGAAAAAGTAATACTCCACACACTCCTGCTTGTTTTCCCTCCTCTATTTTTTCAAGAAACACGACTCTTACAGAAACAGCCACATGCATTAGTCTTCAGGGTGGTCAAACAAAAAAAATTCAATAAAAATAAAAGGAAAGTAAAAACAAAACCTAGATATACTTTAAGAAGGCATCTAAAAAGCAACAGAAGTATTTTCTCTAAAAACACCCTGTAAACCGCCGCCTGCGCCTCAGGTAACTTCCCCCTCCCCCTGGGACGCCTGTAAATCCAGGGGTAACGCTGAAACGCAAACCTCCTCCAAATATTTTTGAAAGAAATATTTAGGCAATGAACGTGTGAGGTGAGAGCATGTGGTTTGTATTAAAGCCGATCTAACGCAGGGGTAAAGGAGCTGAATCTGCTGGACGTTTGCTTCACTGCTGTCTCTCAGTGCCTGAGCCAAGACACACTGATGAGCGACAGACACTACAGACACACGAACATCCTCACTGCATCACTCTATCCACCTCTCACCTGTCTGTCTCTATATTTTGTAATATTTATCCATGCTTCCATCTATCAATCAATCCATCGTTCTTTATTTCTTTCTGTCTATTTTTCTTTTAATTATTTATTCATTCATCTTAATTTTCTCCGTCTTTCTTTTTCTTTGTTTTTCTATCTATCTATCTATCTATCTATCTATCTATCTATCTATCTATC
>CAIGQQ010011173.1:4631516-4645851 GCA_903798035.1 Danio albolineatus
TCCCATCACTGCTCGAGCACAAACTGACCCAGCTCTCTGTTCCTAGCTCTGTCTGTCAGTGGATCACCAGCTTTCTGACAGATAGACAACAGCTAGTCAGAATGGGCAAAATCATGTCTGACAGCCGCACCATCAGTACTGGTGCCCCCCAAGGATGTGTTCTCTCCCCACTGCTCTTCTCCCTGTACACCAACGACTGCACTGCAAAAGACCCCTCCGTCAAGCTCCTGAAGTTTGCGGATGACACTACTGTTATCGGCCTCATCCGGAACGGCGACGAGTCTGCTTACAGACAGGAGGTGGAGCGGCTAGCTTTATGGTGCAGTTACAACAATCTGGAGCTGAACACGCTCAAAACGGTGGAGATGATAGTGGACTTCAGGAGAAAACCCCCTGCACTCCCCCCGCTCACCATCATGAACAGCACTGTGGCTGCAGGAGTCATTCAGGTTCCTGGGCACCACCATCTCTCAGGATCTGAAGTGGGACACTCACATAGACTCTATTGTGAAGAAAGCCCAGCAGAGACTGTAGTTCCTCCGTCAGCTGAGGAAGTTCAACCTGCCACAGGAGCTGCTCGTGCAGTTCTACTCAGCTGTCATCCAATCCATCCTCTGCACTTCAATCATCGTCTGGTTCGGCTCAGCAGCCAAATCTGACCTCCGTAGACTACAGCGAATAGTCCGGACTGCTGAACGAATCACTGGCACTACCCTTCCTACACTTCAAGAACTGTACTCTTCCACAGTGAGTAAAAGGGCTCGCAAAATCACCCTGGACGCCTCGCACCCAGCACACTTCCTGTTTGAACTGTTACCGTCTGGCCGGCGCTACAGAACACCGAGCACAAAAACTGCCAGACACAGGAATAGTTTCTTTCCTCAGGCCATCTACCTCATGAACAGTTAATATTTCTCCTATTGTGCAGTAAATGTGCAATACTTTCTCACACGCACTTGTACACAGCACCTAATAATAATATACAATGCAATATTTTCCTTACGCATTTGTACACAGCACCTTATAACAATATATAATGCAATACTTACTCTTTTGCACACAGCACCTTATAACCTGTATATTTATAACAAATCTGTACATACATTTCAACATCCAGATCGTTGGACTTCATCTCTGTTTAATGTCTATTGTCTTTTATAATATTTATTCTGTGTTGTCACTATGTCACTTTATGTACACTGGAAGCTTCTGTAGCCAAAGCAAATTCCTTGTGTGTGTGAAGCACACTTGGCAATAAAACTGATTCTGATTCTGATATATATATATATATCGCCATTGCATCCTGAAATGTCAAATTCACACACATTTACACAAAAGGATTCGATTCATTAAATTTGAATAGTAACACATTTTGCTTTGGCAGTGACTTGCCATTGCTGCCTCATCATGATGCACACACTTCTGATAGGAAAACACACTCCGGCAACAGTGCAAAGAGGAACAATCCAACAAACAAAACAGTTTGTGCTGCTCAGAAGCATCTATTTAGAACTGCAGCAGTGATAATTGCTGCTGCGGGGAATAAGATGTGCTTTCCTATTACACAATGATCAATTATTTCCAGAAGAAAAACCAAACCAATTAAACTTCAATGCCATTAGACAGACAGATAGACAGACAGACGGACACTGTTGAGTTGTGTTGTCGGCGTATCTGCGGGGTGTGGAGGAAGATGATGTTGTGTTGTTTGCACGGCTTGTCTAGCACAGTTGCTTTAATGCGACTAATGAAAGCGCTCATCTAGTATTTGCTGTGGCGTTTGCTGTTATACGAGCGCGAATCTCTCTGTGACGCTTATTGTCTAGTCACAACACTTCAGCAAACCATGGTAAAGAGAAAGCATACAGGTTGCAGTAATTTACAGCACATGCAGTCCCAGGTAGTGCTGGGTGCTATAATGGTATACACTCAAAAAATAGGTTTGCTGTTTGTTCAAACTACTGATTTAAACAAGCTGAAACAATTCTTGAGTTTTTTGGGGAACAACTTAATTATCTTATGCTTAATTCACTTAAATTTGTTCACTTAATTCCATCATGTTGTCCCAACACAAATTGATTGTGTGGAACCCAGCCATTTTTACCCCACCTAGCCATAAACTGGCAACTGTAATATATATACACACACACATATACACACTCACCGGCCACTTTATTAGGTACACCTGTCCGACTGCTCATTAGCACAAATTTCTAATCAGCCAATCACATGCGGGCGCAGATGACTTGTTGATGCCAGAGGTCAGAGGAGAAAGGTCAGACTGATTCCAGCTGACAGAAAGGCAGCAGTAACCCAATTAACTATTCGTTATAAGGTATGCAGAAGAGCCTCTTTGAACACACAACACATCTAACCTTGAGGCAGATGGGTTACAGCAGCAGAAGACCACACCGGGTGCTCACACAGGCTCACCAAAACTGGATAATAGAACATAAGAAAAAGGTTGCCTGGTCTGTTGAGTCTTGATTTCTGCTGCGAGATGGTGTGGGTGATATTTTCTTGGCACACTTTGGCACCATTTGTACCAATTGAGCATGTGTCAACGCCACAGCCTACCTTATTGTTGCTGACCATGTCCATCCCTTTATGACCAGTGTTCCCATCTTCTGATGGCTACTTCTAACAAGATAAAGCACCATGTTATAAAGCGCGAATCACCTCAGACTGGTTTCTTGAACATGACAATGAGTTCACTGTACTCAAATGGCCTCCACAGTCACCAGATCTCAATCCAATAGAGCACCTTTGGGATGTGGTGGAACGGGAGATTCGCATCATGGATGTCCAGCCGACAAATCTGCAGCAACTGCGTGATGCTATCAATGTCAATATGGAGCAAAATCTCTGAGAAATATTTCCAGTATCTTGTTGAATCTATACCACGAAGGATTAAGGCAGTTCTGCAGGCAAAAAGAGTCCAACCCGGTACTACTAAGGTGTACCTAATAAAGTGGCCAGTGAGTGTATATTTTAATTATGTGTAGGGCTGAAATTAACAATTATTATTAATAATCAATTAGTTGGTGGATTATTCAACTGTGGATGTAAGAGGAAGCGGTCTGAAAGGAATGTCTGGATGCCAACCTGGATTGTATCCAAACAAACAGGGAACCACAGCTGCCCAAATCTCTGCAGAATGAAATGTGCACCTCAACTCTCCTGTTCCCACCAAAACTGTTCATCAAGAGCTCCACAGGGTCAATATACATTGGCCGGGTCGCTATTGACAAACCTTCGGTTACTCGTGCCCATGCCAAACGTCAGTTTCATGAAAGTGAAGTTGAACATCTCCCATGGCCTGCGAAGTGACCAGACCTAAATATTATTGAGCCACTTTGGGGTGATTTGGAGAAGCAAGTCAGGAAATGTTTTCCTTTAGCAACATCACATAGTGACCTGGCCACTATTCTGCAAGAAGAATGACACAAAATCCCTCTGATCACTGTGCAGGACTTCTATTTGTCATTCTCAAGACTGAATGATGCTGTATTGGCTTCAAAAGAAGGCCCTACACCACACTCATGAATTTAACAAGATTCATTGTCCAACCCCCATATCGCAATGGTTTTCATTAATTAAGTGATTTCATACAAGAGTATCTTTGTGTGCCTCATTAATGTATAGTTTTAATAACACTGACAACCAATAATCTCTTAAACAATGCAGGAAGGATGGCCTTCTTGACAAATAAATCTGTAACAATTTCAGTACGAAAGCAAAACACTGTGAAAAATGCAAGGTTCTGCACAATTCACTCATGTTGTCCCAACACAAATCAATTAAGTTAGAAAATTTAAGTGGATTGAACATGAAACAAATCAATTGTCAAAAAGAAAAATGTCCAGAATTGTGTTGTTTTAGCTTATTTTAAATAAGTAGTGTTAACAAGCGCCATTTTTTTGAATGCACACCAAAGAAAGTCCACTTTGTCATTTTTTCTTAAAGTTGACTTGGAGCAAAGTGGAGATGTTTATTTATTTGACTTGTTTTGTTTATTTACTTGTTTTGTTTGTTTACTAAAATTTCTGATTTGTTTTATGCAACAGTAAAAATGGATGTTTACTTCCAGAAGTTAGTAGTGATGCCTTCTTGCTCCTGAACGAAATCGCACAACATATGTAGATCTTCCAAAAATATCTTCAATATCGCATTATTTAGATAAAATGTCATTTTTAATGTTCAACCATTCTCATCCAAGCACTAGCGACCCACCAAGCAATTTTGTGTTTATACATCTAATAAACATCTAAACGTAGATGGCTTGGCTAAAGCAATGCTAAATTTGGGCTGTCAGTAAACATCTAAGAATAGACCAAAACTAGACTAGTCATCAAATACAGATTAGACAGACCTCCCATATGTAGTCGTTCCTTTTTTGTGTTTGATGACTAGTCTAGTTATGGACTTTTCTTCGATGTCTATTAGATGTTCACTGACAGCTCAAATTTAGACTTGTTTTAATGAAGCCGACATTTTTAGACATCTACTAGACTTCTTTAAAACCAAAAAATGCTTGCTGGGAATATAAATATAGTCTTTTTAGCTCGCAGAGGATCCAGATTGACTTGAAAACATATCACATTACAAGCAAAAAGGTCTGCGCACAACAAAACCCAGGTATTGATTCTCCTGCAGCCGACTGGAAAAAGACACACGCTGAACATCACGACAAAGACTAAGTTAAAGGCTGAAGGTGACATTCACGCACAACTATAGCAGATAAAAATTAACAATAACAATAAAAATATTTTGCAAACTTATGGGGTCTCCACAGCGGAATGAACCGTTAACTTATCCAGCATATGCTTTACGCAGCGGATGCCCTTATAGCAGCATACACTCTCATTCACACATATATACACAGACAATTTTAGATGCATGTGTTTGGACCGTGGGGGAAACCAGAGCACCCGGAGGAAACCTACGCCAACACGAGGAGAACATGCAAACAGAAATGCCAACTGGCCCAGCCTTGACTCGAGCCATCAACCTTATTGCTGTGAGGCGACAGTGCTAACCAGTTTGGTAAGTTGCACAAGTCAAATCATTTTACAAGAAAAACATAAGACAGATTCCCTGACTTAATAAAAGCAACATCACATAGCATTCATTTCTTTATACATAATGATGGTTATGAATCACTGGCACATTTCAATGTGAGGTCGAACACAGCAGTGTTAACACAGAGAGAGAGATTTATGATGTTTAAATGCTCTTTATCATAAACAGACATTACATATTATACATCAAATGACTGAAGAGACCCTTCTAAACACAAATATGCACAGTCTGGAAAATACGCACCGATATTCAGAACCAAAAAGTCTCCTTGATTCACCCAGCATCACTCTATGCGGTCAGACTCAAGCACTAAATATCAGCAATCCCAATTATGGGATATAAAAAGCGCTTTAAATTCAAATTTAAATGTGTTATTTTGTTAAATTACTCTTTATATTGCAATGTATAGTGTTTATAAAAAGCTTGAGAAACATTGAGACCACTTGCAGCATAACTACGTACAAGTAGAGCTAAAGATTAATAAATGAATGCATAATATAGCAAGGCGTTGAATAATTAAGCGCATGAAGAAAAACTGAAGTATACCTGGCTATGGCAAGCCACTTTAATATTTAAATCATATTCAATATACTAATAAGACTACAGTATGACGTAGATATTGAAAGTCCATTTCATATATGGCAAGTGAATGTATTAATTATACAAATAAACCACAAATTCGTATTCAACAGTTAACATGTCAATAGTGACTATTTGAACACTTCCCAGATGAAAATATAGTACATATGTCAAAAACCATACTAGAGCAATATATTTGAATTAATTGGTTGTGGTGATTGTATAGTTGCTGTGTTTTTAATAATAATTATAATAATACATAGCTGTGCTAGTTATTTGCAACTATATACAGTATATTATACTACAACACACCACAGTTAACATTAAAGTATGCTAGAGTGTATATTACAGTTTTTCAATAGGTAACACTTCAACATACTATTGCATTCATTAGCAATTAGTTTTAAATACTATAGTACTGTAAACAAAAAATATGCTTTACTATAGTATGGTTCAAAAGCACAACAGCATTTAGTTAACTACAATGTGTTCAATATTAATGTTTTTTCAAACACTACAGTACAATAATTGAATTAATTGGTTGTGTTAATGCTATAGCTGTGGTAATATAACAACTATAGTAACATAAACAACTTCTAAAGGTAATACTTCAACATACTATTGTATTCATTAACAATTAGTTTCAAATACTATAATAATAAATATGCTTTACTATAGTATGGTTCAAAAACACAACAGCATTTAGTTTTTAACTACAATAAGTCGAAGACCAGCGAGTTTTTGAGTAATACTACAGTACAGTAATTGAATTAATTGGTTGTGTTAATGCTATAGTTGTGGTAATATAACAACTATACTAACATAAACAACTTCGAAAGGCAATACTACAACATATTATTGTATTCATTAACAATTCGCTTCAAATACTATAATAATAAATACACTTTACTATAGTATGGTTCAAAAACACAACAGCATTTAGTCTTTAACTACAATAAGTCAAAGACTATTGTGTTTTTGAACAATACTACAGTACAATAATTGAATTAATCAGTTGTGTTACTGCTATAGCTGTGATAATATAACAAGTATAGTAACATAAACAACTTCTAAAGGTAATACTACAACATACTACTGTATTCATTAACAATTAGTTTCAAATACTATACTAAATAAGCTTGACTATAGTATGGATTAAAAACACAACAGCATTTAGTGTAACTATAATAAGTTAAAGATTAATGTTTTTTAACGTCATACTATAGTACAATAATTAATTGGTTGTGTTAATCCCATAGCTGTGGTAATACAACAACTCTAGTAACTCAAACAACTTCTAAGGATAATCCTGCAACATACTATTGTATTCATTAACAATTAGCTTCAAACACTATAATAACAAATACGCGTATGGTTCAAAAACACAATATAATTCACTATAAATCACTATCATTTTTTTTCATGTGGGTTACTAATAATATAGATAAAAGTATACTAAAAATGATTGCAAACAATATATATGAAAGAAATTTAAACAAATCAAGTTGAAAATGACTTTAATTAAATTGTTTGCAACCACTTACCTTAAAACTTTTAGTAAATCCAATGAATCATTTCTCAGTGTACTGCAAGCTAATCATTGGCAATTAGTTGAATGCACTGCACTAAACACAGAATACGCTTTACTATAGTAAACCTATGGTTCAAAAACACAATAGCATTTACTATGAATAACTATAGTATTTCTTTTGCATGTGGGTCAATAATAATAATAATATAGCTAGTATAGACAAGAGTAGTATTTAAAGTAATGAAAGCGGTTACTTCTTTGCAAGAGATGATAAATCAGCTTGCCACATCGCTTATTCTTCCCAAATGTCATCTAAAAGTCACAACAGCATAAACTACTGACCCCACCAGCCAACTCAACTACTACCAAGTCCAGCAATCTACTAAATGATGGCATTTGACGCGCGCTGCAGAAACATCACTCAACCGGAGCACGAGGACCAAAAAGAGCACACAAAAAACTTACCTAAGAGCAGGGCGCGAGCGCTGGCAGACATCACGACTCCGGACTGGGAATCCAACACAAACGTCTGCTTTGCTCCTCAAAACGAGCACATTGAGTCATTGAAATGGTCTCTCAGTTTTGTTCTGGGCACGAACGGAGCGACATCGCCGGCTGAGACCACTAAAAGCATCTCCAAACGTCCCGAAAAGCTGCTTCACAAACCGCCCGTTTGCTCCGAAGAGAAGTTCTCATTGACTTCTGCCAGGATGCGTATTATCTGCGATCTCCTTGCTCTCCTCCTCCGCCTCCTGCTCGGTGTAGGAAGCAACCACGCGGGCTGGTGAAGGTGTGTGAGGGGATGTGGAGACCTCTGCAGTTAAAGGAGAACACTTTCCTGAGCACATTTTTTTTTTCTCTGACGGGACACATGCGGATGGTTGAGCGTTTGGATGCGGGTCTGCTCCTGACGCTACTTTATACTATAAACAAACGCTAATGAACACGTTAGCCTGCTAATAAATGTCGCGCGATTTTAAGATAATTAAAACTAAGCATATTGATTTTGTTAGCTCACTTTGCTAGTTTTTGTGGTGAACAATTAATCTGTGAAAAAAATTAATTGTTTGCTCATGTAATTTAAAATTGAAATCTGGAAATGCACTTGTTTTCAGATAAATTCTCAGATTAGCTACGTCAGTCTGAGGTATTGGGCGTGGCTAACATACTTAACCACGCCCCTCCACCTGTCAGTTTTGGCAGCGCTTTGGACCCTTTTCAGGTAGTTGCTAGAACGGATACGTTTGCGGCCGGAATTAAACGAGAATTATTTACATTATTTATTAAATTTCCCATTCATTGTATTTTACTATAGTCTACACCCACATCAAGGCTAAACTTAACCGTCACAGTAACCTGAAAACAGTAGTTGTACCGAGTTCTATTTATGTTATCTATTAAATTACCCAATAAGTTGTATTTTTTAACGCTTACCCCCACCCCAACCCAAAACCCAACCGTCACAGTAACCTGAAAACAGTACTTGTACCGAGTATTATTTATAACTATTAAATTACCCAATAAATTGTATTTTTTAACGCCCACCCCCACCCTAAACCCAACCGTCACAGTAACCTGAAAACAGTAGTTGTGCCGAGTATTATTTATGTTATCTATTAAATTACCCAATACGTTGTGTTTTATTATCGTCTACCCCCACCCCAACCCTAAACCCAACCGTCACAGTAACCTGAAAACAGTAGTTGTACCGAGTATTATTTATAACTATTAAATTACCCAATAAATTGTATTTTTTAACGCCCACCCCAACCCTAAACCCAACCGTCACAGTAACCTGAAAACAGTGGTTGTACCGAGTATTATTTATGTTATCTATTAAATTACCCAATAAATTGTATTTTTTAACGCCTACCCCCACCCCAACCCTAAACCCAACAGTCACAGTACTGTAAAAATATTAATTATTGTTATACAGTGTCATAAACAAATGTACATGTAGGAACATTTAAAAAGCCACTCTTGAAAACACCATCACATTGTTGTCTTATTCAGATTAGAGCAAATATATCAATTACACTAGCTCTTTTCACACAGTGATATCAGTAAATATCCAGAAAATATCTGAAACGACTTTACCAGTAAATTTAAAAAAGCGCCATTCACACAGGCTAGGACTTTACAGATTTTTTACAGAAAAGAGCATTCACACATCCATTCCAAAATACCAGTAAATCATTAACCATAAATGAGCTCTGAATGGCTGCGCGTGTATTTGTAAACAAGGGGTCTGGCTTTTGTTGATGGTTTCACTTTTATTCAAAGCTTTAGCATTCATGCAGCTGCTTTGTCCCAGAGACATCCAAAAGCAGAAGCGTGAACCGCAGCTAAATGTTTACCATTTGACCACATTAAAAATTCTGTGGATGGATGAGTAATGTGAACAACTTCGATGAAAAAATATGGAGGAACACAAATAATGCGTGTGTGCTGGCGCTCACCGGCTGCTTCGCGTGCACGCACATCCAGCAACTGAAGCAGAGCTTGAAGGTAAACAAACAGCGGTTTATCATTAGCATTTTATCGATAATTCTTTACACAGTTAGCATTAAGGAGGAACATAGAAACGTTATCTGACTAACATCAAGCAGGTAAATGTGTCTGGAAAAATATTCAAATGCTTATATTTTCATGAACAGCGCAGATGTGAATGCGTTCTGATCGGCTGAAGTAGACGTCTCACGTCAGCTCGATCTAATGGTAAACACGCTCTTTCTGACAATCTTCCTTCTGCGTTCACACAGAGCAGCATTCCGGCAAATCACCGGTAACTTTACAACTTCTCTTTCCAGAAATAAATTTACCGGTATTTTTAAAAAGGGCCTGTTCACACATGATCCCTTTCTGGAAAATTGCAGCTAAGGTCTGTATTTGTGAAAGGGGCTAATGTTTATTTTATAAGCACATATTGTTATTCGATAGGTGAACAATTAATCCATGCAAGTTAATCCACTGGTAATTTTTCAATCAAAGTCTGACCATTTGCTTTGCATGTTTGGAGTGGCGGTTCTTCTCTGTTGACGGTTTCAGCCACAATATTCCTCAACACGTCCCTCTTACCATTTCTTTGCTAGGAAATGATGGAGATGGGTATAAAAGGATGTCAAAACCTGCTCTAAATGGACTGGTCAGCTCCAAGTGGGTGGTAAAACCTCCTGGAGTTTTCATTTACTTAATGTCTTGTACAACACAAAGTCCAAACAATTGTGTTTTATTAATGTCTACACGCCCCCTAACCCTAAAACCAACATCACAGTAACCTGTTGTGTTTTATTAATGCCTACTACACCTAAGGGCACCACGGTAGCGTAGTGTGTAGCACGTTCGCCTTACAGCAAGAAGGTCGCTGGTTCGAGCCTCGGCTGGGTCAGTTGGCATTTCTGTGTGGAGTTTGCATGTTCTCCCCGTAGTTGCGTGGGTTTCCTCCGGGTGCTCCGGTTTCACCCAGAAGTCCAAAGACATGTGGTATAGGTGAATTGGGTAGGCTAAATTGTCCGTAGTGTACAAGTGTAAATGAGTGTGAATGGATGTTTCCCAGAAATGGGTTGCAGCTGGAAGGGCATCCGCTGCGTAAAACAAATGCTAGATAAGTTGGCGGTTCATTCCGCTGTGGCGACCCCAGATTAATAAAAGGGCCTAAGCCGAAAAGAAAATGAATGATACTACACCTACACCAATCCTAAACCCAACTTACTTTCCAGGTAATCCCTCCCACTTTGAGGTCTATAGGCTGCAGGGCTACCTACCAGGAATGATGTGAGGGAAAAAAAGCCCCGCCCACTACTCAATATTCAGTTTCAGTTGAAAGTACTTTAAAGTCTCAGCAACTTCTGGTTCATGCATACTTTAAATCAAGCCACATGCAATAAAACCCAGTGTTGTTTAGAATGGAAGAATCGTAAGTAGACTATAGATAAGGCACTTCATTGTCTACAGCGTTACCGATTAATTAATAAGAAAACTATGGATTTTTAAGGGAAAACGGTTTCAGGAAAATCAATAGGTGACAATTAAAGTGAAGTGGAAAATGTAAATCCAGTCATTATTTACTGGTATCCTGTTATTTTCCTTGTAGTAAGCAAAAGATTATAGGCCAAAGGTGAAGAATTTATTTAGACATTTAATTACCAATGACACCTGAAGCTCTGAACAGTAGCTAGCCAACAAAGATACCACAGGCATATTACTACATGTGCAAAATCGTAGTTTAGTGTGTGCAACATTATGAAAATAATGACGTTCTGTACTAATAATGTTTGGGCACAGGCTTTTTTTAGACTCTCTTTAGTCAAACAGTTAATTTAAGGACCTTCATCTTTCTAGTAAATAGTTTTCATTCATTCATTTATTCTCTTTTCGACTTAGTCCCTTTATTAATCCCACTGCGGAATGTACCGCCAACTTATACTGCATATGTTTTACGAAGCGGATGCTCTTCCAGCTGCAACCCATCACTGGGAAACACCCATACATTCTTATTCACACACATACACTAAGGACAATTAAGCTTACCAAATTCACCCGTACCACATGTCTTTGGACTTGTGGGGGAAACCGGAGCACCCGGAGGAAACCCACACCAACACGGTGAGAACATGCAAACTCCACACAGAAATGCCAACTGACCCAGTTGAGGCCCAAACCAGCAACCAAGGACTGCTGTGTAGAACATATGCTGGATAAGTTGGCGGTTCATTCTGCCATGGTGACCCCTGATTAGTAAAGAGACTATGCTGAAATGAAAGCCAATGAATACATGACAAACACATCAAATAATCATTGGGAAAGTTCTTACTGTTGTATTTCTCACAAACGTTATGTGAGATCTGCTTCCTTCATGTCTGTCACTGTGCTGTTTATCTGGCGCAGCCGGAGATTGAGGCACACTCTGACAGGTATTTGGAAACAGTAACTAGCTCATTTGCATTAAAGGCACAGGCCACAATAACAGCTACAATGTGTCCATAGCTGAAAATTCCAATAAGCTGACAGGTATAATAAATAATCTGGTGGGTGTTTTGAGTTGACTTTACAGACACATTCTGGAGACACAAACAACTTCTTATAACTCTTAAAAAGGGGTAAAATAGGTGCCCTTGAAAAAATAGACTTCAATGTACGTTTTGATACATTGGTAAGCCTGTATTTGTTCGCACAGTAACGTCACTATTGTGACTGCACCACAAAAAGACAGTTCACCCAGATAACAAATGTTCATTTACTCATCCTCAGGCCATCCAATATGTAGGTGAGTTTTTTCTTCAGTAAATCATCAACAGCTACTGGGACTTTTCAGAATAAGGATAATAAAAAAAAAAAACATACAGGCAAATCAACATTAATCACCTTGACTACTGCTGAGGCGGTGGATTAAAGGTAATAATGTTGTAAATAATAATGTGAATATGAATGTGTCATTATGAGCCACAGGTAATTCATTTTGCTTGGCCTTTTTTTTTAATGCCAGGACTACAGACTCCCAAGGACCACAGCTAAAAACATCTCTAACGTTCTACTGAAGAAAGAAAAAGCCTGAGGGTGAGTAAATTAACATGACATTTTCATTTTTGGATGACCTGTGCCTTTAAGAGGAACATTAATGCTCCCGGTGGGTAAAGAGGAGCTGAAACGAGGAGGAGAAAACATGGAAAGCTATTTAGGAAGCAAGTGAAGCTATTTAATGTGCAAAAGCCAACACTTGTTGATATATTCTATGGAAAGATTCAGCTGCATGTTATAAAGCTATTGCTTACGTGTGTACTGTGTATACAAACATATCTCAGTGTGATCAAAACGAAATTAATTTTTCATTTGACAATCAACGTTCAACATTTTAAAAGAAGCACAAGTTAAGATAGAAAGAAATTACAATATAACAACCTTCAAAGCAGTTTTTTTGCTATTCAGTATGTTTAGCATTATTTTTATTGACACACCAATTTACACACACACACACACATCATATTACATGCAACTGTTATTTTGTTTCGAGTGATATTTTATTTTTAATTCAATTAATCTTTATTTCTATTGTGATTTTTTACAGTGTAGATAATGGCAAACATTGGAAAAAATGTATGGAGTCAGATCAGTCTCAAAAACACAATTCATTAACGCAACACACAATTAGTGAATTCATAAAATCAGTCAAATTCAGCAAAAATCATAAATATTATTCTCCAAATTAATTGGATTTGTGTATTTATGAATCGTGTTTTGTCCTTATGAATAGGATTTTTGTAAATGTGAATTGTGTTGTGGATGTATGAATTTTATTTTGTAAATGTATTATTTTTGAGACTGGTCTGGCTCCATTAAAATTCCTTGCTTATTTACATTTTTTGTCTTGTTTCTAGTCCAAATATTTAAAAGTTCTTAAATCAAGAAGCATTTTCAAGGCAAGCAAAAATATTCTCTTTTTTTAAGACATAAAAAAGTGAGTTTTTCCTTAAAACAAGATGAAATCCTTGAAATCCTTAAAACAAACTAAATAATCTGTCAATTATAAATACTATTTCTTAAATCAAGACACTATTTTTCTGCTTGTTTAGAGCAGAATTGCTTTAAGAAATTAATGATTTAACTTTTTTTTTAATTATTTTGGGACTAGAAGCAAGCAAAAAAACTCAACCCAGGCTCATTCTGATTACGTACTCCTATATACATTTCTGGAGAGCGCCAAATACGTCCCAGGAGGTATGCTTTTATGCAGTTTTTGTTTTTCGTGAATCCACCATGAAAGGCTGCCGTGTACGTGTTTCAGATCTCAAATATCTCCAATATGTCCTCGCAGCAGTTTGTAACCACAATGATGTACTGGACCAGGTCCACTATGTAGTGGACATTGTACCGCCCATGCTACTGTGATGGTTGGGTTTAGGGAAGGGAAGGTGTAGGCGATCGTCCATTACGTAGCGGGCCTGGCCCAGTATGTCGTTAAGCTGCGGGCTGTAGCAAGGACTGTCTCAATTTCTCTCGTGATTGCCATTCGTGCCTGCTGTTCTCGCGTAAATCCATCATAGGCCGCTGTCGACTGACTGACCCACCCTCCTCCTTCCCTAAACCATACCAATAGTGTTTTCATAAGCACAGATTGACCCACCCACCCCTTCCCTAAACCCAACC
>CAIGQQ010011173.1:4651710-4704946 GCA_903798035.1 Danio albolineatus
TCATTTTATTCATATTAATTTAGAGTCAAATATTTATTTTTAATTGAATATATTAATACTGGAATGCACCGGAATTAATGATAAGTCAATGGTTACTGGTTTCCAACATTCCTCAAAATATCTCCTTTTGTGTTTAACAGAGAAAAGAAACTCATAAATGTTTGTAAACACTTGCAGACGAGTAAAAAATGAGTAACTTTTGTGTGAACTATCCCTTGAAATAAGCAAATTTTGATTTCATAAAGACGTACAACAACTCAATTATCCTTTTAGACATTTAAATAACATCATATATATATATATTTTTTCTCTCTCTCACAATTCTTTATCAACAAGTATTGACTGAGTAAACATCTTCAGAAACCGTGCAAACAATCAAGAGATCTGACGGGATTATTTCCATATGCCAGGCGAGGTTTTTGCTCTAATTAACCCTGAGAGATTATGGGTGCAATTTTCTTCATCAGTAGGTGTGCGCTGCATATGTGAGCGTCAGCATTTGTGCCGTTTTTTATGCGGGTTGAGTAACGGCCAAACCTCATCCCCCCCACACCCATTTCCAGCAGTGCATTATGGGAACTACAGTGAGCTGGGATCCCACATCATCAGACAAAACCTGCCTTAACTGACAGGCACATCAATCTCCCCGCGCACGCATGTCTTTGTTTAAATTGGGTTATTTAAATTCATTAAATACTGCAACGGCATGAACTGCCAACATCATTAGACTTGCAGATGATGTTACTGCAGTGGTTTCGCTCCTAATGGCCACGGATTTCACGTCTCTGGAAGCATATTCCGCTCGCGCTGTTTGCCTTACTTGAGAAGGATATGAGAATAATATTTGAGGAGAATTAGTTTTGCATGAGCCCATTGGCTGCTGCTGTCATGTCTTGCAGAGTAGAGAGTAAATGTGAATCAGAAGTGTGTGTTCTGAACACATCAGACCAGTGTTGGGTGTACTGTAATTAAATCACTTTTCCACTGAAAAAGTAAAGTAACTAATTACTGTTCATTTTTAGGTATTTTAATTACAGTTACTTATAATGTACTTGCGTTACATTGTAAAATAATTAAACTCGCTGAATAATCTTACACAATTGTATTAATTTATGTTCTAAAGGTAAAAGTAATCTCTGGCGCTTTAAAATCATCGTAGTGCAGATGCATGTGAAGTTTGCTGCTAGTCATAAAGCGGAAGATGTCGGACTCTGTTTTACTGGCTGTTTTACGAAATGAAAATATTCCCAGACAAGAACATTACAGTATTAATCAATTTGTTTTTCCTCATTGCGCACCTGCCTGCTGTAGCGCGCGGCTTTTTCAAGGCTATCGCGCACCTTACATGGGCTGGTTCATGAAGATTACTATGAGAAAGGCTAGGACGACTACGCAGATGTGACAGAGGGAGTCGGCGAATTTAACATGACTGATGCTGCTCTGTTTACAGAGTAATAAGACACCTTTTGCTCGATCGGATCACAGGTAAACAAGAGAGACACAATCCAGTTCAAAAACATGCCGTATAAATCTTAAGCCTTTTGTCCACTTCCGATCATACTGCATGGGCTTTCATTCTAATACCGCCAAAAATAATGCTTTTTTTGTAAAGATTGCATGATCCTGTCTGATCGATAGATATGCAGAATAATATTTAAGAAGGTTACGTTGCATACTAAAAATTATTATGCATGTAATTATTATAGATTTTTAAAAAAAATAGAATATAATAAAGATGATTCAGAAAACTAAAAGGCTAAACTATTTCATGTTTGACTCATATGTTTTATCTAAGTATTTATTATTTACAGAGTTAAATATTTATAATTTGTCCACTCAAGGTTTATAGGGATTTCAAGAAGTATTTAGTTAAGTTACTTATTGAGTAATTAAGTTACTTTACAGACACAGTAATTAGATGAGTGTTTTAAATACAATATTGATTAAGTAATTAGTAATTAATTACTTTTTTAAAGTAACTTACCCAACACTGCATCAAACAAAGTTGGAATGTTTAACCAAGACTGTGAAAAGAAAAATGCTCGCTTTGAAAATTTTCAACAGTAAAACATGCATTGTCAGCATATTACAAGCATGAATGACTAAGACAATGGTTAGTTCTTCTTTTGTAACAATAGAAACATCATCTCTATTATAACAGTGTCTCATTATATTAAAAATACTCTTGATGTCAACTATTTTTTCTTTCGTTTACACAAAAATAAACAGGCTCATTGGAAATACATGCTTTAGTGTGCTCTACCTGACAGAAGTCGTCGATCCCAGTTGTAAGGGCAACATTTCTAGTTGATCATCTGGGAAAGTGGCAGAAGGTAGATCTTTCTGATGAATCATCTGTTGAACTGCATCCCAATCATCACAAATACTGCAGAAGGTCTGTGGAAACTTGCATGATTCTGAGAGAAATCAGTGAAGTTTGGTGAAGGAAGCATCATGGTTTGGGGTTACATTCAGTATTGGGGCGTGCAAGAGATCTGCAGAGTGTTTGGCAACATCAACAGCCTGAGGTATCAAGACATTTGTGCTGCCCATTACATTACAAACCACAGGAGAGGGCAAATTCTTCAGCAGGATAGCGCTCCTTTACATACTTCAGCCTCCTATCAAAGTTCCTGAAAGCAAAAAATGCCAAGGTGCTCCAGGAGTGGCGAGCCCAGTCACCAGACATGAACATTATTGAGCATATCTGGGGTAAGATGAAGGAGGAGGCATTGAAGATGAATCCAAAGGATCTTGATGAACTCTGGGAGTCCTGCAAGGATGTTTTCTTTGCCATTCCAGATGACTTTATTAATAAGTTATCCAAGTCATTGCAGAGATGTATGGATGCAGTCCTCCAAGATCATGGGAGTCATACACAATATTAATTCCATCTCTACTGCAGCATGACTTTATATTCTATACTATACATTATTTCTGTTAAGTGACAAAACTTTTGTCTAAGAAAAGTCAGACCTTACTGTCCTTTTATTAAATTATTAAAAATCAAGGCATGTTCATATTTTATTTTGGTAAAATAAGCGTAATATAGAGGCCTTTGTAGTGTACATATTTCTAAAACTGCAAAAACACACTTCAACATACCTTTGTCTAATGACATGTCATGGCAATTTGTAACTTTTTGTTTTAATGGCTAATTTGTTTGAATTTGTATGATCTCATTTGTACAATTTTGTACGATTTGTTCATACCCAAATGACAGTTGGGTTTAGGAGTGGGGTTTGGTGCCATGTCTTATTTTAAAAATCTCACATTTTATTTAGCATTTAGTTTCAATTAGCCACTAAACTGACAAAACAAAACAGCCTGACCTCACAAGAAACGTAACTATTTTAAGTTTTGTCAGTTTCTCAATAAAATGAACATTAGCGGGCAGTTTGATGTCATGAAGTTTTGTTCCTTTTCACACTAATGATATTTACAGGGACATATTAGCGACAAATTTGGATTATTTTCATGCAGTTTTTCCGCACACGACCAAATAAATACCACAAAACAATTGATCAGAGTCTATGATTTGTAGTTTTTACATTTGCGTCACCTATCTATCTGCATATGGACAACTTTTGTGGCTTGGTCAGTGTGCTCAGTAGCTTACATTGTGCGGTGTTGTAATTGTGATGCATCACACTCAGGTTTAAGCCCAGTGACGTACAGTTCCACAAAAGAGATAAAAGTAATGAAAAATCAAGATAAAACTTTGTGGTCACAATGCCCTTTCTCTCAAATTTACTTGTGAAAACACTATTTGTTGGATTTAGCTCAGTGGTTCGCTAGCTAAATGTACAAAAAGCCCTGCCATCTTGTGCCTCAGTTAAACTGAGTGTTCATGACTTCACCATAAGAAAAAATACATGTACCTGAAACATACAACAAAACGCACCCTCAATAGCATATTTTAGATTTGCAAATATGTAAACAGCGCCCTCTATTGGATGTGTCATTTGCAATGTGGAACAAACAGCCTGATCCCACTAGGAATTGTAACTATTTTATGTTTTGTCAGTTAAGTGGCTAATTCAGTTCAGTAATCCAAAAAGAAAATATTTTAAAAAGGAGGCATGTCACCTAATCTCGCCCCCAAACCCAAGCGTCATTGTATGAATAAGATCGTACGAGGTCAATTAGCCACTAAATAAAAAAAACTTACAAACTGCCTTGAGACTGACAAAACGTCAAATAGTTATGTTTCCTTGTGAGGTCAGGCTGTTTTGCCTGCAGTTTCTTAATAAAATGAACACTAGTGGGCAGTTTGATGTCAACATCTTTTGTTCCTTTTCACACTGATGATATTTACAGGGACATATTAGCGACAAATAAAGGATTCTTTTCATACAGTTTTTTTTTTTTGCATGCGACCAAATAAATACCACAAAACAAATGATCAGTGTCTATGATTTATAGTTTTTACATTTGCGTCACCTATCTATCTGCATGTGGACAACTTTTGTGGCTTGGTCAGTGTGCTCAGTAGCTCACATTGTATGTTCTTGTACTTGTCATGTAGAGTGCTCGAGTTTGAGTTCAGTGATCCACAAAAGAGAGACAGGTAATGAAAAATCAAGTTAAAACTTTGCGGTCGCGGTGCCCTTTCTCTCAAATTTACTTGTGAAAACACTATTGGTTGGATTTAGCTCAGAGGTTTGTTAGCAGACTTGTATAAAAAGCCCCACCTTCTTGTGCCTCAGTTAAGGTGAGTGTTCATGACTCCACCATAAGAAAAGTACATGTACCTGAAACATACAACAAAACGTACCCTCAATAGCATATTATATAATAACAATATATATAATTTTTACAAGTTCAGGGGGTATAAGCAAATCACACTAAATTGTACGAATGAGATCATATGAATTTATATGAATTAGCCACTAAATCAAAAACTCATGAACTGCCATGAGATTGTGTTGGTTTAAAGGGGTTTGATGCCACATCTCATTTTAAAAACCTCACATTTTATTTAGCATTTCATTTCAATTAGCCACTAAACTGACAAAATGTAGAATAGTTACAATTGCTTGTGAGATCAGGCTATTTTTGTCAGCAGTTTCTTGATAAAATTTGTGACTTGGTCAGTTTGCTCAGTTTTCTCTCAAACTTACTTTAAAAAACACTATTGGTTGGGTTTAGGTCAGTTGTTTGCAAGCTCATTCATTCATTCATTTTCTTTTCGGCTTAGTCCCTTTGTTAATCCGGGGTCGCCACAGCGGAATGAACTGCCAACTTATCCAGCATCTGTTTTACGGACGCCCTTCCAGCCGCAACCCATCTCTGGGAAATGTTTGCAAGCTGATTTGTTAGCTGATTTGTACAAAAAGCCTGTTTTCTTGTGCCTCAGTTAAGCTGAGTGTTCATGACTCCACCATAAGAAAGTGCAAGAAGGACATACCTGAAACCCACAAACAACAATAATATATTTAAGGTTTGCAAAAATGTAGACAACGCCCTCTAGTGGATGTGTCATTTGAAACGGGTAACAAAACATAACCGGAGCTATGTAATTTATGTTCCTCAAAATAAAAAGTAGGCCGAGGTACAAATTTCCAATGAGTCTGAGCTGAAAATAAAAGAAATGTTTCTTTGGCATGCTAACATCCCTCCAAAGGGAGAAAAAAAAATGTCTGCTGGTGTTCATGACAATGAAATCAAATTATTCCCTGGCCTTTCACACTGTTCAAAGAACTTCTGTTGTACGTTTTTTTGTATGTAAGACGCTGGTGAAAGAGGACAATAAACCGCTGACCCAAATTTCCAGCAAAAATAGCTCTGAATCTCCTGTGAAGCCACGCATGGGACCCCTGGATCGCAGCAGAGTCTGAGACGTGTTACAGTTATCAAATGACTCAATACAACAGAGAGCGCCAGCGCCGAGCAGTTAAACACGCTGTTCATTTCCAATAGCCTGCTGTTTAACTAACCGAAAGAGTTTCGAATAACACCTTTTCTTTTTCTACATAACTTCATAACTGATTGAATATTCAGAAGAAGAACCCCGAACTCTCTGAAATGATCTCTAGCTCAACATCAAACTCAGTTGGGAAGTAATTTACAGTATAAATTCCAGCATGAACTTTTCACCCCCTCCATGAGGCTCACGACTCTCTCCAAAAAGAGCTCGAGTTTTCCTTTCGAAGATAACGCCACACAATGCTTTGCAGGAGTTATAGGATTTCCATTAAACTGCAAATAAGCTATGTTTCTACAACACTTTGTACACAATACCATGCCATTATCATTATCCTCGCAGTTCATCCATTGAATATTAAAGATAAACTCATTCGAATTAGAAAATTTGGTCACACTTAACAATAAGAATTCAATAATTAATGCATTTACTAACATGAACAAATAATAACAGAACAGAACTATTAACCAGTTCAACATTTACTTATCCAAATTCATAATGGTTAACATTAGTTAATGTTAGTTAATGTGAGTTAACATAAACTAACATTGGAGAACTTCAACTAACATGAATAAGTTTATTGTTCATAGTGTGTTCATGTTAGCACATACATTAACCTTATTGTAAGGTGTTACCTCAAATTACTTTCAGTGGGCCATGAATAACACCAAAGACTCAACACAAGTCTATAACAAGACTGCAAGGCGATATTAAGGGCATATATTGAATATTACTTTACTGTAGGGAATACAAAGAGAAAATAGCTGTATACGACTCTAAAAACACCAGTAGACAGAGCAAAGACACGCTACACCAGTGTGATTTTACTCTGAGAGAGCATGATTGATTTTACTAAGAGCCACTGAAGACACTAATGGACACTGCTGATCTGACATGTGCAGAAATGTCTATGAACACCATGCCTATATTTACGCAGCCGACTGTGTAACAAAGTGCAGCCTAGTTTTGACTTTAATCTATCTATCTATCTATCTATCTATCTATCTATCTATCTATCTATCTATCTATCTATCTATCTATCTATCTATCTATCTATCTATCTATCTATGATTTTTCTTCGTACAGAACTTTAGTACATTAAAATGACATAACCTGAACAAAAAAACTAACTCTAATGTTACTCATGGGATTATTAATATGCTAGTGAGATAATAATTATTTTTTAAGTTTAACACAGCTTATTATATCTCTTATGTATGCAGGACTCTTATTTTGAAAACAAAAGAGACATTAATTCTGGGGAAAGTCGATGAAATATCATTTTATCTGTTTAATGCTTGTCAGAATGCAAAATGCAGGATATACAGATTAAAATTTCTTCAGCATCACCACAAATAGGCCTAAAGTTTTGTTCTCGTTTTCAAAATGGAATTTTAACACCATTTCTGGGGATTTTATACTCTGACCTAAGCCACATACGTTTTTGTAACAATTTAAACATATATGGCACCTTTAACAACTGTCATTATACTGTACAAAGGCTGCATAAAGGCTTAATATATGTGACCATGGACTACAAAACCAGTCATATGTGACTTTTTTAAATTATGCATCATCTAAAAGCTTTCAATTGCTGTATGGTTTGTTAGGACAGAACAATATTTAGCAAAGATACAACAAATTGAAAATCTGGAATCTGAGGGTGCAAAAAAATCTAAATATTAGGAATGCAAAACATTTAATGTGGTCTAAACGAAGTCTTTAGCAATGCAAAAACATTCACTCTTGTTTCCCTATTTGAGTGTAAAATCCTGGCGAAAAACAGAATATAACCTTATAATAGCTCTTTGTTTTTTTATAACAATAATCCCAATTAAATCAATGTTTCAAGTTGAAATGGTAACACTTTAAAGTACCAATTCTCACTGTTAACTACTGGCTTATTACCTGCCTATTGTTAAGATATTGGCTAATAATCAATACTTATAAAGTATTATATGATCTTATTCTACACCTCTAATCCTACCCAATACCTAAATTCAACTAACAACTATTAATAAGCAGTAAATTAAAGGTTTATTGTGCTAAAAGTCTTAACAGTTGTTATTAGCAGGGATTTTCCCAGAGATGGGTTGTGGCTGGAAGGGCATCCGCTGCGTAAAACAAATGCCGGATAAGTTGGCGGTTCATTCCGCTGTGGCGACCCCGGATTAATAAAGGGACTAAGCCGAAAAGAAAATGAATGAATGAATGAATTAGCAGGGATTGTACCATTAACATAATCAAAAATAACTTAAAACCAGTCGTATTAAATTATATAAAATAAGAAATGTTTATATTAAGCGCCCTTAACTACAGTGTACTTACATCAAAATATAAAAACAATGTACTTAACGTGTTCAGAATGTATTGGAGAACACTTCTGGTGCTTTTGTTTCCTCAGAGTGTAAAATCCTGGTGAAAAACCAGGAATCATAATATCTCTTTGTCTTTTCAATAGCAATAATCCCAATCATTTCTATGTTACAAGTTAAAATTGTAACACTTTAGTTTATGTACACAGTAAAATCAACAATGTAAAAAATGCAGTGTTACATGTCAATAACTCCAAAAATGTTGAATTAACAATATACAGTGCTAATGACGGCACGTTGACAGTGTGGTCGAAAGGTACAATATGATGTGATTTTCCTTTAACACTACAGGTGCAAAAGATCACAATATGTTAGACATACACCACAGAACAGTGTAAAAAATTAAGTAACAATTAATAAGTTACACTTATAGGAGTACTTTCTTGATGATACGTATATTGCAATAACAACACTAGTGGGTGTTAAATGCCCCTAAGTGTAAAACTTTAGTAATGGTAACATTCAGTGGTAACATTCAACATACTTTAGTGTAGTAATGGTAACATTCCACACTGTCAATGTATTTATTCAGCACTTTAAAGTGCCAGTATTACACTGCAAATTTACCACTACACACAGTGTACTTTTAACACTTGATAGATTGATCTTCAGTAGTGTTAAAATCAACACTTTAAGTGTTAAATTAACACTACTTATTTTACTGTGTACCAACACCCACTATTAACTTCTGGCTTATTACCTGCCTATTATTAAGATATTGGCTAATTATAAGTTTTTTATACACTCTTAAAACAAACGGTTCTATATAGAACCAAAAATGGTTCTATCGAGCGCTTCATATATGGAACCCCAAAAAGGTTCTATATAGAACCATTTTAAGGGTTCATTAAATAGAACCCCAAATGGTTCTTTGAATTCAAGTTAGATGGTTCTATTTAGAACCATTTATGGGTTCTTTTTATTATTGAATTATTGTTACTTATTAATGAATAAAAAAAATAAAACCAGTCCAGACAATTCAAATTGTTTAAATTTATTCAATCCATTATACAAAATATTTTTTAAATAATACTTAAAATTGCACCTTTGCATACTTTGCATTGGACAGCAGATCTACCCTAACAGTTTAATGGCATTCAACAACGTAATTGTAATGATTTCACTTATACGCTTTTTTACTGTTTGAGCAAATACACTTAACTTTCACACATCTCAAAACGGAAGAGAAATATATCACAATGCAGATGGAAACAATACACAAACAATCAAAAGTGGATAGTACCTGCATGTATTGGTCATCACAACATCCATTTTTATACATAATGTTTAACCTTACAGCAAGCAGGTCACTGGTTCGAGTCCCGACTGGGCCAGTTGGCATTTTCTGTGTGGAGTTTCCAAGTTCTCCCAGTTTTCTTGTGGGTTTCTTCTGGGTGCTTCGGTTGACCCCACAGTCCAAAAGCATGTGTACGGTATAGGTGAACTGGCCATAGTGAGTGAATGTGTGTAGATGTAAGAGAATATGGGTGTTTCCAAGTGCTGGGTTGTGGCTGGAAAGGGCAGATGAATTGGTGATTCACTCCACTGTGGTGCCTCTGATAAATGAGGAAGTCGAAGGGTAGCGAGTGAGTGTTGTCCAATGTAATACTGACACGTCAAGCCAACAGTAGGTGGAATCAGGAGAGCTGTTGAATCCTGGTTGGTGTAGGACCTTTGGATTTCTGCAAAACAATATTTTAATGTTGAGTACTTTTAACCAATTTAACCAATTAACATGTCATCAAATAGAATTACAGTTATAATCAATAAAATTAAAGTGTGTGTGAGTGTGTTTGGAGGATATGGGATGTAATATAGGGAGTAGTTACCTTCTGCAGTTTCCTCTGCTGGTCCAATGAGACTGTCATGGAGCACTTCCTTCTTTCCTTCCCTTTTTTGGGCCATTTGTTTTAATGATGTTTCTATGTACTTCACCAAGTTTTCAGCATCCTAAATGCAAAAAAACATTTTGTTTACTTCATGTGTAAGTTTCCAAATAACACATTTTCAGCAATACAAGTTCATTAAACTTGTTCATTAAAATTGAACTCAAAACGATTTGGCACACAATGTAACAGTGTTTACTCACAAGCTCTGGCACTCCAAGAAGAAAAAAAACTGCTCCATTAGTTCTGCTAACCCCTCCATAATCTGTGCTCTGGAAAAGGGTGTTCATTCGGTTCTTGACTTATGAGTATCTGGTGTCGCATTCCAGGTCCATCACAATCTGAGGTAGGAAGACAGCCTTTTAGAGTGTGTAAATATGAATTTATATCACAGAATTAATCTACCTTTGACATAAAATGTATTGAACTGAACTTGCCATCAACATATTAATTATCAAACTTATTCTCAAGTGTTGCGACTATCAGATTGCATGTACTTCCCTTAAATATCAAATTAACTCCAATGTTTCGACAAAATCCTTTTAAAAACATGTTAGTCACTTATGCATGCTTATTTCATTTAGGTGAGAGACCGCAATTTACCTATCAATTAAGAAATAATTTGATCATTTGCAGGGGGACTGGGTCAAAGATAGGTCACATACTCAAAAAATAAAAAACAGAGGATAGATACTGAAAATTACACAGCCAGAAAATGTAAAAAGTTTGTCCACAGCAGAGGTCATGGTTTCAACATTAGGAGGAGAGGCAAAAGAGTTATTCTTTGACAATTACATACCGGCATCCATGTCCTAAAGAACTGATGGAAACAAACTGTGGCTGAGCTGACTTCAGGGTCCCCTTCATGGATTCAGTGAGCAAAGATGGAACATTGGTACCAGCCTTTAGAAATGAAACAATGAAAACCATTAGAAAATGTTGCTGCATTAGAAACAATTTTGTTTATCACAAGCTAACACAGTAAAAACCATACCATAGGTATGATACAGTACAGCAGATTTCACACAGCACTTACTTCTAGCAACAGTTCTCCCAGATGCCGTGGGTGGAAGAAGATGAAAGAGGATTTTCAGCATAAAGTAACACAGCTCATCTTGAAGAAGTGAAGATGCAGGTCACATGCAAAATAAGAATTAAATTTATTAAAATGAATTAATATGTATTTGTAATAATTACTTTATCATAAATTGAAAATTAAAATTTACATTAAGTTTTCTTGTTTAAACTATGCTTACAAAGGTGTGCACAGGCAACAGACATTTTGGCTGAAGTCCATACCATCATGCTGATTGTCAGACTTCTCCAGCAAGTATCTGATGTAATTTTTCCTCTCCAAGGACACTATTCCCTTGAGATTTGGAATTATGTTCCTTTCCCGTTTCCGGATAGACAAATCCTCTTTCCCATCTGCAAGCTTGGAAAATTCAATGTCTAAAAAAAACAATAACAAAGACATATTAATGTTACAATTATAAAACAAATGTCAGTGTAAAGTTCTGTTTTAGTTGAGCATCACTATTACCAATTTATTGATGAATTTTCTGGTGATGGTTGCATCCACTTAATCAGAGTAAACCACTCACTTAGCACAGTTTCATCTGGACTTAGCGAAGTGTCCACTGTGTGACAACATTTCAAACTGTACATGAGTAGGTGATGGCCCATCAAAAAAATGCTCCTGACATTAGTGATGCAAAAACAAAAATAAGTTAATGTCAAGTACACTTGAGCAGCTTATATACACATTGCATTCCTTTTATAATGTAAAAACATCCTTACATGTTCCTCATTTTTACCAATTGGCTCCTGAATCCTTAACGAGGACAACACTGACACTCTTTCCTTTGTTAGTGCCAGCTTTTCTGTACCCGATAGCTGAAAATAATAAAAAAAAATATATATATATAAAAAAAATAGTTGCAAATGGCTCTTACAAATTGACAAACATAAAATAAACACTGATAACACTATAGACTGTTGTTAATTTAAAAAAAAATATATTTTTGTTAAATGTGTCATTTCTTTAAATGTATAACTTATTTAAATTAATGTAATTAATTTGCAAACAAATACAGCTTACATTGACTTAAAAAAAAACATACTCACATGTTTCTTTACGAGGTCATTGACAGCAACTTTATCAATAACGTTTCTTAAGGAAATAGACAGCGTCTTTGTCTCTTCGTGTTCTCTCAGGATTGTATTTTCTTCAAGCAGTGTCAGCAATCTATTTGTGGTGCCAGTCTGAGTTTCATTTGTTCAATGACATTAAGAAATGACAAAAACATTTTATTTATTTAAATATTTACTATTATATAATATTAAAAGTGAAAGACATTATTCATTTACCCATAATGAATGCACACTTCTTTCTGATGAATCAGGGATGTTGCTTGTAATATATTATATTTAAAATTTGTCATGCTCCATGCCAACTGTGAATAGTTTTCTCCATGTTTCCTTTCCGTCTATGAGCAGTTGCAAGAGCTCGGTGTAGAAGTGTTAGAGTAACTGTAATTTGTTCCTCGACTTCCTTTATCTAAGTAAAAGGGAAAGAAATCCATATATACACAGCACAGTGAAAAAACAAATACATGTAACAGTGTACAACAATACAAAGCATATTTTTAATATAGTATGTGACTAGACGGGTGGCCCAAAATGGCGCGCAAGGTTGATTATAATAAAGGTTTTCATATTTAGACATTTTTTTTATGAATTTGCTCACACCAAGGCGCCATTTGTTGTCTGTCCGCAGCACCCAGCTAAGCTTAAGTCTCGGGGCTGATATATAAATTATTGTCAAAGGGCATCATCATTAAATAGCATTATGATTACGTAACGTTACAGAATGTCTCCGGCGTGAGATAACGTTACCTCGAGTTCAGAGACGCCGAGGCTTTACGTTAGCGCTGTCGAATACAAAACATTCACGTTCACATCAATTATAAAGTGACGCTAACTTTCCTACCGAAATCACAACAAACCTATGCTAAGTCTTCCGCTTGATACGTGTTATTAACAATTCTGCAAACACAAGTTTACAAAAATCGCGCCAAATGGGTTAACTGTTAACTTAGCTTGCGACAGAGTTAATAGGTCACCCGTGTAGTACGATACACAGACAACATAGTAAAAAACAACAACTTCTAGGACAACAAACACAAAACATTCTTAAGCAAAGTGGAAAAAATATTGACTTTCGTAAACGAATTGTAATTAATTTCACCCACCTGAGGCAGAGAGCTTCATATCCGACAGGGCCGTGGTGAGAGCGATGGTTGAAAATGAACGTCACTGCGCATGCACTTAGCGCGCGCGCGCACGTTCACAGCGCATACATTTCACCCAGGTATACTCAAATACTTATTTTATATTGCCAACATGATAATTAAATTACATAAATACAGTAGACATCGCCCTTTGACTACAGGTAAAATAAATGTGCATTTTATACAGTATACTGCTTAAATGTAGTAAAACCAAACACTATAGAAAGGGATTTTGGTTTAACACAGCCATTGTGTAAACAGCTAAGCACAATATTAACACACAATGTGTCTGTAGCAACACAAGATGTGTTACGAACCGTTTAACACATATTTTGTGTTAATTTTTAACACATCATTTTTAAGAGTGAGGTTATCATGATTATTAGTTTAAAATAAATTATTAAACTATAACAACACACTGAACAGTCTAAATAAACTGATTATTTTATTTATTTCACAAAATAATTCGTAATAAATGTTAAATTTTAAGCATATATAAATATTAGTTATATGGTAATGTACAAACCTGCATGAAAAAAATCCTATCATACATTGATTAGGTTTTTGACCATAGCGGTCATTTTATTAGGTTTTGATTCGAAAAGCTTTGTCTCTCTGTGTTATAGCTTATAATTAGTTTATAATCTTTACTATATAAGTATGTTATAAATCATAAATTATAGAACCATTTTAATCAAAAAGGTTCTTTGCACTCAAAGGGTTCTAAATAGAACCATATTTTGGGTAAAAGGTTCTACTGGCCAAGTATAGAACCCTAGGGTTCTATATAGAACCTCAAGGAACCTTTTTTTTTTTAGAGTGTAGAGTACTGTATAATCTTATTCTACATCCCTAATCCTACCCAATACCTAAATTCAGCTAATAACGATTAATAAGCAGCAAAATAGATGTAAGAGTCTTACTTAATGGTTTGTTAATAGCAATAATTGCACCTTAAAATAAAGCGTGACCATTAACATAATCAAAAATAGCTTAAAACAAGTCGTAAAACAATGCCTAAGATAAGTAATCGGTCTCACTTTATATTAAGTGTCCTTAACTAGTGTGTACTTACATCTAAATATAAATAAGCTACAATGCACCTAATGTGTTCATAATGTATTGAAGCACTTCTGGTGCTCCTCTTTCCTCATTTGAGTGTAAAATCCTGGTGAAAAAACAGTACTGTATATAACTTTTCTCTGTTTTTTTTTAAATAGCAATAATCCCAATTAAATATATGTTACAAGTTCAAATGGTAACACTTTAGCTTAAGTACCAATTTTCACTATTAACAGCTGGCTTATTACCTGCCTATTATTAATATATTGGCTAATTATTAGTATTTTATAGAGTACTGTGTAATTTTATTCTGCATCCTCAATCCATTCAATACCTAAATTAGCAGCAAATTAGAAGTTTATCGAGCTAAAAGACTTACTTAATGCGAGAATTGTAACTTAAAATAAAGTATGACCATTAACATAATCAAAAATGACTTAAAACCAGTCGTATTACATTACCTTAAATAAGTAATCATTCCCACTTAATATTAAATGTCCTTAACTACTGCGTACTTACTTCAAAATAAAAATACAATGTACTTAATGTGTTAATAATGTATTGCAGAACACTTCTGGAGCTCTTGTTTCCTCATTTGAGTGTAAAATCCTGGTGAAAAATAGTATATAACTTCATAATACTTCTTTGTTTTTGTTGTTTTAATAACAATAATCCCAATCATTTCTATGTTTCAAGTTAAATTGGTAACACTTCAGTTTAAGTACCAATTCCCACTATTAACTACTGGCTTATTACCTGCCTACTATTAAGATATTGGCTATTTATCTACATCCCTAATCCTACCCAATACCTAAATCCAACTAATAACTATTAATAAGCAGCAAAGTAGATGTTTATTGAGCTAAAAGTCTTACTTAATTGTTTGTTAACAGCAAGAATTGTACCTTAAAATAAAGTGTGTCCATTAACATAATAAAAAATAGCTTAAAACCAGTCGTATTACATTACCTAAACTAAGTAATCATTCCCACTTAATATTAAATGTCCTAGTGCGTACTAGTGCGTACTTACATCAAAATATAAATACAATGTATTTAATGTGTTAATAATGTATTGCAGAACACTTCTGGTGCTCATGAGGTGAGATATTGGGACAGGTTTGGTGATATGGGTAAGTTTAAGGGTGGGTTAAAGAGTACGGGTTGGTCAACGATGCATACTTGCAGGTATTTAATCAAGCATATTAATTAACCTATTATTAATTTTAGTGTAATAAATGCTAATATGTTTCCCAGAGATGGGTTGCAGCTGGAAGGGCATCCGCTGCGTAAAACATATGCTGGATATGTTGGCGGTTCATTCCACTGTGGCGACCCCAGATCAATAAAGAGACTAAGCCGACAAGAAAATGAATGAATGCTAATATCTAACAAGTACATATTAGTTAAGGCCACTTAATATAAAGTGGGACCAAGTAATCTAATAACAGATTACATTACTGACTAAAATATAAGTTATGTCATTTGAAATCAGAAACAAACTACCTGAACTGCTTGTCTTCATGCATGGGTTATACTGATGAATATTAATATTACGCAAAGTGCAGGTTGGCATCAGAACCCGGGGAATGATTTGTGGTGTAAGTAATGGGAAAGAGAGCGAGGGAGCGACAGCGAGGGAGCGACAGCGAGAGCTCAGGACTAGTTGTGATTCAGTGCTGAATTTGTCACCCTGTAACTGATCCGTCTCAGACACATTCTGTGGCTCCAGCGCAGCAACACGAGTCACCTTGAAGCTCACTTTCCTGCACAGCTGCACCGGAGAAAAAAAAAGAGCCGCACTATGACAGTCGGGATTATCCAGAACACCTACACAACAGACAATAAAGGCATTAGCATTTGTCAACAACAGTTGTGCTGCAATCATTCAATAACTATCCTGATCAATAGGTGCAATTACACTGTAGGATATCCTGGATGGTTGTGCACCTCTGAGAGCGCTGCATTTTTAAAGAGCACTACTGTAGGTGTTTTGAGATATTGACTCGTGTGGGGTGTGTTGAATTGGCTCTGTCCCTGAAGGACACGCCATAAAGCAGATGGTCAGCAAAACTGCAGCCATTCGGTGTGATGCGCACACACATACACACAAGTGCACGCACACACACAGAGAGAAAGATACAGACAGACAGGCACACACACCCCGATATATATATGTATATAAATATATTATAAATATAAATAAATAAATAAATAAATAAATGTCCATTCATTAATTTTCTTTTTCGGCTTAGTCCCTTTATTAATCTGGGGTCACCACAGCGGAATGAACCGCCAACTTATCCAGCATATGTTTTACGCAGCAGATGCCCTTCCAGCTGCAACCCATCCCTGGGAAACATCCATACACACTCATACACTACGGACAATTTAGCTTACCCAATTCACCTACACCACGTCTTTGAACTTGTGGGGGAAACCGGAGCACCCGGAGGAAACCCACGCAACCACGGGGAGAACATGCAAACTCCACACAGAAATGCCAACTGACCCAGCCGAGGCTCGAACCAGCGACCCATTGTGGCACCCATCACTGATTTATTTTATCTTTGACATGATGACTTCTGTACAGCTTAAAGTGACATATGAACACTTAACTAGGTTAATTAGGTTAACTAGGCAGGTTAGGGTAATTAGGCAAGTTATTGTATAACGATGGTTTGTTCTGTAGACTATTAGAAAAAAATAGCTTAAAGAGTCTGATAATTTTGGCCTTAAAATGGTTTTTAAAAAAATTAAATAAAACAAATATGACTTACTTCAGAAGAAAAAATATTATCAGACATACTGTGACAATTTTCTTGCTCTGTTAAACATCATTTGGGAAATATTTGAAAAAGAAAATAAATTCAAAAGGGGGCTAATGCAGTAATACTGACTTCAACTGTATATATATATATATATACACACAAACATACATACACATATACATACTTACAGGCCACTTTATTAAGTACACCTTACTAGTACCGGGTTGGACCCCCTTTTGCCTTAAGAACTTACTTAATCCTTTGTGGCATGTTCCTCAGAGATTTTTGTCCATATTGACATAATAGCGGGGCGCCACGGTGGCTGAGTGGTTAGCACGTTCGCCTTACAGCAGGAAAGTCGCTGGTTCGATCCCCGGCTGGGCCAGTTGGCATTTCTGTGTGGAGTTTGCATGTTCTCCCTGTGGTTGCGTGGGTTTCCTCCGGGTGCTCCGGTTTCCCCCACAGTCCAAAGACATGCGGTACAGGTGAATTGGGTAAGCTAAATTGTCCGTAGTGTATGTGTGTGAATGACAATGTGTGGATGTGTTTCCCAGAGATGGGTTGCGGCTGGAAGGGCATCCGCTGCGTAAAACAAATGCTGGATAAGTTGGCGGTTCATTCCGCTGTGGCGACCCCGGATTAATAAAGGGACTAAGCCGAAAAGAAAATGAATGAATGAATGACATAATAGCATCACACAGTTGCTGCAGATTTGCAAGCTGCACATCCATGATGTGAATCTCCTGGGGTATGAATAATTTCAGGCTTGACTGTGTATGTATACATTCAGTCACCGGCCACTTTATTTGGAACATTTAATAATGTCCAACTGCTCGTTAACGCAAATTTCTAATCAGCCGATCACATGGCAGCAACTCAATGCAAATAGGCATATAGACATGGTCAAGACGATCTCCTGCATTTCAAACCGAGCATCAGAATGGGGATAAAAAAGGTGATTTAAGTGACTTTGAATGTGGCATGGTTGTTGGTGCCAGACGGGCTGGTCTGAGAATTTCAGAAACTGCCGATCAAGGGTTTACAGAGAATGGTCCGAAAAAGAGAAAATATCCAGTGAGCAGCAGTTTTTGTTGATGCCAGAGGTCAGAGGAGAATGGCCAGACTGGTTCCAGCTGATAGAAAGGCAACAGTAACTCAAATAACCACTCGTTACAACTGAGGTCTGCAGAAGAGCATCTCTGAATGCAAAACACATCCAACCTTGAGGCAGATGGGCTACAGCAGCAGAAGACCACACTGGGTGTCACTCCTGACAGCTAAGAACAGGAAACTGAGGCTACAGTTCACACAGGCTCACCAAAATTGGACAATAGAAGATTGGAGAAACGTTGCCTGGTCTGATGAGTCTTGATTTCTGCTGCGACATTCGGATGGTAGGGTCAGAATTTGGCGTCAACAACATGAAAGCATGGATACATCCTGCCTTGTGTCACCGGTTCAGGCTGCTGGTGGTGGTGTAATGGTGTCAGGGATATTTTCTTAAGACACTTTGGGCCCATTAGTACAAATTGAGCATTGTGTCAACGCCACAGCCTACCTGAGTAATACTGCTGACCATGTCCATCCCTTTATGACCACAGTGTACCCATCTTCTGATGGCAGCTTCCAGCAGGATAACGCACCATGTCATAAAGCGCAAATCATCTTAGACTGGTTTCTTGAACATGACAATGAGTTTACTGTACTCCAACAACCTCCTCAGTCACCAGATATCAATCCAATAGAGCACCTTTGGGATGCGGTGGAACGGGAGATTCGCATTATTGATATGCAGCTGACAAATCTGCAGCAATTTTGTGATGCTATCATTTCAATATGGACCAAAATCTGCCACGAAGGATTAAGGCAATTCTGAAGGCAAAAGTGGGTCCAAACCGGTACTAGTAAGGTGTACCTAATAAAGTGGCTGGTGAGATTATATTAATGTTTTTATGGTAGGAATTATGGTTATTTATTAAAATGTGATGTTTGCAATTTTGGTGGGGGGGGGGGGGGGGGGGGGGGGGGTGTTTGGGGGGGGTTTTTTTGGTGGCTTATGTTCCTTCCACTTAAATTTATAAAAACGTAATTTGTTTATCTTGTCTCAACACTATTTGATCGTGTGGAACCCAGCATTTTTACAGCGTCGAATGGCAATACAGATTCTAGTCTATTTGTGATATAACTATTCCTATATATCGCGTATCCCTACACACACCTAAAAAGAAAATGCAGCTGTCAATCACAACCCTGACAGTGTATTGACAGCATATGAAAGAGAGATTGTGAGTGTGTGTGAGACTAGAAATCCTCTACAGACCGATGCCAAGCAAGCTGGCACACGGGACGCTCCGCAGTTCACCCACTCCACGCTCTTAAACACCATCTGCCAGATCGTCCGCTGAGGAAAGCACAGAAAGTTAGATGCTCAATTACTGCGAAGCATTCTGGAGGCAGTGAGACACAAGATCGGATATTGATCAGCCAGTGGCCACGGGCCCAGATGGGACGGCCCACACAGACACTTTAACTATTAACAAGAGGCTTTCAAATGGTTTTACACTGCAGTGCCCTCATCGCCAGTGAACGGATGGGGATTTAAAAAAGAAAAAAATCAAACGGCATGAAAGTAAAGATTAAAATAGGTCACAGGTGATAAAATATTGAACGTGAAACGATGAGATGTTAAAAGCAAGCGGGAGTGACAGCAGACAATAGCGGTCGTCATGGAGACAGAGAAATGCTGAGCACACACAGGGATATATTCAGTTCAGCAGACCTGGAGGCGAACCGGCGCTGTCCATCAAAAAGCCATTTCAGAGCATCCCATAAAAACAACAGCGGAGCGGAGATCAGTCCAGGACAAATACCTCCAGCTTCTGCAAAACACCACGGAGGAAAATTCACTGGCTTTGAATTCAATTTGAAGAATTTACTGTCAGTTTGTTTTCTTATTCAGAAAGGATGAAATTGAATCAAAAGTGACAGTAAACACCTGTATATTGCTACATGGAAATAATCAAGAGACCACTTTAAAATTCTCAGTTCTTCTGGATTGAGAATGTATGATTTGAGTGAAAAGTTACAGTGGCCGAGAGAGCTTAGAGGGGTGGTCCACTACGATATCATATTTTAAACTTGAACATAAACCACATCTCTGAATGTAAGACGCTCAAAGTTCAATGCAAAGGGAGACATTGGCTATTACAGAGCTTAGCAAAGCCTACAGCGAATGAAGTTTGGGGACTAAAAAAAATACATCCTGGTTAATGATGTCATAAACCCTTTAGGTTACAAGCATACACCCTGTGCAGCGAAGGGGTGTGGCCAGATGTGCTGTAACGTTATGGCAGGATGATTCCTGGTGACATGGAGCTGATCTGCGAATGTCAGCACATTATGTTAGCTGACCAATCAGAGCCTCTTGAGGGCGGGATTTTGGAGGAACTAGGAAATATGACCGTTGTTTTCATGTTAGCTGAGTAGCTGTATATAATTAAAGTAAGATATATGAAAAATAACGGGATTTTTCAAAAATGAAGCATGAGCACACATCGCTTTGCAGCTTATACAACACAATCGAGCTTAAAAAAAAATACACTCTGGACCACCCCTTTGAGGCTGATTTATACTTCTGCCTTTATACTCTGCAGCCTGTGTGTGGTTGCCGTGGCTGTCGCCTGACGCGCACCTCTCATAAAATGTAACTACACGTCGAAACGACGCGTAGCGCAGACATGTAATTGGTCAGCTTGTTGAGCTGACAAGTGTGGGCGGGGGTGAGAGCCGCGCGAGCCCAATGGAGCGAGTGTAACAAGTGTTGAGTCCTGTGAAGGAACTCTAGATAGAAACTGTTGCTTTGTGTTTAACTTATGAATAAATTTGTTGCACGTCAGCCAGTTCCAGCCTCAAAATGAGCAAGTTTGAGCCACTTGTACATTAAGGTAGCATTCAGAAAAAAACAAAACACAAGCGAAGAAACTCTGCACAGAGGAACATAAACACCTCACTGCCAGCTAGTGTTTCGGAAGTGCTATTGCAGAGCAGCACATACAACACGCAGAAGTATAAATGCACGACAATGCGCGTTGCATGCGTGGTGGGTCACGGCGAAGTACAAACCAGGCTTTAATGTGCTGTAATTTAAAACACGTGCAAAAAACAATTACAAAAAACAAGATTTTCATCAGTTTGACAGCACACGCATTGCAAATTTTTAAAAAAGCGCACTGGATTTTCCCACAACGGAAATGTTTCAAGGAGTCCCCAAAATGTGAAGGACCCATCACTAGGCCCACACGGAATCTGCGCACGCAGAATTCTGCAGATTTTCAGCCCATCATTGATTCTGTTTATTTACTTGAGTAAATGTGTGTAAATTTATATTTATTCAGTTTTCAGATTAATTTCAGTAAAAATATTAACTAATATGAAAATATTCATATGATTTATATACAATACAGTTTGTAAAGTACTACTTTGTCTTTTAGTAGAGATTTTATTCGAGAGACTTGCTTTGTTTACCAAATAAAGTGGATCTAACTGGATTTGCATTGTAAACATTAAATAAAAGTTAAAAAGATATTACTTTTTATTTCATATATAATTTTTTTTGTTATGATGTTCCTAAAATAATTCCACATAAATCTGCAGATTTTTAACAAAATACTCCGCAGAAATAGCAAAAAACGTCCACAGATTCTGTCTGGCCCTACCCATCACCCGGCTATTTAGGTTATGATTATTTAGGCTAATAAATACTAAAGACAAGGAAATCCGGAGGTTAAAATAAACAAAAAAACGTTAAAGATCACTGACAACTTCACTGAGCAATAAGCTGCGTCCCAAATGCATACCTGTCAACATACCTGATTTGTTGATTTGTCTTGAACAGCAAGAAAAAAGATTTTGAGTTCAACAGCATTACAGCAAGTTGTTTACTTGGAATAAGATGAACTAAACTATGGATTAAATTGGCATAATTAAACATAATTCATCAGATCCCCATAAACGGCACTCATTATCCAGCAGGAAAGCACTAAATATAAGAGCAAACACAAGTCATTCGTCTCAGTTCAAATGCTGACCGCCAAATGGACTGCACACAAAGGGAAAAAAGCACTCAAAGAATGATAAAAGCTAAAAATATGAACACACTACCTCATGTGGAGATTGAGTTTTCATTCAATTTGCTGAAACTGAAAATATATGGGCTCCTTTTTTCATTTACTGCTGACCGAAGAGAAGCTCCTGAACCTCAATCCGCATATAACCAATTACTCTTTTGATTTTTATGGCTCTTGTAATGATTGCCATTAGCCGGAGCGCACTGACCTTCAGTAAACAGAGCGCTAAATGTGTTCTGCAGACACTAAACAGATGTGTTGTATTGGACCAGGCCATATCCAGCTTTTCCTTCGGCCCATCATGCTTTATGGGAATAGAGGGAGTCACTTCTGTTCTGTAAACAATCAGCAATGTGCGTTCAGGTGTCATTATTCTCCTTACAGCTCATTTATTGGATGTTAAAAGTAGATTAATAGAATTAACAAATAAATCAAGTTTTTCTGCATATATATTTTGGACATACACTCACCGGCCACTTTGTTAGGTACACCTGTCCAACTGCTCGTCAACGCAAATTTCTAATCAGCCAATCACATGGCAGCAACTCAATGCAATTAGGCATGTTGACATGGTCAAGACGATCTGCTGCAGTTCAAACCAAGCATCAGAATGAGGAAGAAAGGTGATTTTGAACGTGGCATGGTTGTTTGTGTCAGACGTCTGATTATTTCAGAAACTGCTGATCTATTGTGATTTTCACGCACAACCATCTCTAGGGCTTACAGAGAATGGTCCTGAAAAAGAGAAAATATGCAGTGAGAGGCAGTTCTGTGGGTTCAAATGCCTTGTTGATGCCAGAGGTCAGAGGAGAATGCTCAACACGTCCAACCTTGAGGCAGATGGGCTACAGCAGCAGAAGGCCACACTGGGTGCCACTCCTGTCAGCTAAGAACAGGAAACTGTGGCTACAATTCACACAGGCTCACCAAAATTTGATAATAGAAGATTGGAAAAACGTTGCCTGGTCTGATGTGTTTCGATTTCTGATGCGACATTCGGATGGTAGGTTCAGAATTTGGCATCAATAACATGAAAGCATGGATCCATCCTGCCTTGTATCACCGGTTCAGGCTGCTGGTGGTGGTGTAATGGTGTGGGGGATATTTTCTTTGGGCCTATTAGTACCAATAGAGCATCGTGTCAACACCACAGCCTACCCGAGTATTGTTGCTGATCATGTCCATCTCATTACAACCACAGTTTACCCATCTTCTGATGGCTACTTCCAGCAGGATAATGCATCATGTCATAAATCATCTCAGACTGGTTTCTTAAACATGACAATGAGTTCACTGTACTCAAATGGCCTCCACAGTCACCAGAGCTCAATCTAGTAGAGCACCTTTGGGTTGTGGTGGAACGGGAGATTCGCATTATGGATGTGCAGCTGAAAAATCTGCAGCAACTGCGTGATGCTATCATGTTTTTATGGACCAAAATCTCTGAGAAATATTTCCAGAACGTTGTTGAATCTACGTCACGAAGGATTAAAGCAGGCAAAGGGGTACTTTGTAAGTGGAAAAACGTGCACGAGATTGTGCACGAGCAAGAAGAATGCCTACAGAATGAGCCAAATTCAATCAAAGGTGAAGGTCCCTGAGGTGAAGGCAAGGAAGAGGTGACGTTTTATATTTATGTAGACCAGTGGTTCTCAAACTTTTTTCACCAAGTACCACCTCAGAAAAAAATTGCCTCTCCAAGTACCACCATAATGACCGGTATTGAAATACAGTAGCGCAGTAGGCCTAATTAAGCAGCGACAGCACTGCACAGTTAAAAAAAAGATAAATCAATTCCTTTTATTAAGAGTATGTATTATTGTCAGCCACTTTACACATTATAAATAGTTTGAACATTAACTGTGCTTGCAGAGTAAAAAAATAACATTACCATTTAAATTAATATGTGCTTTTAAAAGTGATTTAAAAATGGCACTGTTCTTAAGAAGTAAAAAGAAAACTGCTGTACATGTAAAGTATTAATGTATAGTAGCCTGTTCATCAAAACCTGCAAATGTTGCTTGGACCTGATGAATATAGGTTATATGTCATATACGTATATACATACATTTTTATACCTTTTGAGATATATATTGCATGTACATATAACATAACTTTGATATCTAAACGTTAACTTGTATTTTGATACGATTCGGAATTACATATTTAAATTAGTAATTAGATCAGCTTACTGCTCGTCATTTACAGTAGGCCTGTGTGTGTCAGAAAAGCCAGTGATTAATGCATAAATTCCATAGTCTGTTGATATTCTTGATTCTGATTGGCTGGAGGGTGTGCAACACACAGGTAGTTCCAGTCAGTTTTGATCACAGTTCAAAATGAATGCGCTTCTACCAAATGTTTATAGTTACTATAGCAACTCGCATGCGAAACCGATGAGAACTGTTACTGGCGGACGGGAGATCCGCAAAATTAGAAAAATACTCATCTGACTGAGAATGTCTTAATTGTCCACCCATGATCGGACTGATGAAATCATATAATAATATGAGCATGTATAAACAGCACTGACACATGCTCTCTATCTCTCTGCCGTTGCTCTCTAAGCCGTTGATTATCCCTTACATACACATGTACAGTGCTTGACCAATTCATACGTGCAGTATTCCCGAGTTAGTAACTGAAATCTCAACACAACAGGACTGGTCTGCAGAAGGGCTTCTCTAGCGCGTGTGTCTCTCCCTCCGCACAACCCTCCGCCAGCGCGCGCCTGCCTCTTTTTCTTCCTCCGCGCCAAGCAGACTGATTTTTTTAACGTTTGATGACGCGATGCACTAAAGTAAACATTGTAAGCACTCCGGTGTACTCGTACGCTTCAGGGAACAGCCAACGCTGTCTGATCCCGGTGTTATCAGACGCGTCAAAGGGTTTAAAAAGTGTGTTCATTTTATTCTTTTATTATTTAGAGATTCTTCCGCGTACCACAGTTTGAGAACCACTGATGTAGACGATACTAATATTTTACATTTTAATTCTTTAATGGTTCATATTTAAAGATGTTTGTGTGCTGCTGCGCATTCATGTGTGTGTAATAAGCAACATGTATGTTAATAAGCAACATGTATAAATAACAAAAAAAAACAAAAATGTGCCATTGACTTTAGAGCAGTGTTTAGTTGGTTAATGGCACAGTCTATATCAGTTGCGTTGTTAAACGTCCATGTATGTACTTATTTATGCTCTTTTGTCACCCTCTAGTGTTTTGTTGCTATTTTTGCTTTTGATTTTAGTAGATTCCTTTAACACCTGTGGGTCATTGACTGCTGGCATTATAAGAGCTCATGCAGCAGCACTTCAGTGACGGGGAAATTGAGCGGTCGTCCAGATGCGGAGATGTGCTCCATCCAGTGTTTAGCCTTTGTTTAAGTTTTCTCCCTACATTTTGTTTTTTTATGGTTAATTTGTTTCCCCTAGACCAGTGGTTCTCAAACTTTTTTCACCATGTACCACCTCAGAAAATTTGTCCCTTCAAGTACCACCATAATGACCAGTACTGAAACACAGTACAGCACTGCACAGTTCCAAAACATGGCAGATTAATTCTGCCTCATTATTATGAGTATTTATTATTGTCAGCCACTTTGAACATTCTAAATAGTTTGACCATTAACACTGTACTGTGCTTACAGGTAAGATAATAAATAAATAAATAAATAAATAAATAAATAAATAAATAAATAAATAAATAAATAAATAAATAAATAAATAAATAAATTAACATTCATTCATTTTCTTTTCGGCTTAGTCCCTTAAAATAAATAAATGCCATTTTTTATTATGAGTATTTATTATTATCAGCCACTTTGAACATTCTAAATAGTTTGACCATTAACACTGTACTGTGCGTACAGGTAAGATAATAAATAAATAAATAAATAAATAAATAAATAAATAAATAAATAAATAAATAATTATTCATTCATTTTCTTTTCGGCTTAGTCCCTTAAAATAAATAAATGCCACTGTACTTAAGAAGTAGAAAGAAAACTAAAAAGTTCCTTGGACCTCATAAATATAGGCTATATGTCAACATATTCATAAATAAACTATTTTTGAAATAAATGTTGCATGTATATACAGTATGACTTATTTGTATGTCTTTAAAATCTAAACATTTACTTGTATTTTAAATATATGAATTGGATTTACATATTAGATCTGCTTACAGCGCATTAGAGTAGGCTTTGTGTGTCAGAAAAGCAAGTGTTTAAACTATACCTGTCAACATTGGGATATAAAAATGAGAGATACGCCCCCAACCAATATTACAATGTTACAAATATTGCTTCAAATGATAGAATGCGTAACAAACATTAGAAAATTGAAAATAAAAGGTGTAGCCTATTAAAATTAATTTACTGATCGCGTCAGTGTTATCATTCACGTCAAAAGGTTAAAAGTGTGTTAATTTTTTTAACTTATTATTAAACAATTTCTCCGAGTACCACTAGAAGGAAGCCCGCGTACCGCTAGTGGTACACGTACCACAGTTTGAGAACCACTGCCCTAGACTAATCTATTGGTGTTTTTCCCTAATTTTATGTTGTGACCGTGGTCGAAACATGCGTCAAAATAGAAACACACCAGTGATCCAATGTAATGCACCAGCTTTTCGCAAATGCACTTGATTTTGAGCGCAAATGCACTTGATTTTCAAACAACATGACCTCAAAATGATATCTGCACCTGGCTGAAACTAGTAAAAACACTAGCATCATGCCTGCTGCCTCATTGCACAGTGTATGGGGGAGCCCTACTGTTTTTCACATACTATATAGAAAGTATGCGTTAATTTCTTTTAGTTCCATAAAACAGAAGTGCCCCAAAGAACTGGAAGTGCAAGCCATAATTTGAAACACAGTCATCATGTGTGGATAAAGAGATGAGCAAACTCTGGATGTGAGAGTTTGCAGGGCGTCTGAGGTGGAGCACTGACCTCAGCGCTGTCCATATCCAGAATTCACTTCTTTTATAAATGCCTCCAATGTGTCAAAGTCACTGACAGGATTGGCTCTTGTTTTTTTTTTCACTTTCTGAGCGCTCTGTCTATCCGTGTTTCCCGTCCCGCACAGACATGCAGCGGAGTGACATCCTGACTCTCCTCGGCTGTCCTGCATTATTGAAAAGCTCCCGTTCCCCTGTGTGAAGCTCAACAGAAACACTGCAGCCTTCATTCAAACACCGGCCGCTGCTGCGCCTCAAACGCTGTGCTCAGATCAGCATTTCTGGCCCAGCGGTGCGTCCTTGTTGCGCTGCTGCTTCAAGCGCACGTCAATATTCAATCCATAACGTCACTTAGAAGATGAGACAATCACGCAGAACAGAGGATCACGTCAGCATCTTTCCTCAGCTTTCTCTCTCTCTCTCTCTCTCTCTCCATTACTCTGCCTGAACTTCCATCCACTGCTCTTCGCCTGCAAAATCGATGGGATGTAATTTTTCAGGAGCTCTAAAGAGGCTGAGAGTAAATTGTGTGCGTGTGGGTTGAGGGAGTCCTGAACGAACAGCTGGAAAAAACATTTTCTTTATGAAACAATAATGGAATCTGAAACTAATAATGCAAAACTGCAATATATTTTAAATCATTGTATCTATATATACACTATACACATATAAATAATAATTATATATAACTATACTATACACTACCTGACAAAAGTCTTGTCGCCTATCTAAGTTTTAGGAACAACAAATAATAACTTGACTTCTAGTTGATCATTTGGTATCAGAAGTGGCTTATATGAAAGACAAAGGCCTCTAGATTACGCTTATTTTATCAAAATAAAATATGATCATGCCTTGATTTTGAATTATTGAATTAGGACAGTAAGGTCTGACTTTGCTTAGACAAAAGTCTTGTCATTTAACAGAAATAATGTCCAGTATTGAATATAAAGTCATGCTGCAGTGGGGAAAAGAATTTATATTGTGTATGACTCCCATGATCTTGGAGGACTGCATCCATACATCTCTGCAATGACTCAAATAACTTATTAATAAAGTCATCTGGAATGGCAAAGAAAGCGTTCTTGCTGATTCCTGTGAGAATCTTGGGTCCATGCGGATTCTAACAGATCTTCTGCAGTATTTGTGATGATTAGAATGCAGTTCAACGGATGATTCATGGGAAAAATCTACTGTCTGCCCTTTTTTCCAAATGATTAACCAGAAGTCAAAGTTATAATTTGTTGCTCTTACAACTGGGATCGATGGCCACAAAATACAAAATACAATTATTATCAAAAATATTCCAAGAATATTATCAAAAAGTTTATTATTTTAAGTTCAAGCTGATTTTTTTAACTTAAAAAAAATCAGCATTTCGCAAAAACAATAACTAGTTAATTAATTAATTTAAGGGCACGTTTTACACCTTTTTTATATTAAATATAAGTCTTTTGTGTCAACAGAATGTGTCTGTAAAGTTTCAGCTCAAAACACCCATCAGATTATTGATTATAGCTGTCTGAAGCTGTGTGTTATACTCTAAACAGCTTGTTGCTGTTTTTGGTACTGGGCCTTTAAGGCTAGTCCTCCCCGCCCAACGTTCCAACGTGCCCGTCAGCGTGCCTCAATCTCCGCCCTCGGCTGCATCAGACAGACAGATGTAAAGGAAGCAGATCTCACGTTACGTTTGTGAGCTATACTACAGTAAGAACTTTACCAATGATTGTTTGATGTGTTTGTTGTGGAGTTGCAAAGATGAGTCACACACAATGTCATTACAAAGTTCACGTGCACACACACACATAGCGCGGACACACACACAAAGACAGCGCGCGTTGAACTTTGCACTCTTTTTGCAAGCTAATGTGACAGGATACAGATTAATATCCACTGCTGTCCGGATATCTGTTATGTTAATGTACAAAATAAACCTGATTTAACGTCAACAAACTGAGACTGAAGTGTCTTTTTTTTTTATAATTGTCCTGACACACGGCTGTGGTGATGAATTAAAGCTGAAGTAAATCGCTGTAGTTTATTACGAACATGCACTGTGTTAAACACGTGTTAAACTTGTGAAACTCACTCTTGATCACATTTGATGATGATTGATGACCTTCGCAAACTGAACAGACCTTTTATTCCCGGTTGCTTTGCGCACGTCCTGTCTTGTTAATATGATTATACGCGTTACTACGGAGACATGTTAATATGCAGCTGTCAATCAATTCGGTGGGCGGGGGGACCGCACTCCTATGACAAGTTGCGGTCGGTCTCAAAACCGCTCCAATTGGTCCACCGTTTTTATGCTGTTAAATTGAAAAAAAGGACTGGGTGTGTTTATATCACGCCAATATGACGGTATATACACTATATTTACACATATGACTGTCCAAACAGCTGATAGTAGATTTTTCAAAACAGGTGCCCTTTAAATTCGCCTAATGAACTAAGTGTAAGGTAGTAGTCTAATTAAAATCTATCCCACATCTAACCATCTACCTGACAGGCATATAGTACTTCTTCAGAGACCACAGCGGTGCGATTTCGGATTTGTGGATAAAGCCAAACAAGAAGAGTGGATCAACAGATCTGACTCTTGAGACGTGCCAAAACTCTTCACACACTCCAGATGACCTTCAGAGACTGAGAAAAGAAAAGACTTAAAGAGCTGTCAGGGCATTTGTAAGTCATCCTACAGAAGATGACTTTAATTCTCTAAACGTCCTGCAAACTTCACTTGATCAGAATGACACCTGCTTCTGTTACCTGATGCAGATTCAGTTACTGAACTTCTGCGCTACAATCAACTTCACTATATTGTAGAGAGCATAAGGTCTCGCATCTTCAGGAAAAACTAAGGGTGCTTTCACACTAGCACTTTTGGTCCGCACCCGGGTTCGTTTGACGTCATAGTACGGTTCGTTTAGCTAGTGTGAACACGTCTTCTGAACTCGGGTGCGCACCCGTGAACCGTACCCGAGTCCGCCTGAAAGAGGTGGTCTGGGGTACGGTTCATGTGAACTCTGGTACGGTTCACTTGTAGTATGAATGCAATCGTACCAAAAGCCGGAAGTGAACCGTCAACAGTACAGCAATCTATAGTTTTTATAACGTTCATTCGTGTGTGTGTGTGTTTGTGTGTGTGTGCGTGTGTGTGTGTGTGTGTCTGTCTGAGTATCACGCGCTGACAAGCGTGACTGAGACAGAGCAAACACAGTGATAATGCTTGTCTCCTCTAAAAACAGCTTGGACATCGCGTGATGTTCTGAACGTATGTAATATGTTTGCGGCAGATAGACGCGAGCCGTTTTCTGTATGTTCTAAACCAAAAGGTTCAGTTAAAGCGAAACAATCGCGATGTGCGGACGTCTCTCCCTTTTGGCGCTTTGCTTTCGTGTCCGTCGCCTGGCAACAGACGTACACAAAACATCGGCTTGATGACGCAAGCGTACCAGGGTTCAGAAGGAAAAAAGACAGTGTGAACACGAACCAACCAAGAAGGTGGCAAGGGGGGACAATAGAACTTGGGTACGGTCCAGGCAATTGAACCAAGTGTGAAAGCACCCTAAAAGCCTCCTTCGCACTACAAGCGACTCGCAGCAGCAAAGCGACAAGCATCATTTCAACGGAGAGCGAGCAACTTCTTGAGCAACAGTAGAGCCCACGTGACCCTCTCTCAGCTTGCTCAGAGGCCGGTTGTATTCGTGCTGTATATACCTACACAGACCTGCATTTGAAGCGTTTCATCCCTCCCTGAAAATTATTTTAAACCCAGAAGGTGAAATTCATTCATTCATTTTCTTTTCAGCTTAGTCCCTTTATTAATCCAGAGTCACCACAGCAGAATGAACCGCCAACTTATCCAGCATTGGTTTTACGCAGCGGATGCCCTTCCAGCTGCAACCCATCTCTGGGAAACATCTATACACACTCATTCGCACTCACACACTACGGACAATTTAGCTTACCCAATTCAACTATACCACGTCTTTGGAATTGTGGGGGAAACCGAGCACCCGGAGGAAACCCACGCAACCACGGGGAGAACATGCAAACTCCACACAGAAATGCCAACTGACCCAGCTGAGGATCAAACCAGCGACCTTCTTGCTGTGAGGCGAATGTGCTACTCACTACGCCACCGTGGCGCCCGAAGGTGAAATTAGCTAACAAAAGCTTTTTCCTCACAATTAAAGCTGACAGGTCCTTACATTGTCTTAAATGATGCTCAACACACACAAATCGGTTAAAATCTCAAAAAAGTACTCCAGGGTGTCTTGAACCTTTCAAAAACAGTCACATGCATTCATAAGTCATGATTACAATAAAATGTGGTTATAATTATAAACAGAACTACCCATATTTCTCTTTAAAACAAAAAATAACTTAAATATTGTTTCTTTTTCACTTCTCTTTCACAAAAACGAATTACACATTTGCTGTTAAAACATAAATTCATTATTTATTTTATTTTCAGCTTAGTCCCTTTTATTAATCTGAGGTCGCCACAGTGGAATGAACCACCAAATTATCCAGCATATGTTTCACGCAGCAGATGCCCTTCCAGCTGCAACCCATCTCTGGGAAACATCCATACACACTCATTCACACACATACACTATGGACAATTTAATCTACCCAATTCAGCGGGGGAAACCGGAGCACCCGGAGGAAACCCACGTGACCACGGGGAGAATATGCAAACTCTACACAGAAATGCCAACGAACCCAGCCAGGTCTTGAACCAGTGACCTTCTTGCTGTGAGGCGAATGTGCTTCTCACTACGCCACCGTGGCGCCGCGTTAAAACATATAATAAAAAAAAAATTATATAAGAAATAAAAGTAAATAAAAATACAAAGATCACTTCATTAACCAACTAGCAATTGGTTATTTCAACTTTGCTTTAATAAAGCAATAAATTATATTAAATACTACAACAAATACTACTTAAAGAAGGAAATCACGCACCGCCCTACATTTTTCCTCATTTCAGGAACGTTTAAAGTGGATGTACAGTGGACAATATAAGTATTGAACATGTAATGTTTTTTCCTGAGAATGTAGCTGTAGACTTGAAGTTGAAGCAGATTTTAGTAAAAGCCAAACAATACATTGACTCATTTTCAGCTTAGTCCCTTTATTAATCTGAGGTCGCCACAGTGGAATGAACCACCAACTTATCCAGCATATGTTTTACGAAGTGGGTGCCCTTCCAGTTGCAAACCATCTATGGGAAACATCCATACACACTCATTCATACACATACACTACGGACAATTTAGCCTACCCAATTCACCTATACCGCATGTCTTTGGACTTGTGGGGGAAACTGGAGCACCCGGAGGAAACCCACGCCAACACGGTGAGAACATGCAAACTCCACACAGAAATGCCAACTGACCCAGCCGAGGCTCGAACCAGCAACCTTCTTGCAGTGAGGCGAATGTGCTACTCACTACGCCACTGTGTCGCCCCCAAACAATACAGACATAAAAATAAAACAAAACATGAGATGAGTTCTGTGTAATAATGAAATGACAGAAGGAAAAAGTACTGAAATTTATTTAATACTTGGCTTTTTTGGTGATGGCAGCTTAAAGACGCCTCTCATATGGAGAGTGAAGTCACATACATTGCTCAGATGTCAGCAGAGGTTAAAATCTTGATGGTTCTGTGGGTCTCGTCAGTCAAATCGGAGCTTTATTTTGTGTTTTTTATTGGATTCGGGTCAGGTGATTGGCTAGGCCATTCTACAGCTTGATTTTCTTTCTCTGAAAGCGTTTCCCTGGCTGTGTTTTGGATCATTGTCTTGCTGAAATGTCCACTCTGCTTTCATCTTCATCATTCTGCTAATGTAGATGTTGAACGGAAGCAGTTCATTTTCATTTACAATAAGGAAGGGCAGAGGGTTGCTGAAGAATACTGAGAGATTTCGATTGCTGTCTGGGCTTTCACTTCCTTTCTACACCTGCCTTTCTTCGTCTGTTCAATATTTTATCCCTGCATCATTTCATTTTACTCTGCACAACTTAATTTGTAAACTAATTAAGATTTGTTTTCTTTGCATATATGGATTTCTTTGGTTGCAATCAACATCTGGTGAAAATTTCCAATGAACGCCACCTTTAGAAATATGTTTTCTAAGAAAAATGTTGACGCGTTCAATACTTGTTTTCCCTACTGTACATCACGATAGAGGGACAAAAAGCACAAACTTAGCCTCCGTTTCATGGGGACTTTAACTAAAATGACCCGTGTGAGAGCACACCCAGGTAGACCCCGCTGAATCCAGCAACCGAGGTGTCATTTTCTGACCCGTTTCACCTCATTACTTTTAATATGGCCAGAAGTGTAAATCTGCATCGAGTCTGAAAGTGCTTGCTCAGACTGAACAACCTTGACGAAACTCACGATCTGCTCTTTTCAACCTCTCTTCTTCTCCGCACTTCTAATCCTGTTCTCACTTAGCATGTAACATGGCCTATTTTTTCCTTTCATTAAAGGACAATTCCCTCAGGCTCCGACACTTTTGATTTCGCTGCTGCTCCTGTTTTTCTCTCCACCTTTTTCTTCCATTTTTATTATCCACTTAGACCCCATTTTACCTGTTAGTCATGAAGCTTCACCTTGACTCAACTGTAATAATGAAACTTCAGGTTCAATTTCAAAGGAATTTTTAAAAAATGTTTTATGCCAAACTGTGTAGTAAAGTAATTTAGATATACACTCACCAGCCACTTTATTATGTACACCTTGCTAGTACCGGGTTGGACCCCCTTTTGCCAACAGAACTGCCTTAATCCTTCATGGCATAGATTCAGCAAGGTACTGGAAATATTCCTCAGAGATTTTGGTCCATATTGACATGATAGCATTACACAGTTGCTGCAGATTTGTCTGCTGCACATCCATGATGTGAATCTCCCATTCCACCACATGCCAGAGGTGCTCTATTGGATTGAGATTTGGTGACTGTTGAGGCCATTTGAGTGCAGTGAAATCATTGTCATGTTCGAGAAACCAGTCTGAGATGATTCACGCTTTATGACATGGTGTGTTATCTTGCTGGAAGTAGCCATCAGAAGATGGGCACACTGTGGTCGTAATGGGACGGACATGGTCAGCAACAATACTCAGCTAGGCTGTAGCACTGACACGATGCTCAATTGGTACTAATGGGCCATAAGTGGGCCAAGAAAATATCCCCCACACCATTACACCACCACCACTAGCCTGAACAGTTGATACAAGGCAGGATGGATCCATGCTTTCATGTTGTTGACGCCAAATTCCGACCCAACCATCCGAATATCGCTGCAGAAATCGAGACTCATCAGACCAGGCAACGTTTTTCCAATCTTCTATTGTCCAGTGTTGGTGAGCCTGTGTGAATTGTAGCCTCAGTTTCCTGTTCTTAGCTGACAGGAGCGGCACCCGGTGTGGTCTTCTGCTGCTGTAGCCCATCTGCCACAAGGTTGGACGTGTTGTGCGTTCAGAGATGCTCTTCTATATACCTTGGTTGTAACGAGTGGTTATTTGAGTTACTGTTGCCTTTCTATCAGCTGGAACCAGTCTGGCCATTATCCTCTGACATCAACAAGGCATTTGTGCCCACAGAACTGTCGCTCACTGGATATTTTCCCTTTTTCAGACCATTCTCTGTAAACTCTAGAGATGGTTGTGCGTGAAAATCCCAGTAGATCAGCTGTTTCTGAAATACTCAGACCAGCCCATCTGACACCAACAACCATGCCATGTTCAAAATCACTTAAATCCCCTTTCTTCCCCATTCTGATGCTCAGATCGTCTTGACCATGTCTACATGTCTAAATGCATTGAGTTGCTGCCATGTAATTGGCTGATTAGATATTTGCATTCAATTCAATTCAATTCAATTCATCTTTATTTGTATAGCGCTTTTACAATGTAGATTGTGTCAAAGCAGCTTCACATGCATTATAAAAAATTGAAACAGTGTCAGTCCAGTTTTCAGTGTTGAAGTTCAGTTCAGCATTAACAAGCAGTTGGACAGGTGTACCTAATAAAGTAGCCGGTGAGTATTAATACCTCAGTTTTTGATATGTCTTATGTTTAAAGTGGCCAAAAACAAAGGTGTTGTACATTATCGCACAACATGCCGTCGCCATAGAACAAAAGTTGTGATAAATATTTCTTTATTCTTGTGAAGTACATAAAAAAACCCTGTTTTTTTTTTTATTAGAAACAAAATATAGGGCAGGGTTTGATTTTGTTCAAGGAGCAGTTGATTGGATAGTTGTGTTGTTTGCTATTGGTTGATCTCATATGAGTGACAGATTGATCCCGCCCCCAAAACACTAAACGCTGTTGTTAAAGGATGTTGTTGATAAAGGAGAGGATTTACAAAAATAATAATAATCACGAGGATACATAAATAATAAATAACATAAATAATAAAATAAAAATAAAAAATTAATTGAATTTATAATAAAAAAATCTATTAAAAAACTAAACATAAATAATAAAATGTCCATTCCGAACTTAAAAACATTTTATTTTACTCTAAACAAATGTGAAGATGTAAGTGTAAATGTGAAGAACAACAAAATATCAACATTTTAATCAGTTAGACGCCAAGGAAATGTGTAATTTTCACTCAGTCTACTACTTAATTAGGTCTCATGAACTAACAATTTAACATTTTTTTACAGCTTTTAATAATTTAGATTATTGTTTATTATTGTAAGGAATAATTGAAGACACCTGAACATAACTGCACACCTTCTTCACCAAACAATCAGAATCAAGCAGTTATGAGCCCTGTTATTTAAGCAAAGACTATTGTCTGTCACAAAATGATCTGCTTGTTCCTGCAATCTCAGTGTATGTGGTCAGTTGGAGTGTGTTTGTGTGTGTGAATGTGGAATTCATTCAGTCTACTACTTTATTAGGTCTCCTAAACTAGCAATGAACATATTTACAGCTTGAATTAATTTAGATTATCGTTTATTACTGTAGGGATCAACTGAAGACACCTCAACATAACTGCACCCCTTAGAATGTTCACCGGTCAATCAGAATCAAGCAATCAAGAGCCTCGTAATACCAGTATAGACTATTCTCTGTCACAAAATGATCTGCTTGTTCCTGCAGTCTCAGTGTGTGTGGTCATTTGAAGTATGTGTGTGTAAGCGGCGTGTGTCACTCTGATGTCCGGTGTAAACTCTCCTGGAGCACAATGCTGACATCAGCGCTGACTGACAGCATAATAGAGCTAAACGCTTCAACGGCAGCACTGCAATGGCTTTACAATGACAAGTGATTGATGCTGATATTCAGGCTGCTTAAGACTCATTTTCCAGCTAAATGTCATCCCATACATACACTGCCAAACAGCTCAAATTATGATTACTTGCGTCTCGAAAAGGAACAGTAGCTTTACTAATAACTGAATAATGTGTAATATACTGAATAACTGAATATACAGCATGAAATGTTGTACATATAACAGAATACGTTTTATTAGTGCAGTATTAGTGCAAAGATAAAAGCATTACGTTACATAAGTGAAATTTCTGCCGTGAAACTCTATGACCATGCAGGCTGATAGGTCACCTAATCTGCTCTTGCATCATTAACTACGTGGAGTAGGATATTGGCTTGCTCGTCATCAGTTTAAATGCTCTGCGTCATTTTATGCTGGTAAGCTGCGGCGCATTATCGGAGACCCTCCTCCACCCCAGCTCCACCTGTGTTAAGATCTGCTATGGGGTTTACATATGTATTATGTTTGCAGCAGTGTGTTATATTTGGAGACGGCATGTCTGTGTATATACTGGCAGAAGCAGGTCTTGGTATTTGCTCTGCCATAATAATCCAAGCAGCAGCAGCAGCAGATCTATACCGCCAAGACCAGATACATCAACATTACCATATACATGTTCATTACCATACTATCCGAGAGTGTTCATAACACAAAGACTGTTATGTTATTAAATTCATCATCACACTTCTTTTCTTTTTAAATTCTAACACAATTCGAATATATTTTTTTAATTATTTAACTAATAAATGCATGATTTTATTATATTATTTGGAAAATATTATTATTATTATTAATATGATGATGATGATTATTATTATTATTATTAATAATATTTAATAATTAATACTTAGTACTTAATACTTAATAATTAATAATTTATATTTAATATTTAATACTTAATATTTAATTTAACAAATTGTGGCATTATTCTGCTTGAAGTTGTTTAACGTTAAAAGTGTTAATATACACTTTACAAATGTTAATATAATGGTTACTTAAGAGAAAATTACAGTTTTTTTTTTAAATGAAGCCTTTTTAGGGTTTAATGTCTCAATTTTATATATTATATATTAAAGATATATAATAACATATGTACTGTTTTTTAATATTTTAATTCTGTATTATTTAGCATGTAAACACGTTTTAAGGTTGTTTATGTGACATTATATAATTAATTAATTCATATTATTTATTATTATTATTTTAAAATAATTTTATAAGAACTTAGGTATTCAATTTAATTATATAATTTGTTCTAAAGAGTTTAATACTAGTAATTCTCGGATGATTCTCTCTTTTAAATTAACATTTCAATAGGATATTTGTTAATATATTATGTTTGAAAAGGTTTATAATAATACATTTTTCATATGAAGCTTTTTTTAGGGTTTAATGTCTCAATTTTATATATTATGGTACAAAATTTTTCCATAAAGATATATATTACAGATGTACTGTATTTTAATATTTTAATTCTGTATTATTTAGCATGTAAACACGTTTTAGGGTTGTTTATGTGACATCATATAATTAATTAATGAATTTGATTTATTATTAATATTTTTATATAATTTAATAAGAATTTAGGGATTCAATTCAATTAAATAATTTGTTTCAAAGAGTTTAACACTAGTAATTCTCGGATGAATCTCTCTTTTAAATTAACATTTCTAAAGAATATTTGTTAATATATTATCTTTGAAAAGGTTTATAATAATACATTTACTGAGAAATGAACATAAAAATATTCATTTTCAAAAAGGGCTGTATAAAAATGATAACTATAATTTTATAATAATTAAATATATAAATGATGGTTATTTCAGCAAATATCCATTCTCTGAGTTTAAACATTGGTACAAAATGTCTGAAAGAAAAATCTTCTTTCTTACTTCGACTAATTGTCATTTTATGCAAAACTTGTTCTAAAAAAAAAGTATTTTTGCAGTTAGTTAGTTAACTTTATTTGTCCCCGTAGGAAGATTTCATTTGTAGCAGACACCCACAGAGACATCTGACAATATTACATTTGGCATTTATATGAATAGATCATTTTTAAAAACCCAAAGTACCATGGTAGCACTACTCTAAATAAATATTGAGCCTACTGGCCATCAACTGCCAATAAGAAAGGAGGAAATTAAAAATTGAATTGCTGAAGGGATACATTTTAATTTTGACCTATTTCTTTTGCATACGAAAACAACAATTTGAAGGTAACAATTTGAAGGCGTATGATAAAGAAAGCCTCTCATCATTGACATCATGTTAGCCTTATTTAAAACTCTTTCTTTGTATAAACTCAATGAGGATGTGCTGACAGTGATGACATATAATGACATGACATGAAATATAAACACCCATATACGGCTGAAAGTTACCAAAACACACTTCATCTCACCTGACGTGTGTCACAGACGTCGCTGAGATTCATGTTCAGCGTTCAGCTTTGATTTAGAGCTCTGATCAAAGACCATCCGATCTGTATTTCATCCACGTCAAGGCTTCGCGAAACGAAAAAGTGTCTTCCTGCAAATAAAGAAACAAAAAACAACACAAAAGGTATTAAGTCTTGTTTTTAGATGTTTGAAAAACAGAAATGTCATCATGATGGTATTTCGGTCTAAAAAATAATCAGCTCAATTCAACCGCTGATAATTGTCAGGTAATTAAATTAGCGTAAATGTGAGCTATTTTTCAGAGCCCGAATTGAATGAACCTTTAATGAGTGTAAGGAGCTTGTCAGAATAAAAGTGATAGATTACGAGGCTTCGTCAGTAATTATGCGAGCTCCCGTTGGTTCAGGGTTGTGAATTCATGATGGATTGATCTGTTCTTAGTCCATCGTCACTTTCCACTTTTTCTCCACACTTGAATTAACGCAGAATATTAGAGCAATTAAAAATAAATAAATAAATAAATAGCCAAATTACAATATCACTGGTCTAAAAATAAACTCTTTTTCTTCATCTAAAGTTGCTTGCAGGGTTCCCACGCTTTCCCGAACAGCAGATTCAAGACTCAGATTCAGACTTTTTAAAGCACCATTTTATATGTAGTGCCATGAAAGTCCTTACTGTACTTAACATTTTACTTACGCTAAATATTTACATTAAAAAACATAAGAGTAATTTCCAACAATTCTGATCATTTTAAAAAGTCATGCTCAATTCAAAACTGGTGAAAATCAAATGCGGTTTCTGAAATATTGATAAAATGTGTAATATTGGTCAGTGTTATTGTACAAGACTTAAATTTAAGATTTTTAATGCTAGAATTTCTATAATATAGTGGGGGAACACAATATTTTCGCAGAAACATATTTCTAAAGGTGCCGTTGACTTGTAACTTGTTGGTAACAACCAGATAAATTCATATATGCAAAGAAAACAATATTAATTAGTTTACAAATGAAGTTATGTGCAATAAAATGAAATGACGCAGGGAAAAAGTATTGAACACATGAAGAAAGGGAGATGTAGAAAGGTAGGGAAAGCCCAGACAGCAGCTGAAATCTCTCATTAGTTATTGAGCAACACTCTGCCTTTCCTCTGTGTAAATGAATATCAGCTCCTTCAGTCCAACATCTGCATTAGCAGGAGGATGAAGATGAAACCAGGATGGACATTTCAGCAAGACAATGATCCAAAACACAGCCAAGAAATCTCTCAAATCCTTTCAGAGATCTAAAATCAAGCTGTAGAATGGCCCAGCCAATCACCTGACTCGAATCCAATAAAAAATACAAAATAAAGCTCAGATTTGACAGACGAGACCCACAGAACCATCAAGATTTTTACTCTCTGTTGAAGCAATGCATGTGACGTCATTCTCCATATGAGAGGAGTCTTTTAGCTGCCATTACCAAAAAAAAGAAAAGAAAAAAAAGCTTTTTATATTTAAAATATTAAATACATTTCAGTAATTCAGTACTTTTCCCTTGGGTCATTTCATTTCACTGTTTTTGTTTTTTCATAGATTTTTTTTTGTTAGTTTTATGGTTAAATATTTTTTTAATTTTTTTTAACCAAAATCTGCTACAATTCCATGTCAACAGCTTCTTTAGAAATATTATTCCGAGGACAAAAACATGACGTGTTGAATACTTTTTTTTCCACACTATAATTGAGCACAAAACCATAACCAATTTCCATTCAAGCACTTTTAAGGATCTGCGTTTGCTTTTAAGTTCTTTCCTGGCCTTGAATCTATACGTCTGAAATTCAAGCACTTTAAGTACTTTCAAGAAGCGTGAAGAGCCCTGTGCTTGCTAGTTTCTGTTTGGTGTTTGGAAAGACTATTGAAAAATCATAAAAATTGCCATTAGTTGTCAATGTCAGTTGTCAAATGCAGTAAAAGTAGAGTAAAAGCCTTTGTTCTAAACACTACACTGTAAAATTAGCAGTTTTCCATATTTTGTGATTCATGTTTTTATGCTTTTGCTTATGCTTTATTGACATTTTTCATAGTTTGATGTGATATACTATCTGTGTTGGTGTTGGAAATTATGGCACAAAAGAAACTCAAACTACTTTTTGTGCTATTTTACACACGTATTTCTCTATATATTAAATATTATACATTATGTTATTTCAAACTACAAAAAAGACAATAAAAGTCACTTTGTTAAACTGTAGAGCTGAACTTTTAACATTAAAAGTCGACAGAGCAGAGATTAAAAATAAATAAATGAATAAAATTGAAAGAAAACAGGACAATAAGATGGATAAAGTGGATAAAGGAAGGAGTGACCTTATTCATAACAGCATGGTTTGTTATTGAAGTATTAAAGGCATTACAGGAAAATAGTTTTTTAAGCGGCAATGCATATGTTATGCGTTCCATTTCATATATCTCCCATACTTTGTGAAACATTTTCCCATCGTTTTAACAAACAAAGTATATTTTGAGGGCAAACTTTTGAAAGTGCAGGGCTTTTTAAAAACTATACTGCCACTTTCTTGTGTTTGATTATTACGTGCTCAGTCTATAGGCTCCAGCGAGTACCTGACAACCAAAACAACAATGACAGATACAGGACCGTATGAGTGCAGGCAGTGTTTCTGTGCTCAATCTGCATCAGCAACTACTGGCTGGGTACACTGAATACCACAGTTTGAGTTATTTTTGAGGATGCTAAACTTTTCTTTTGTTTATTACTTTGCTGTCATTTAAAACTGACCCTTGGAAGAAAAAACAAACAAACAAAAAAAAAAACATTTACCTGGACTAGAAATCGCAGTTGAAGTCTTCCGTTCTCCTGCATTTTGATGAACCTGCTGGATGAAATGGCCAAAAAGATTAAAAATCTAAACTGCACTACTTTCTTACTTTCAAATGACACATCAGAGATTGTAGACTATAAAGCCCAAAGCCTTCTGAGGCTTTTAATTTAACATTAAGTTAAGCAAAAAGCCTTTAAAAAGGTTGCTTTATTATTTATTTGAGATTAAGACTGTAGGCTATTGGTGTCTGGAGATTTGGATCAGAAATGCAATTAAATACTAAAAAACCTCAAGAAAGAAATGTAAGGATGTAAATTCTAACACAACACCTTCAAATGTAAGAAAATAGTAGAAAATATAATATTAAAAAACATCTTTAAAAAATGTTGACAAAAAAAAGCTTACCAGAACATTTACCTTCTCTGTTGCTCTGTGGTTAAACAAGCTTTAAACCTCCACCTGCTTTCTAGAAACCATCAGAACTGAAAGAAATGACAGATTACTGAATTACTTCATCTATAACCACAAACTAAGGCACTTTCTGTACTGTAATAAGAATTTTACTTTTATATTGTTCTGAAAATCTGATATTGCAAGGCAAGTTTATTTATATAGCACATTTCATACGGAGTGGCGATTTAAAGTGCTTTACATAAACAGAAATAAAATTAAAGTATAAGAAAATAAAAAACAAATAATAAAAAACAGATAAAACAGAATAAATTGTGTTAAAACAGGTTAGAAAAGAATGTAAAACAAAAGAAAGATGCAATAGCGCAATCTGTGGGACATAGCACAGTGCTCATTCAGTAAAGGCAGAGCTAAACAGATGTGTTGTCAGTCTTGATTTGAATGTGCCTAATGTTGGAGCACATCTGATCATTTCTGGAAGCTGATTCCAACAGCAAGAGGCGTAGTTGCTGAAAGCAGATTCACCCTGCTTTGACTGAACTCTTGGAGTTTCTAGTTTATATAATCCTAAAGATCTGAGTGATCTGTTAGGCTTGTATTCAGTGAGCATATCTGTATTGTATTGAAGTCCTAGGCCATTTAGTGATTACAGACAAGTAATCATACTTTATAATCAGTTCTGAATGTATCTGGGAGCTAGCGTAAAGACCTGAGAACAGGTGTGATGTGCTCTGATTCCTGGTTCTGATGTAGCGTTCTGAATAAGCTGCCTTTTTGGGAAGGCCAGTGAGGAGGCCGTTACAGTAATCCACCCTGCTGCTGATAAAAGCATGAACAAGTTTCTCTAAGTCTTCACTGGAAACAAAGCATCTAATTCTTGCAATGTTTTTGAGATGACAGTAAGCTGTTTTACTAACTGCTTTGACATGACTGTTGAAACTGAGATCTGACTCCAGAGTCACTCCAAGATTCTTGACCTTATTTTTTGTTTGACCCTTAGAACCAAGGTACGCATTCACCTTGAGAACCTCATCTCTGTTCCCAAACGCAATGACTTTAACTGAAGAAGGTTTTGTACAATTGCGAACTGTAAACATGTGTGGCTCTTATTAGAAGCTGTCATATTTCTTAAAGGGATAGTTCACCTAAAATTCTGTCATCATTTACTAATCTTTTACTTTGTATTTCTCTCTTTTGTGAAACACAAAAGATAATCTGAAGAATGACAATAACAAAAAATAAATCCATTGACTTCCATATATCTTTTTGATTGAGGATGTCAGTGGCTGCTTTTCTTTCCAACATTCTTCAGAATATCTTCTTTTGTGTTCGAGAGAATAAAGAAATTTATAATATTTGAGTGTGAGTAAATAGTAAAGACATGCACTATTTTGGGTGAACTGTCCCTTTAAGATAAATGCATATTTAACTCGTTTGACCAAATGTCTAGACATGAGCTCTCCTGACTGTAAAGAGGATCTTCCTCTTCTTCCTTTGGAGAAAAGATTCAGAAGTTTTTCCTCAAGCTGTGTGGTTTGCCTATGCAGTATCTCAGTGTCTGTTTAAAGTTTCTGTGTTGGAGTGAAAGCTGTGATCCTCCAGTGGCAGCAGTGACAGACAGAGTGCTCATGTTACCTTGAGCTGCTCTGACCCAATAGAGTTCGAAGTCCCAGCAGTCCGTGCCACATTAAAACAGCATAAACCAAAGTGACGCATGCAGGTAACATTTACCAGCTTCGTCAGTGAGTCAAAGAAGCCTTCCCACTGAAACTATAGCCTGTAAGAAAATAAAACAACAGTATAATAATAATAATAATTACAATAAAATCGAGAAAACAACACGAGTCAAGTAAATTAATAGATTTGAAAACTGCCACACAAAGGTCACTGTCGTTACAATGCATGTCAAATTTAGCTTCCTAAAGGGATAGTTCACGTATAGATGAAAATAACTCATCATTTACTCACCTTCATGTGGTTTTATTATGGTATATTTTTGCAACAGAGGCCAGCTAGTGCTATGCAGGGTGACTCCTCTGACCCCTGAAGGTGCTCTAGCGACAGAAGCTAGAGGCCATGGTCTTTAGCCTCCTTGTTAGAGCAATTGACTCCCATACAAAGAATCTCCGGTTCAATCCCAGCTCAGACCGGGTTGGGTGCATTAGGACCAGTGGGTTACACGTGGGGGCTCGTCCGGGATGGGAGTGCGGTTTAGGAGGGTGAGTGTAACAGAGACCAGTTAGTGAAGTGCTATGCAGGTAAACCCCCACTCCTCCTCTGCTCTAGCGACAGATGCTACAGGCCATGTTAGAGCAACCTCCTCCGCTACAGCCCTAGTAGCAAAGAATTCTGGCCCAGATTTGGCATGAATCTGGCAGAGCAGGCGTTCATCCGGCACGTGGGCCAAACAAGGCCCTGGTTTGGCAGAGGTGGCACCGTCTTTAGGGCGGCACACAATACTTGGGCCAGATGTAAAATGTAGTATTCGGGCCAGATGTTATTAACTGATATGTGGGCCATGTAAGTTTGGCCAGTTTGACCCACATTTAAAATACATTTTTTTTTTTCAAGAAAAGAAAAAATACATTTTACCAATCAGGTCACTTTGAGAAAAAGCACGGCCATAGCACACCTAAAGTGCAATGATTCATGGATTTATCAATTTCCTTGCTGTAGTAACACACCAACATATCTGGCCCAGTTCAGGCCCAATTATGGGTGATTAACTTGGCTGAGTCTTGGCCCAGATATGGTCCATGTTTGGCCCTTGTCTGGAAGCTAGACTTGGTCCAGTCATGTACCGTAATTCACTACGGCATGTGGGCCAAGCAAAAGCTGATTGTGTGGGCCAGAGATATTTTGCTATGTGGGAGCCTCCTTGTTACAGCAACCAACTCCCACACAAAGAATCCCCGGTTCGATCCCAGATCAGACTGGGTTGGGTGCAGTAGGGTTACATTCTGAAGAATGAAGGTTGCAGGCACCCACTGACTTCCATAGTTAGAAAAGAAATATTATTTATGTCAATGGATGCCAGGTTTTGAACAAGTGAATAATAAGAATTCCTTACGTTTATATATCACTTTTCTGCACACTTAACGCGCTTTACACATTTTTGGGGGGAAATCTCCTCATCCACCACCAGTGTGCAGCATTCATCTGGATGACGTGATGGCAGCTATTTTGCACCAGACCGCACAACACACACCAGCTGATTGGTGGAGAGGAGACAGGGTGATGTGGGGATGGTTAGGAGGCCATGATGGACAGAGGCCAGTGGACAAATTTGGCTAGGATGCCAGGGTTAAACCCCTACTCTTTTTCAAAAGACATCCTGGGATTTTGACTTTTGAGTCAAGACCTCGGTTTAACGTCTCATCTGAAAGACAGAGTTAGGGGCGCTACTGATGTGTTAGGATCCATACAGACCACAGGTTGAGCGCCCCCTGCTGGTCTTACTAACACCCCTTCCGGCAGCAACCTAGCTTTCCCATGTGGTCTCCCATTCAGTTAGTTACTGACCAGATGCAGCCCTGTTTAGCTTCAGTGGGCGACCATGTGAGTGTTGCGAGGGTGAGTAAACTATGGCAGAATTGAATAGTGATCCCTTTAATACACACTCATGTGCCCCTAAACACAAATCATCACGGGGACATCATTTTAAAAGGTTTTAGTTTTCATAATTTTTCACATAAACTTTATGATGCAGGATGAACTTGTTAATTACTGAGCAGAACACCAACACAATCAGTTAAATTCATTTACAACAAATACAAATGCTAGAAGGGATACAGTATAGACAAGATCTCAAATAGCTTTTTGTTTCTTTGAGAGGCAATGTGGGAATATAATGCTTCATATTAAACAGATTTTTTTTCACTGAATATGAAATTTAGTCATTAAAATAAATAAACAATCGTAAAAGTGTGGATAACGACTAGACACCTTTCCTCTGAAATAAGTTGAGTAGCTTCTTGAAGAACTTACCTGTTGTGTGACTTCAACAAATTACGTCTATTTAAATAGGACAGAGCAGAAATGCAGAAAAACGTGTCCTACTAACTACTGTCCCAATCAATTTAGAAAATAAAATAAATTTCTCCCTCAATTTCCTCATCTGCATAAGAGATACATGTGCGTTTACTGGGCATGCGCACAACAATAAAACGGTTGTCACATTCTACAATTAGAATGTGATACTATTGATTATATTGTGATACTGATACTATTATTACTGTGAGGAGTAGGCTTAGGTATAGACGTTAAAACACAAGTTAATGGAGAATTAATTTAGTGTTAGACTTAAATAAGTGAAATAAAATTCTTGTTACCTTCTGGCAACAGCTGTATCCCTTCAAGCGTATTTACGTTAGGCCTACTTCTGCTTCTAAAACACATTGCCTTACTGTTGAAACGCGTTCTCAATCGAGTCTTTATACTCAATTCATCCTAAGAAAGAGTACAATTCGTCATATAAATGTTTTATTTGTACTTACAGATTCTGTACAGTCTAAAAAGGTGCAAAGAGGAGGTAATAACAACGCCCAAATGTGCCGTTTTAATCGACGACCCCGCTAATCACCCGCGTGTAAATGTGATCCAGAGATTACCTGAGTGTATACCGCCATCTGCCGCCTGCTACCTGATACTGCAGCCACAGGTCAACAACATTTCAGAAGTCAATGAAAATCCTCCAAAAAACGTCAACAACTGAGACAACAAATGTTTATTTTCAAAAAATGGTTATAATGAAACCCCTCTCAGACAGAAGAACCTATTTAAACACACTACAGAGTTTCATTACCGCACACTGACTCGAGCCAGTAAGCAATAAAACAACCCCAACGTGAAACACAAGAGATAAAAAAAGAAACTCATTCAAAACGATGAGTTAAATTGAATAAAGGTCAACTTTTTAGATTTTTTTTTAAACGAAGCTATTTGCCATGACAACAAATAAAACAAGAATAAAGCAGTAGAGATGCCAACAGCTTTAGCTCACTCTCAAGCATCCACACATGCTTTTATCCAAATGTGTGAATCTGAGATCCTAAAAGCACTGCACGTCAGCCTCAAGATTAGCTTGTGGACGTCTTATCGCCATTTTCAACTATTTTTTTCTTCTCCTTGGCTTTGAAAACACTCGTTCTGTAAAATTTAAGTTCTTTGATGCTCTCCTGGATGTCGTCCAGCGCTCTAGAAAATTCAAACAGACACAACATTATTCAGAGATCAGACAAAACTGTTCTTCCTTAGGTTAAAATATTTATGCAGGACATCAAAGGATTGCTTGCGATGCTAAATGTCATGTTGTGTGGAAATAAAACACCTGTGAGATGCACACTGACCTGTGAGATGATTTTTTCTGTGGTGCGAGACTGTACTCCTCTGGATACCATCGTCTGCAAAAACAGAATAAAAATAAAGTAGAAAGTGCTTTAGAAACCAATTACTGTAACCATTTTTATTTTTTAAATTGGCAATTACTTTTAAAAAAGTTAAACATTTTTTTTTTTATTTGCAAATAAAAATAGTCTCCACGCACAAGTCCTGTTCAACTTTACTTGGCATAATAAATTGAAAGACTTTGCACATGAATCAACAGAACTATGACTAATATTGATGAATAAAGAGTGTAAAACTAATTCAAAAGTACACAAATACCAATAAAAAAGGGGTGGAAAAAACAATTTTGGGTTGGTTTCAAAAAGCCATTAATAACTACACAATGCTAACACAAACTGTTAATTATCGTTATTGCTTGTTAGTTCTTAACATGTAAATAATAATAACACTAAATTTGCCTTGATTTACAGAAGACACCCTCCAAAAGTTCATGTAAAAAAACTAGCCTAGAGTGCCATAGGCTGGTCAACAAAACTAGCCAAAAGTATCATCTGCCGTTAAAAATTAGCCCAAATTATCAACTGCTGTTAAAAACTAGCCAGGAGCACCATCTGCAGCTAAAAAAAAAACTAGCCTGGACTGACATGTGCTGTTAAAAAAAAACTAGCCTAGAGCACCATCAGCTGTTTAAACAAAAACTAGCCTAGAGCACCATCTGCTGTTAATAAACTAGCCTAGAGCACCATCAGCTGTTAATAAACTAGCCTAGAGCACCATCAGCAGTTAAAAAACTAGCCTTGAGCATCATCTGCTGTTAATAAACTAGCCTAGAGCACCATCAGCAGTTAAAAAACTAGCCTACACTCTTAAAAAAAAAGGTTCCTTGAGGTTCTATATAGAACCCTAGGGTTCTATACTTGGCCAGTAGAACCTTTTACCCAAAAAATGGTTCTATTTAGAACCCTTTGAGTGCAAAGAACCTTTTTGATTAAAATGGTTCTATAATGTGAGATTTATGACATAATTATATAGTAAAGATTATAAATAATAATAAGCTATAACACAGAGAGACAAAGCTTTTTGAGTCACAACCTAATAAAATGACTGCTATGGTCAAAAACCTAATCAATGTATGATGGGATTTTTGTTTCATGCAGGTTTGTACATTACCATATAACTAATATTTATATATGCTTAATATTTAAATTTTTTGACAAATTATTTTGTGAAATTAATTAAATAACCAGTTTATTCAGACTGTACAGTGTGTTGTTATGGTTTAATAAATTATTTTAAACTAATAATCATGAAAAAGCCCTCTGGTGACGTCATTCATTTGTGGACTGGTGGTGACGAGCCTAGAGAGTGACGGTTAATTTTTGAAAAGGAGAACTCCGCTTTTGCAGCTCCATCATTCAGGTACGTTATTACTCTTTTAAAACTATAATAATTAAATATTTTGTATTACGGGGTAATGTTTCTCTTCCCTTGTGTTATATGGTGACAGACTGAATAAGGGGTAACGTTAATATGGATTAATACTGTGCTTGTAACTTTCTGATGGATTTCTGTCGTCAGCCTTCGGTTCAGGAATCTGTGTCAAGCTGACTTTGCTCTGCTTTTTGTTCGAAATAAGTTACAGTTTCGCTTTATTTGTTTGTCAGTATTAATTAAAACATCAATAACAATAAAACAGGTGCGTTATTTGAAGGCGAGCTCCGAGAGGCAGCGTGAAGCGCGTGCACGCTCTTTTAATGGTAACTTCATATGAGCCGATTTCCGCTTTCGTGCAGTTTTTATCTCCAACCTTGAACAAACGAGTACTTCCAGCTTGCTCGTGTGTGAGTTTAGCCCAGTTTAACTCGGGCTAAACTCTGTAAAGTAGTGTACACGCCGGCTAGTCTGCATTAAAACCTCAAGGGAACATGCCACGCTCGCGCCCGCCCGAGTCTATGCACGCGCCCGCCCGAGTCTATGCACGCGCCCGCCCGAGTCTATGCACGCGCTATAGTAATAATTGCTAAGGGTATTATTAAAACCTTTCAAAGCCAAAACAAATTTTAATAATCCATAGATTAAAGATCAGGTGTTATTTATGAAGGACATACAAACATGCAGGCTAAATGTATTGTGAAATGTTGAACCTTGTTAAATATAGGCTACATATATGTATATATTGTGCTAAATAAGTTTAAAATTCATATTTTAATGTATATCTTTCTTTTCTTCAAACAGCCTGGACACTGAACTGCATCGTAAATCTTGTGCTCGGTATGTATTATTGCTTTTAATTCTAAATAAACTGTATTAAGTATTATGAAATGAATATTATAAAAGACTTTAACATTGTATTGTAACCTGGGCTGCAGGACACAAGTAGCTTTGAAGAGGAAGGATCCCAGCTTAAAGAAGGACATGCGTTACATCCATAATTGTGACACAATTATCATCAACAAGGACACCTGGTAAATATTGTATTTTATAACATGTATATGTCAGACTTGGTTGTTGTGTACTGAAATATATTTATCACATAAATGTTCTATTACTTATTGCTGCTGTTTGTACAGTGAGAATATTAAGGTCATTGCTTATTAAAAAGTCCTGCAAAGAAAATATGTTTTAAAAGAAAGTGTAAATTTGCCTACAGGATTTGTTGCAATGTCTGCAAAACAAATTTAAAAATGAAAGGATTTCAGTGGTGAGCTCATCTATCATCTTGCAAAATGAAACAAATTAATGGGATGAAAAGGAAGTGAACTGTACTCTGAGGAACTTAACACAAGGCAAGTTCAGTTCAATACATTTGATGCCAAAGGTAGATTAATTCTGTATTATAAATTCATATTTACACACTCTAAAATGCTGTCTTCCTACCTCAGATTGTGATGGACCTGGAATGCGACACCAGATATTCATAAGTCAAGAACCGAATGAAACACCCTTTTCCAGAGCACAGATTATGGAGGGGTTTGCAGAACTAATGGAGCAGTTTTTTCTTCTTGGAGTGCCACAGCTTGTGAGTAAACACTGTTACATTGTGTGCCAAATAGTTTTGCGTCCATGATGACTTTAAGAAACTTTTATTGCTGAAAATATGTCATTTGGAAACTTACACATGAAGTAACCAAAATGTTTTTTGCATTTAGGATGCTGCATAGAAAGACTTGGTGAAGAACACAGAAACATCTTTAAAAGAAATGGCCCAAAAAGGGACAGAAAGAAGGAAGTGCTCCATGACAGTCTCATTGGACCAGCAGCGGAAACCGCAGAAGGTAACTACACCCTATACTACATACTATTTGCCCCAAACACACACACACACACACACTTTAATTGTATTAATTATAACTGTAATTCTATTTGATGACATGTTAATTGGTTAAAAGTACTCAACATTAAAATATTGTTTTACAGAAATCCAAAGGTCCTACACCATCCAGGATTCAGCAGCTCTCCTGATTCCACCAAGGCTTGAAGTTTCAGCATTACAATGGACAACACTCACTCGCTATCCTTCAACTTCCTCATTTATCAGAGGCACCACAGTGGAGTGAATCACCAACTAATCTGCCCTTTCCAGCCACAACCCAGCACTTGGAAACACCCATATACTCTCTCATAGATCTACACACATTCACTCACTATGGCCAATTCACCTATACCGTACACATGCTTTTGGACTGTGGGGTCAACCGGAGCACCCAGAGGAAACCCACAAGAACACTGGGAGAACTTGCAAACTCCACACAGAAATGACAACTGGCCCAGTCGGGACTCGAACCAGTGACCTGCTTGCTGTGAGGTGACAGTTCTAACCAGTGAGCCACTGTGCCACCCATGGACAAAACTATTTACCTTATAAGAGAGGCTGACTGACATGGACATGCTACAGGTTGTGAAATGGCTGTTTGCAGTGTTTTGTCTAATCATTTTGCAATGTTTTAGTAATGTTTTTTTATTAAATTATGTATAAAAATGGATGTTGTGATGACCAATACATGCAGGTACCATCCACTTTTTGAAATTGTAGTGTTATTTAATAGATGTTTTGATTGTGTATTGTTTCTATCTGCATTGTGATATATTTCTCTTCATTTTAGACGTGTGAAAGTGAAGCACTGTATTTGTTCAAACAGTAAAAAAGCTTTAGAAAAGTGAAATCATTTCAATTACATTGTAAAATGCCATTAAACTGTTAAGGTAGATCTGCTGTCCAATGCAAAGTATGCAGAGGTGCAATTTTAAATATTTTAAAAAATACTTTGTATAATGAATTGAATAAATTTAAACAATTTGAATTGTCTGGATTGGTTTTATTTTTTATTCATTAATAAGTAACAATAATTCAATAATAAAAAAATAACCCTTAAATGGTTCTAAATAGAACCATCTAAATTGAATTCAAAGAACCATTTGGGGTTCTATTTAATGAACCCTTAAAATGGTTCTATATAGAACCTTTTTGGGGTTCCATATATGAAGCGCTCGATAGAACCGTTTTTGGTTCTATATAGAACCGTTTGTTTTAAGAGTGTAGAGCACCATGTGCTGTTAAAAAAACAGCCTAGAGCACCATCTGGTGTAAAAAACTAGTCTAGAGCACCATCTGCTGTAAAACACAAGCCTAGAGCACCATCTGCTGTTAAAGAAATAGCCTAGAGCACCATCTGCTGTTAAAACAATAGCCTAGAGCACCCTCTGCTATTAAAAACTAGCCTAGAGCACCATCTGCTGTTTAAAAACTAGCGTAGAGCATCATCTGCTGTTAAAAACTAGCCTAGAGCACCATCTGCTGTTTAAAAACTAGCGTAGAGCATCATCTGCTGTTAAAAACTAGCCTAGAGCATCATCTGCTGTTAAAAAAACTAGCCTAGATCACCATCTGCTGTTAAAAAACTAGCCTAGAGCATCACCTGCTGTTAAAAATTAGCCTAGAGCATCATTTGATGTTATAAACTAGCCTAGAGCACCATCTGCTGCAAGAAAACTAGTCTACAGGGCCATCTGTTGTTAAAAAACTAGCCTAGAGTGCCATCTGCTATTAAAACAAAAACTAGCCTAGAGCACCGGTTACTGTTAAAAACTAGCCTAGTGCCACAAGCAGTTAAAAACTAGTCTAGAGCACCATCTGCTGTTAAAACCTAGCCTTGAGCACTATCTGCTGTTAAAAAATAGCCTAGAGCGCCATCTGCTGTTAAAAAATAGCCTAGAGTACCATCTGCTGTAAAACACTAGCCTAGAGCATCATCTGGTGTAAAAACTAGCCTAAAGCACCATCTGCTGTAAAACACTAGCCTAGAGCATCATCTGGTGTAAAAACTAGCCTAAAGCACCATCTGCTGTTAAAACACTAGCCTAGAGCACCATCTGCTTTTAAAAAAAACTAGCCTAGAGCACCATCTGCTGTTAAAAAATTGCCTAAAGCACCATCTGCTGTTAGAACACTAGCCTAGAGCACCATCTGCTTTAAAAAAAAACTAGCCTAGAGCACCATCTGCTGTTAAAAACTAGCCTAGAGCACCATCTGCTGTTAAA
>CAIGQQ010011173.1:4704956-4717573 GCA_903798035.1 Danio albolineatus
CGCCATCTGCTGTTAAAACTAGCCTAGAGCGCCATCTGCTGTTAAAACTAGCCTAGAGCGCCATATGCTGTTAAAACTGGCCTAGTTCACCGCAAGCTGTTAAAAACTAGCCTAGAGTTTCTTTTCTTTTGCTGGCGCTGGGCTGCCCACTAGATGGCGCTCCTGTTTAGAGGTTAACTGTTTTATTGTGTACACATGTTGGAGTGCATTACAGGTATGTTGCGTTGACGGTGATGAATGAATGATAAAACGATCCCTCTTTTCTTTCATCGAGAGAAGCTTTCGTTTATGGCTAGAGCTGCCTGATCGGTCTTCCTCCAGCACCACTATGTTTGTGTGTTTTTAAAGATTATTTACTTTGAATTTGTTAATTGTTTAAATTTCTTTAATAACTTTTAACTTTCTGAATTATTTGATCGACGGCGTGGGCTCTTCTTCATGTTGCAGGCTGTCTAGAGCCGGACAGTTTGTAACAACAATATAAATAAATACACACGATTAGGTCATCAGGTTAAACCCTAATGGATAAACGTACCTGGAGAGCTCTTTAATGGTGCTCACATCTATGATGCGATAGTGCAGGTGGCGCATGAACTGAGGCATGTATTTATCCAGAAACTTCTTGTCGGCGTGAACAGAGTTCCCTGTGGATGAACGAACAAACATACTGCGGTTTCACACCTGCAACATGCAAGAGAATAACACTGACAGCAGCGTGGTAGTTTACCTGCGAGAGGACACACTCCGGGTGGCGTGTGCTGTCGAATGAAAGACAGAAACTCGTACTCTGCCTGCTGGAGAGTGATGTGACTGTCTCTGACTGCCTGCGTCAACCCTGACTGACACACCAAACACACGAACAATCACGCGACAGGAATCAAACACAGTTCGGGCAAACAGGACACACTCAGCAGGAGCGTCAACTAGGACTGCATAATATATGTTTTTAGCAGCGATATCACAATATAATCATTACAACACAATCTCATGGCAATTTGAAACTTTTTGATTTAGTGGCTAATTCATATAAATTCGTATGATTTTATTTGTACTAGGCATGGGCTGGTATAAGATTCTGACGGTATGATAACCTTGGATAAAAATATCACTGTTTCACTGTTTGACAGTATTGTGATTTACTGCTCTAAAATAAGTTATTTTTAAATGTCTGGGTTAAAAACAAAACATTTTTCCCCTTTAAACACAATCTATTTTATTTTCAGAAACATTTAAAGTATTTTGGGGCAGTAAACATGTCAAGCTAAATAATAATAGTAAATCATTGACTTCTGCTGGCTTCATTTGTTTTAAACACAGATGTCTTTACAATTTACACATAAAAAAATAATAAAAAAATCGTACTGATACCTTAGGAACGATATAGCAGAAAATTTTGGCGGTATGAAAACCTTGACTTTTCCAAACCGCAGTATACCTTGAACACGGCTATCGTCCCATGCCTATATTGTACAATTTAGTACGATTTGTTTATCCCCCAATGAAGGTTGGGTTTAGGGGCGGGGTTTGGTACCACGCCTCCTTTTTAAAATCACACAATTTCATACAACTGAAGTCATACAAAATCATACGAATTAGCCACTAAACTGACAAATCGTCAAACTATAAGTTTCCTCATGCGATCAGTCTGCATCCTTCGAAATGGTCACATCATAGGATGTGCAAAGTTGAGTCTGGATTCTAATTTATCGTTTGCATGTGTTTTAAGGCCTGTGACTGTACGAGGATTTTTAAATGCATTCAGGCATAAGAAATTGTACCTTCAATAACGATTAATATTATTTTTTTATTATCCAATTACTGTTTTTTTATTGGTTTAAAAATCAGTTACAATAGATTGCAAAAAAATTAGAACATTAGGAAAAAAAAACGGGGAAGTTGATAGAATCTACATAATACATTTTAAAGAACTGAGAAAGAAGATTATTTAATTATATATATATATATATATTTTTTTAAAGTAAATAAAAAAACAGAGACCAGAGGAGAAATTATATAAGGTTAAAGCCATTTTTGACTTTTAAAAGACTTTTAGTTTTTTTTATGCAAATTAAAAACAAAAAATTACTTAAATGAATAGCCAGAATTGGATTTTTTGCCAAAAATTTACACTTGTGAATATTAAACAAACAAACAAAAAAAAACGTACCTATTATAATAAAAAGATTAACAATGTACTGAATGCAAGATTTAGAGTTGTAATAAAAGAAAAATATGTCAAAAGTATTTAAACAAATATCAACCTTTGTCTTTTGAGAGATAGATACATAGTTCCATCCAAAATAGTTTTGAACAATTACATTTACAAAAAGGTGAACAATGGTTTCTTCAATGTCACAAAACGTACATTTGTTTTCAATATTCCAAATTACTGTACCTAAATACTGTTAGATGATAAAAAAAACTGTGTTTTAATTGTAACTTTTCTTTATTGTATTTAGGCATGGAACGATAACCGTTTTCAAGGTATACCACGGTATGTGGAAGTCAAGGTTTTCATATAAGGTATGGTTCCTAAAGTATGTGTAAGATTATTATAATTTTTTTTAGGTGTAAATTGTAAAGACATCAGTGTTTTTGAAACAAATGAAGACAGCAGAAGTCAATGATTAATTGTAATTATTTAGCCTGACATGTTTACCGCCACAAAATATTTTAAACGTTTCTCAAAATAAAATATAGTGTTCAGGGGGGGGGGAGGTTTTGTTTTTTAGCCAGACATTTAAAAAGAATATATTTTAGAGCAGTAAACCCAATACCGTCATACAGAGAAACCGTGATATTTTTATCCAAGGTTATCATACCGTCAGAATCTTATACCGGCCCATGCCTAAATGTATTTATCTATGATAATATTATGTTAAAATAATATTTATTAGATATTATGCAGTTGTACTCCACAACAGAATCATCCCAATCAATCTAAAATTATACATTGTTTCCAAATAGAGATAATCAAGTCATCTGGTGTAATTGTATTCATTTTGCAAAAGAACACATAGTTAGATTTTTCTAATATCGTGCAGCCCTAGCATCAATCTGTACTCACTTTCCCATGATGCTCTTTGCACCAGTCTGACATGCCATCAAGAAGATCGTCTGGTTGGTTGATGATCAGATTTGGTCCCTATGCAATGACAGTTTAAATCAGTGTAAGAAACATTAGAAGAAATAAAGTATAAAATTCAGAGTCACAAACACGCTTTATGCAGGTTTCAAGTCAAATTGAAGACCTTTTCAGACTAATATGAATGATATTTTAGATTCATGCAAGGCTAAACACTATTTTTTTTATATAAATTCATAAATAAAAAGAATATATTCATGAATATAAAGTCATGGTGCAGTGGAAAAAGAATTAATATTGTGCGTGACTCCCATAAACTTGGAGGACTGCATCCATACATCTCTGCAATGACTCAAAGAACTTATTGATAAAGTCATCTGGAATGACAAAGAAAGCGTTCTTGCAGGACTCCCAGGGTTCATCATGATTCTTTGGATTCATCTTCAATGCCTCCTCCTTCATCTTACCCCAGACAGGCTCAATAATGTACATGTCTGGTGACTGGGCTGGCCAATCCTGAAGCACCTTGACCTTCTTTGCTTTCAGGAACTTTGATGTGGAGGCTGAAGTATGAGAAGGAGCGCTATCCTGCTCAAGAATTTGCCCTTTACTGTGGTTTGTAATGTAATGGGCAGCACAAACATCTTGATACCTCAGGCTGTTGATGTTGCCATCGACTCTGCAGATCTCTCTCACACCCCCATACTGAATGTAACCCCAAACCATGATTTTTCTTTCACCAAACTTGACTGATTTTGGTGAGAATCTTGGGTCCATGCAGGCTCCAATAGGTCTTCTGCAGTATTTGTGATGATTAAGATGCAGTTCAACAGACGATTTATCACAAAAATCAACCTTCTGCCACTTTTCCAAATGATCAACTAGAAGTCAAGTTATTATTTGTTGCTCTTACAACTGGGATTGGTGACTTTTTTCAGGTAGTGTATAAAATACTTACATATTTTGCAGTAAACTTGATATATTTTAGCTTCTATCCATATAAAAACAACAACTCTGCCAATTTTAATTCAATTGTGTTGTTTGCAACTCTTCAAGTCAGTGGAGTTCTTTCACCATTAAAGCTGTTAAGTTCACACAATTTTTACAAGTAATTTTACCCAAAACTGATATTTTAAACTGTAAAAAGTTCTGAGTCAAATACATTTCACTTGATTCAGAACTCCTCTGAATCCTTGAATCAGTTTTTTAAAATTGACTCCCTGCTCTAGGTCTCGCCATCATGATGTGCTGCATGAAGAAACAAATGACTCTTAATGAGCTTTTCTTTGGGTTAGTGGGTGTTTAAGTCTTCACCTTTAATTTCTCATGCTATGTGAAGTTATAAGCGAAATCTATTCTGTTCAATTCTGTGGTACAAAATTTGTTGTGCCTTATTAATAACTTAGTTTGATCTCCTTAAAACGAACAATTATAAACTAAAGTCCACATCATCTCATACTGACTGTATGGCATTTGTGCAATTGCACTTGTGTACCATAAAAAAGATTAATCACTTACTTCTGCAATGACGTTCAGGTCAGAGTCTGTAACGATGCAAGCCATTTCAATAATCTGATCCTTTTCGATATCCAGTCCTGTCATCTGGAACAGGAAGTACGATGATAGTGTTATGCACAACTAGAAAACCATCTTTTATTTAACTGCACAATCAACATGAGGACACAATTCGGAAAGAGTTCCTGTTTAACAACTTCTGTGAGGGCAGATCCCAAATGAGATTGAGCTTGTTTTTTTGTTGTCCATTTAAGTTTGCTAATAGTTTGAATTTGTATTTTTATTGGTATTGGCCTTTAACGTCTGGTATAGGAACTATCAATCAAAACCAGTCTTTGGGCTAATTTGGGTACATTTACATTCTTGAGGAATGTTGATTAATGTCCCTTGTTGTGAAATATATTGAAAATAAACAGAAAAAAAGCAGTTTATAAATATTTGACTTTTGCGAAAAATGTTATACTATAATTTTATTACAATTCTATCAAACTAAACCAATTTGAGAACGGAGATTGAACACCAATTACTCATTTTAATTAATTACACTAGTAACACTATTACTCCTATTGTCTTAAGCTAAGCCTTGTGCTTTTTTATATATGTTTTTTATACAGTTTGAGGCATTTATATCAAATGGTCATTGAGTGGTAATGATAAATTAGGATGTATTAAAAACACTGAATATGCTATAAACATAATATTTTTCAAAAAACAACACCCAGAGTGTCTGTCACTTAATATAATGGACAAAATGCTATAGATATAATATGTTTTAGAAATAATGCTCTGGGTGTCTGTCACTTAATTTAACAGAATAATAAAATAACCTGCGTTTATGTTCATATATTTAGTAATAGTGAAACATGTGGAATGCAAACTCAAGATACAGCACTGCGTCATTAAAGAAGTATTTCTATAAATATTTCACATATGGTGATAAATCATAAATTGAAAGGGTACCATTTTTTAAATGAACTTTTAAGCCTAATAAGAAATACACAGGATACAATTATAGACTATATTATATTTGAGTTATTGGGAATGTCAAATACAAGACAATTCGAAATCTGAAATACTTAATACAAAATAGTTAACCACAGATTAGAACATTTGTAAACAAGCAGGTCAGCTGACTAAGACACTAATCTAAATCACATCCAAAGATGTTTTGATTTAAAAAACAAAAACAAAAAACAAATCAACTCAAAGTGTGGTAAACAATATTGAGTTACAAGTTATCACTCTTCAAAAATGAACGAATATAAAATCAACTTCACCTCAATTACAAAGTATTGAGGTAAAGTTGGTTTTATATTCAAACATTTGGAGTTTCTCCTTAATATAATTTCACAAAAATATTGTTTGCAAATTCAGACTTTCTCAATAATATAATTTTTTTTGGAAAACATGGTGTTCTTTGGAAATTCTAAGTAAGGAAATCATATTAGCAGTCAATGACTATCAAAACACAACATTGTTTATAGTCAATCAAATAGTGATTATGTTGTTTTGAAGTCATATTTACATGTGATTTCAGACCGAATATTCAAAGTGTGGTAAACAATATTGAGTCACAAGTGGTCACTGTTCAAAAATGAACGAATATAAAACCAACTTTAACTCAATTACGAAGTATTGAGGTAAAGTTGGTTTTATATTCAAACATTCGGACTTTCTCCTTAATATAATTTCACAAAAATATTGTTTGCAAATTCTAAAAAGGGAAATCATATTAGCAGTCAATGACTATCAAAGTACAACATTGCTCACAGTCAATTAAATAGTGATAATGTTGTTTTAAAGTCATGTTTACATGCCATTTCAGACTAAATATTCAAAGTAACTTGTAATATATAGACCATGTCAACTTGTCACTGTTCAAAAATGAACGATTGTTCGAATATAAAACCAACTTTACCTCAATTACAAAGCTTATACACAATCATTCAGCATCGACATTGTCAAACAGTGATTCTAAACTGTACATATGCTTTTATATCAAATACTGTTCCTGTTAAAGCAACATCTTGAAAACAGAATGGATAAATTGCTGTAAAACTGAAGTATTTCGTCGTTTGTTGTGTTAATGAACCGCTGTTTACCTCCAGATCCACCCAGACCATCCTTTGAGCTGCGGACTGTGACATCTTCCTGCTGGGAGTTCGTCTTCTTGACATCAAACCTTTGTCGAGCACAGAGCTACATATGCTGAAATGAGAGAAGTTTTGGGCTGGAAACACCGGAGGGCAAAGTTTAACCCGTTGTGAAAACACACAGACTCGAGTCAGGGCTCTGAATGCTGAAACACACGGCACCGCTCTCCACATGTGTGCCGCTCGCTCGCTAGCTGCCGTCTTGCGAACACAAGTGTCGTAAATACTGGTGCGGCACAGCAGTGCAGACAGATAAGCGGCAGACTGATTAATTCGTGAACTGCAAATTTTTATCGATTTTTTGTATGATAGTTTAAAGTATAATGAATAATATTCTTAATTATAACGCCATCATGCAATCGTTTAGCATTTTGTGTTCCCAACAAAGTTAAAGAACTACATTTAATAGTGTTACACAATATCTACCCCACAAATGAGATTATATCTAAATTTGGTAATCCTAACTCAAATTGTGTCTTCTGTAACACAAGTATCGAATCGATTGGTCATCTTTTCGTCAATTGCCCACATGTTAATGTGTTTTGGTCTGATTTATCTGTCTACTTTTATCATGACAAACATAATTTATAAGCAATTTATTTATTTTAATGGGTAAATATTATATTCATAACTGTGAATTTTCTCCATCAATGCCTAAGTTGCAGAAGTTTCTTTTTCACTTAAATTGCTTAATTACTACTTTACAAAATGTTTACAGCAAAAAAAAGTGTCAAAACTGAAATTTAAAAAAAGTAAAAATTGTATAAGGACTTTGCAAATATTATACAATTTGATAGTTTGCCTCTTCACCGTTTTTTATTATGATCTTATTTTATCATTTTTATTATTATTATTAATTTCCCATGTTTATTATTGTATTTGATGTCATCCATTAAAATGTTTGTATTGTTAAAACACACACAAAAAAAATAAAAAAAACATATATATATATACTTTAAGCATAAATCATTGCATACACTAAAAATAATCAGTAAACAAACGGGAAAATGTACTGGCAGCTCATTAAACAGACTTTCTACCGTAAATTAAAAACAGAAAACTTCCTTATAGCATATGCCCACATAAAAAAAACCCTCAAAAATATATTTTTTTTGATAGGTAAACTTCACAAAACATTTTATATTAATTTAAGGTTCATTCATTCATTCATTTTCTTTCCGGCTTAGTCCTTTTATTAATCTGGGGTCGCCACAGCGGAATGAACCGCCAACTTATCCAACATGTTTTACACAGTGGATGCCCTTCCAGCTGCAACCCATCTCTGGGAAACATCCATTCACACTCATACACTACGGACAATTTAGCCTACCCAATTCACCTGTACCACGTTTTTGGACCGTGGGGGAAACCAGAGCACCCAGAGGAAACCCATGCGAATGCAGCGAGAACATGCAAACTCCACACAGAAATGCCAACTGACCCAGCCGAGCCTCGAACCAGCGACCTTCTTGCTGTGAGGCGACATCACTACCTACTGCGCCACTGCATCGCCTAATTAAATTTTTGTATATATTAAAATCGCTTATTTTCTGTATTTTTAATATACCAATCGTAAAAAAGTGGAAATTTTCTGTTTTAATAGTATACCATACAGTAAAAAAGTGAAAACATTCTGTTTTAATGGCAGACGTACTGTAAAAAAGGACTCTTTTTGTGTTTTAATTGTACATTTATACAGTAAAAAAAATGAACAGATTCTGTTTTAATGGTAGACCTACTGAATTTTTAAAAAAAAAAACTATTTTACTCATTTAATCCCATTCAAGCGGTATAAAATTGTCAAATGGTAAGGATTAAATGGATAGCGTTACCAAAAAATGAAAATGGTCGTTTTCCTCAACCTTCACTTGTTCCAAACCGGTTTGTCTTTTTTTCTTCACACAAAAGAAGATATTTTGAAGAAAACTAGAAACCTGTAATAATTGACTTCCACTGTATTAGTTTTTTCTTCTGTGGAAGTCAGTGCAGGTAACTGATGTTATAGCCTATATATTGCTAATGAATCAAACAAACATTGACTTTCGTTGTTTCTTTGCCGACTATTATTTAAAATTTGGGTTGGGTGGGTAATAGTACACCACCTTTTTTTTTAGGACTACACCACTGGTGGCTACCCTATATACAATATATTATTTGATATCTTGATCTGGCTCCGGAGTGGCACAGTAGGTAGCTAGTCAAAAAGGTTGCTGGTTCGAGCCTCAGATATGTCAGTTGGCATTTCTGTGTGGAGTTTGCATGTGTTCATGTGGGTTTACTCTGGGTGCTCCGGTTTCCCCCACAAGTCCAAAGACATGTGGTATAGGTGAATTGGGGAGGCTAAATTGTCCATAGTCCATAGTGTACGAGTGTGAATGAGTGTGTATGGATGTTTCCCAGAGATAGGTTGCAGCTGGAAGGGCATCCGCTGAGTAAAACATGTGCTGGATAAGTTGGCGGTTCATTCCGCTGTGGACCCCAGATTAATAAAGGGACTAAGCCGAAAAGAATGAATGAATGGATCTGGCTCCATATGAACATTTACTTTGGCCTCAAAATATCTGCAATAACGCTCTATGGACATATGATGGCGCACATCAACCATTATTGGAGCTCAATTCACACAACACCATAGAAAATGTGTCACATCACATTCAGATGATCAGTAGGCCTATACGATTCTACATCTGCACATCCAAAAGTTTTACTGCAGAAATTAAAAGTATAGCATCCCCTCGGTTATCAGAGCGATTTCCCCCCTCATTTCTATGCATGCACAACCACATAGCTTACATAATCGCTGATAATTAAACATAATGTTGATCTTAATGCCTCGGCGTTCATCATGTTTGTGTGTGAATACAGATTCCACATTCAAATCCAGCGTCGCGGTCACCTAATCGATTCTGTAGCGGCTACCGTGGATATGAGATCTCAATTCTAACGCTAATAGCCAGACAGCACCGTAAACATCATATTTCAGCTCTGACACAGATAAGAATTTAATGGCTTGGAATCACCCTGCGAAGTAATCCGAGTGATAAAAGCGAGCGGCTTGTTTGAGAGCAGAGTCTGACGGGGGAGAGATGGATGGAGAGCGCGGGAGAATTAGGCTGGAGATGATGTCTTTCCCCCTGCTCTGTCTCTAATAAAAGCCGGAGAATAATTAGCAGAAACGGCCCTGCTGAAGGCCCGGGCCGCCGTCTGATGATGGCACTAGAGGAATGCAGCACATGATGATAATAATAAGAGCTCATGATGGCGAGGCACAGGGCAGGGAGTCGAGTTTAAAAGAACCGAGATTCTGAGGAGTTGTGAATCAATAGAACTGCACGCTGAGGGGTGGGTTTAGTGATTTGGGGGCCCTATGCCAGGGGTGCCCAAACTTTTTCATATGGAATGAAGGGCCAAAAACTTGATTGAGGAAGGAGGGCGAAGCTGTCAATATAATTTCCTAATTTATTATTATAATTCATTATATAAGTTATGATATAATTTAGGCGCCACGGTTGCGTAGTGAGTAGCACGTTCAAGAAGGCACGTTCACAGCAAGATCTCCTCCGGGTGCTCTGGTTTCCCCCACAGTCCAAAGACATGTAGTATAGGTGAATTGGGTAAGCTAAATTGTCTGTAGTGTTTGAGTGTGAATGAGTGTATGGATGTTTCCCAGAGATGGGTTGCGGCTGGAAGGGCATCCGCTGCGTAAAACAAATGCTGGATAAGTTGGCGGTTCATTCCGCTGTGGCGACCCCGGATTAATAAAGAGAATACGCCGACAAGAAAGTGAATGAATGATATAATTTAATTAATACTATAATTGATTAATTCAGTGGTTCTCAAGCTTTTTTCACCAAGTACCACCTCAGAAAGAAATTGTCTCTCCAAGTACCACCATCATAACCGGTGTCGAAGTACAGTAGCATAGTAGGCCTAATTTAGCAGCTACAGCACTGCACAGTTCACTTAAATAAAATGTTTAGCATATTAAAATCAATTTACTGATCACATCGGAGTTATCGTACCTGCCAAAGGGTTAAAAGTGTGTTAATTTTTTATTTTAATTATTCAGCGATTCCTCCGCGTACCACTAGAAGGAAGCTTGTGTACCACTAGTGGTACGCTTACCACAGTTTGAGAACCACTGGATTAATTGATTAAAATTGATTTAAAATACTTTAATTGTATTAATAAATATAAATGTTTGTACATTTTATAATTTATATCTTAACAATAAAAAAAACGAAAATTCCATTTATAACACTAAAAAAATACACATTGCATCCATTTACTTCCTGATGTCTTCTGCAACATCCGCCATCCATCAAGTAACTGTATTTATTTATTTATTAATTTATTTAATTTTAGTCTGATTCATTCACAACATTTAATTCAAACATTTAATTTCAGTTTGCTTTTTTGTAGCTCAGCAGTTAAAAAACAAAAGTTATGTTAAATTAGAAATGACAATCTCTGTTAAAGGCATTCCCCCAAAATTCATCATTCTCAGATGGGATGGAGGGCCAAATTAAAGGTTACCGAGGGCCAACTTTGGTCCGCGGGCCCTAGTTTGGCCATATCTGCCCTAAGCTATTCTAGCCATGGGGCCCAACAGTCCTAAAATGCACCCCTTTGTTTTTCATTTTTATGTATTTTGCTGTATTATTATATCCCTCAAACGTCTTCTCTACGTTGTCTTATTTCAAGCTCTACAATTTAAATGATTTGTTTCCTTAAAATGAATTTACAACTAATAAATATATATATATTTTTATAAATCTGAGTTCTCCATGGGGCATCACGGTGGTGCAGTGGATAGCACAATCACCTCACAGCAAAAAGGTTGTTGGTTCAAGCTTCGGCTGGGTCAGTTGGCATTTCTGTGTGGAGTTTGCATGTTCTCCTCATATTCGTGTGGGTTTCCTCCGGGTGCACCGGTTTCCCTCACAAGTCCAAAGACGCGGTATAGGTGAATTGGGTAAGATGTGTCCGTAGTGTATGTGTGTGGATGTTTTCGAGTGATGGGTTGCAGATGGAAGAGCATCCGCTGTGTGAAACATATGCTGGATAAGTTGCCAGTTCATTCCACTGTGGCGACCCTAGATTAATAAAGTGACCAAGCTGAACAGAAAATGAATGAATGAATGAATGACTGCTCCATGATTGGGGGTGGTGGACAAATTTGTGCAGTTGTAATGATAATATTTTAATTTATAATATTATTATTACATAACATTATTATAAGAATTTTATATTTTAGCTTATATTAAATTATATTTAATTACATTAAAATTGTATTTGTTTGACTCTCCCTTTACAAAATATGATAGAAAACAATGTTATATATTGTTTACAGATATAATTTTTACTTCTAGATGTTTATTGGGGCCCCCAGATTTTTCTGGGGCCCTAAGCGGCCGCTTACCTCGCTTATTGGTTAAATCCTCCCCTGACTATTGCTGCTTAGTATTGCAGAGTGATTTTTTTGTTATATAACATTTCACTAGAGATATGTTTTGTTAGTATGATTTTATACTAGTATGATTTTTAGAGAGTATGATTTTATTAGCTTTCAAATAGTGCTGGGCAAGGATTAATCACGATTAATCGCACTCAAAATAAACGTTTGTTATGTTATTGTGTTGCCTATATCTGATGCATAAAAACAAAACTAATACATTTTTTAAACTTATTTAAATGTATATATAATTTGAAGCATAAACACATATATTTAAATCTAAATATAACTAAACATTTCCTCATATGCATGTGTATTATATATATAACCTATGCCTCTCTCTCTCTCTCTCTCTCTCTCTCTCTCTCTCTATATATATATATATATATATATATATATATATATATAT
>CAIGQQ010011173.1:4722573-4791092 GCA_903798035.1 Danio albolineatus
CTTTGGTTTCACTGATGGTTTTGGTGTACTTCTTTTGTTTAAAATGTTACAATGTTTTAAAATGTTACACTATTTATAATATTTATAATTTGTGAAACAAAACTAAAATTTTCACAGTTTCACAGTAAAAATCTCTTAAGGTGGTATTTACCCCAAAAATAATATTTCTGTCGTCATTTCATTATCCTCCAAATCCTGCTTGAGTTTGTTTCATCTACTGAACAAAAAAAGAAGATATTTTGAAGAATGTTGGAAACACCAGCCATTGACTTTAATAGTATTTTTTGCTCCTATTATTGAGTGGATGTACTGTGGGGGAAACCCACGTCAACACGAGGAGAACATCCAAACTCCACACAGAAATGCCAACTGACCCAGCCGAGGCTCAGACCAGCGACCTTCTTGCTGTGAGGTGACTGTGCTATCCATTGAGCCACTGTGCTGTCCAAAATATAAATAGCCATCCAAAAAAAATAAAACAATATTAAAAATCCCCAGAATTTAAAACTAATACAAGAGTATTTGGCTGATGCTTTTATTTATTTACATCACATTTTAAATCCTCGCTTCTTACTTCCCCCATGAATTGAACCCATATCTTCAACGTTGCTCACACCATATGCTACAACCAGTTACGTTCATTAGACCACACTGTAAACAAATGCTGGCTTCCACACAATCAATTTGTGTTGGAACAATATCAAGGAATTAAGTTAACTTGTTTTTGTTTTGTTCTGTTTTTTACAAATTGAAGTCGATTAAACTTAAAACAATTAAGTTGTCCCATAAAAAAACTTAAGTATTTTGTTGTTTGAGCCCATTTTAAATAAGTATTTAAAATACCTGTCAAAAGTCTTGTCTTGATCCCCGTTGTAAGAGCAACAAATAATAATAACTTGACTTCTAGTTGATCATGAGGAAAAGGCAATGGCGGTTGCGATTGACCGGAACAATAACATGTCAAAACTAAACATGGACCTAACGTTAGAAACAGCTTAATATTACGTGTAGTTTTCTTGCTAACTGCTACATACTTTGTTTAATAATAAAAAAAAACAATGTACGGGCTGTTTGAGACAAAAGTATGAAATCATACTCACAGTGACCAGCAGCCATTAAAAAATGAGCGCTGCTGTATCCACCAGTTACGTCAGATCAAGGAGCCAATCACATTTTCCTTTGCACATCGGTCCTTTGACAACAGACTAGAATAAGCTTTGTTAAGTACATTCAATTGAAACATTCCAATAGAATGAAAAATATCATGCAAATCGTACAACAAACTAAACAAATGGAGTAATTGAGGAAAAACTTTGGTATTTATGTTTATTGAATCTAAGAATTTTGAATTTTGTTTAGGGATAACAGATGCACGCTTTCTTTGCCATTCCAGATGACTTTATTAATAAGTTATTTGAGTCATTGCAGAGATTTATGGATGCAGTCCTCCAAGATCATGGGACTTTATATTCTATACGTAAGGGATAATCAACGGTTTGCCGTGCGTTGAAGGATTTTAATGCACGACATGGAGGCAAAGGACCACATGGCGCACAGCGGAGTGTAGTCTCCTCCGCGAAGTGCATTAAAATCCTTTAACGCACGGCAAGCCGTTGATTATCCCGCTTATTCTATGGTCATTTGCCATTTAAAATAGTTTTGCTGTTTGCAGCGCAATATTTGTCCGAATTTTTGTCCGTTTTTACATGATCGATTTTCTAGTCCCTCCACTGAATCAGCTGTAACAGACTGACAGACAGGCAGAGAGAGAGGGAGAGAGATAGAGAGCATGTGCTCTTTATATCTGCTAATATAAGATTAGTCTGATCACAGGTAGACAAATAACACATTCTCAGACACACGTTTCTTTTGTCTACTTTCTACCCATTTGACGAGGGAGAATCTGTATATTGGCTTTGTCTTGACAAAAAGTGTATTCTAGAGTCTTTGAAGCAGCCAAAATCTCTGCTGTTAAATATAGGTAAATTTTGCATTATGAAAGAACATATCAGGGCAGGTAGGAGAACATTCTGCTTTATTTATCTTCTTTAAAACAAAAGCAATCAGCCAAACACGCAGGATCAGTGTGATATTACATTATTTACGGTCATAAATTAATTATGAAACTTACTTGCGTTCGGTCAAAAACACCTGAGAACAAATTATAGGTTCAAATGTCCAGAGACTGACCGTTAGATACACCAAAAGATTAATTATATATCCCGATTTAACAACAGAGATGCAAGAGATTAGATCCAGCCGAGGGTCTTAAGATGGCCTGGCCGACATAAAGCTTCACTCGGGGGGAGCCATTCGCTGAGCTGCCGCTGACCGCCTGGAGCTTCCAACATTTTTAAAGACGCGCTTTTCATACACACAAACTGCCAATTTGACTTTAAAATAACTAAATTCTCGCTTGAAAAACTCTTAAGACTTGATTTTGTAGGATAGTTTATGAGTATTTTCCTAATTTAGCGGATTTCCCGTCCGCCATTAAAAGCCCTCATTGATTTCAAGCGCAGCACATGCGAGTTGCTATAGTAACTGTAAACGTTTGGGAGAAGCGCATTTATTTCAAACTGTGATCAAAACTGACTGGAACTACCAGTGCGTTTTAACGAAATATAGCACACCCTCAAGCCAATCAGAATCAAGAATTTTTAACAGACCATAGAATAATGTACATTATTTCTGTTAGTGACAAGACTTTTGTCTAAGCAAAGTCAGACCTTACTGTCCTAATTAAATAATTCAAAATCAAGGCATGATCATATTTTATTTTGGTAAAATAAGCGTCATCTAGAGGCCTTTGCCTTTCATATAAACCACTTCTGATACCAAATGATCAACAAGAAGGTATTATTTGTTGTTCCTACAACTTGGCGACAAGACTTTTGTCAGGTAGTGTACTGTTAACAAACGGCAAATGTCATTTTTTTTAGCGCAGTCAAACCCTGCACTCCTAATGAAAAATGCTAATGTTAGTGTTTCAAAAAGATCCACATGGGTCGCCTTAAAGAACACTTCATGTCCGACATCCTGGAAGATGTTTGGGGTTGAGCCATGTCATTACACCAGGACTCAAAGTGATAATCCAGCAAATGGATTTAAGCTCTTGAAAGCTACTAGTGCACGTCCTAATGCATCCGTCACTTCTGAACCCTCGCCAGATAAGAAAAAGGAAAGCGCTGGACGCAGCCATAAAGTGGACAGACTAATGCAGGCGGGGGCGTCTGATATCATCCGCAGCTCACCCGCAAACTGCCACTGTCACCAGCAGCCGCCGCATACATCAAAACCATGGAGACATTTATTTTAAAAGCACATCTTTCCTTTTTGGATAAATGCCTGAAGCTCCCGATTCCCAACTTTTTTTTTTTTTTTGGCTGGGCCTCTTTTGACCCGGATGATTTGGCCGCAACTTATTTCTAAAATCGGAAAAATCGACAGGTCTGAAGTCTGAAGTGCTTTCCACTCCAAAGAATACAAGGTGCAAGGTCACAGGAACCCATTAAAAGTGTAAAAAACAATCCCAAATGATTGATTTTCCGGCGCGTCGGCTCTGTGCACCTTACTGTAAGGTGTAATTGCGGTGCGTTTGCCACGGAGGCGGAGGGCGGAGGTGTCATGTAATGTTTTTAGGATGATTTGTTGATCTTTTATCTTTTAAAGCTTTTTTCGCAGGAAGACTGTTTATGGCCTTTGAAATGCTAGTTCAGCTCTTCGCTGACACTTAAAGGGATAGTTCCACAAAACAAATCAGATTTTGGCATCATTCGCTCACCCTGGTTTTTCTTTTTTTCCTCAGAGGCGAGTCAGATGTGACTGATGCACTGCTGGTCATATAATACGGTAGTTTGGCTGTGAGGAAAATAACCGCATCTGCTTTCATGTTGCAAAGTCTATAGCTTTGTTTTTTTTGGAGTACAGTGTGATGTAAAATCTCATAAACAGTATAGTATGAGCATACTGCGTATACGCCAACCAGATTTTTATATGTACAATAAATGCACAAATGTGTGGATGTGTTTCCCAGAGATGGGTTGTGGCTGGAAGGGCATCCGCTGCGTAAAACAAATGCTGGATAAGTTGGCGGTTCATTCCGCTGTGGCGACCCCGGATTAATAACCGAAAAGAAAATGAATGAATGAATGAATGAATGAATAATGAATGCACAGCTCACATGTGCACTTATAAGTGTTTTTATTCCTTGGTTAAAATGTTTAGATTTTAAATTTCTTAATTGGTTAGCGCAGCAAAAAAATTTACATTCTGTCATCATTTACTCACCCTTTACCTCCCAGCCAGCAATGGTATTCAGACAGGCAAATTCTCCAGCAGGATAGCGCCCCTTCTCATACTTCAGCCGTCACATCAAAGTTCCTGAAAGCAAAAAAGGGTCAAGGTGCTGCAGGATTGGCCAGCCCAGTCACCAGACATGAACATAATTGAGCATGTCTGGGGTCAGATGAAGGAGGAGGCATTGCTGTTAAGTGACAAGACTTTTGTCTAAGCAAAGTCAGACCTTAATGTCCTAATTAAATAATTCAAAATCAAGGTATCATATAAGCCACTTCTTCTGATACCAAATGTACTCCTACCCTGTACTCCTAAAGAAAAATGCTAATGTTAGTGTTTTAAAAAGATCTGCCCTGGCTTTTTTTTTTCAGAGATGAGTCAGATGTGACTGATGCACTGCTGGTCATATAATACTGTAGTTTGGCTGTGAGGAAATGTGTCATTTACTCACCCTTTACCTCCCAGCCAGCAATGATATGTGGGACCCAGATGGGTTAACTACGGGTTCCATGGGAACTGTGTGGGCATGGCTTTGGCTGGGTGAAATCAGCGGGTCCCATGCAGTCGTGTAAAGTAACTGATTACAAATACTCAAACTCCTGTAATTGAGTAGTTTTTCTCAGGAATTGTAATTTACTGAGTAGTTTAAATAATGTGTACTTTTACTTTCCCTTGAGTACATGTTTAGTGCTGTATCGGTACTTTTACTCCACTACTGTCCTTCAACATGCAGTCACTATTTTATTTCTTTCTTGTCTATGGTCATTGTCTAAAGTAGAAAGATCAGTCCTGAGATGGCTGTTCAATTAAATCACACATAGAAAGTAAATCACATCATACTGAACAACCTCAGGTCATGGGCGCTTTATGAAGCCCACTTTAAACCCCTTCAGACTGGTGCGCCCAAATGGGTCTGACACAAATTGCCCAGTTAAGACCCACATAAGACCCTTACAGATCCCACTTAAAACCCACCTGGGCATCCATGGCTGGCCCCCATGTGGATCCCGAGTGCAAACCCTCTTTAAATCCCTTCAGACTGGTGGGCCCCAAATGGGTCTGACATGTATTGCCCGGTTAAGCCCCACATAAGACCCTTACAGACCCCACTTAAAACCCATCTGGGCATCCACGGCTGGCCCCCATGTGAATCCCGGGTGCAAACCCACTTTAAACCCCTTTGGGCAGGTGGGGCCCAAATGGGTTTGGCATGAATTGCCCAGTTAGGACCCATGCAGTACCCTTACAGGTCCCACTTTTAGTACATCTGGGCTTCCACGGCTGGCCGCAACCCAGTAGAAAGAAACACCCATACACTCTCACATTCTCACACACTCATACACTACAGCCCATTTAGCTCATCCAACTCACCTATAGTGAATGTCTTTGAGCTGTGGGGGAAACCGGAGCACCCGGAGGAAACCCATGCCAACATGGGGAGAACAACTCCACACAGAAACACCATCTGACTCAACCGGGACTCGAATCAGCGACCTTCTTGCTGTGAGGTGACAGTGCTAACGTGCCACATTTCATCACTGTAACGTTGAGCATTCATTCATTCATTTTCTTTTCGACTTAGTCCCTTTATTAACCTGGGGTCGCCACAGCGGACCCGCCAACTTATCTAGCATACGTTTTACACAGCAGATGTCCTTCCAGCTGCAACCCATCTCTGGGAAACATCCATACACACTCATTCATACCCAATTCACACATGTCTTCCGTAGCACCCAGAGGAAACCCACACAAACACTGGGAGAACATTGCAACTCCACACAGAAATGCCAACTGACCCAACCGAGGCTCGAACCAGCGGCCTTCTTGCTGTAAGGCGATCGTGCTACCCACTGCGCCACCATGACGCCACCAACGCTAAACATGTGTGTGAATAATTGTTCAGTTTTGTGCTATACAGTTTCAGACATGAGTGAACAGACTTAATTTCCATTTCTACTTGAACTATCCCTTTAATGAGACTTTCTGGATAAACCGTGTCTACTTAAAACCTTTGGTCCTTAAAATGAAAGTTTTCTTAGTGAAGTAATACATAGCATTTATATTTAATATATATATACGTGTGTGTGTGTGTGTGTGTGTGTGATTATACTGATCGTCTGTCAAGCTGTCTGTGTTCACACTGTGGGCCAGTGTTTCTTTCACAGCTTTTCGTGAGCGCTTCTCCCCCCTGCTGGATCCTCAGCTCCTAAAATTCATACTTCACCTGAGCTGTCTGCCTTCAGTGTGATGCAATAATAAGACGTCTACTGCGAAATAATGGCTAGAAGCGTCGTTCTAATGAGTTGCCATCGCAGGCTGTATATAAACAAACACACAACGTGATCACTGTGGTCTGAAATAGTGTTAAAGGGATAGTTCACTCTAAATTTACAATTTACTTATTATTTATTGTCCTACGAGTGGATCTAAAGCTTAATTAATTTCTATTGTTCACTAAAAATATCTGTAAATTAGTAATTTTGTGTGTTTTGTGACAATTTTTTCGCTGTTTATTTCTGCTTTTGAATTGCATTATGGGAGCTTGACATTTCTTCTAACAACTTTTAACCTAAAAAAGTTGTAAAAAGTGACTTTTATTAGCATTTTTAACAGTTTAACGTGGCATATTCTCTGGGATGGTGTTGTATATTACGCTGTAAGGATGTCTGAGGCTCTGTTTAATACGTTTTAGTTTTAAAACAGCGTTTTAGAAGGAAAACGATCTACATCCACACTGGCGTTTCACCTAGCGTTTCTGAGCAGCTCTCCATCCACACTACAACACTGAAAACGCACATCACATGACCACACACACACTCTGGCATGAGCTGCATCCAGGCTGTCAGTGGGTGCTTTGAGAACAGAACCCCAGGTGAGAGCTGTGCATATCGGACGGTTCATCACCCTCCCGTTTTTCCCAGGATTCTCCCGTATTTTACAGTTCTATCCCGCTATCATCCAGTAAAGGTATTTTCCCGTATTTCTCCCGTATTTTCGGTCTTTCTCTAAAGGGTGGCAATAAACATTAAAGAGCCGATCCTTCCTATATGCAACCCATACCGCTGAACCACCAGGGGCCGCCCATTGCTCTTAAATGTGAGTCAGTTCTGTGCTTTTGGTTTATTAAGACATGAAACACTTTGAAATAAATATAAAAACAGCGTGATTCCCTTTCCTTTTTATCACAGTCGCTCCTCTTATGCAATCCTCAAAACAGTCATAAATCGGTGTGTGACTGTCAGCTGGCGCGCTCCATAGTGATAAATAAAGTCTGGGTTTTGGGTGCGTGTTTGAATGCAGACATACACACATAATTAATAATAATAACATCTAAAGATGTCGATATTAGTGGGGGTTTTTCATGAACACAACACTTTTTTTCCTAAATGAGCATTAAAATTAGGAAAGCAATTCTCTCATTATAACGTTAGATGTGTGCAGTTTTAAAGTGACAACTCTGTTATTTAATGTAATCAAACGAAAAATCCAAATGAGATTCATTCGTTGCTCTTATGTGTAATTTATACAGTGAAGATTAATGAGATTTGATAATTAATTCTATTTGTTAATAATAGCTATTAATTGTAATAAGCTGAAAGGTTTTGCTAATTTATTAGCTGCTAATGTATACTATTTATTATTTGTTTTTACAATAATACTAATAAAACATATTACAGACTGTTTAACTGTTTGTTTACAATGAAACAGCAGCTCCAGTAGAACATATTTAGCAATTTGGGGATTTTGTGTGTGTGTGTGTGTGTGTGTTTTGTGGGGGAGTCTAATCTCACTATATTTGTTAAATATAATATTTAATTCATCTTGTTGTCTATATCTAATGATATATTCCCAGACTTTGGTCTTTTGAATCTAATACCTGTTCTCAGGTAACATGTTTTGACTGAGCACAAAGACAAGTTAATATATTAATTAGGGCTGTCAGTTGATTAAAAAATTTAAGTAATTAATCACACTTTTGTCTGTGATTAATCATGATTAATCACGAAAAGCCGTATGTAAGTGCTATTCGAATTTTAAAACAATCAATGCCAATAACAAACTTAATTATTTCCATGTTGGATTCTAAGTGAACTGCAAAAAAATCCAAAATACAGGCATTAAAAATATGGAAATTGGAGGGAAAAATATAATAATAAAGTATTGAATACAAACAATTGTACTCATTGTAAAGTTGTTTTGCGAGTTGAGAACATTAATTATAAAGTAGAAACAATTTTGCTTAGTCCTCCTTAGCATTAGCCAGTTGCTATAAGACAGTACTGTCTGTTGACTTGACATTATCAGGTGACAACACACGCATGCATACACACACACAGAGGCACACACTCCCTTCAAATCATCACCACACACCGATTCTTAAAGTATGACTGTATTTCTCAAGCAAGGATTCTGATACAGCAACGCGAAGCAGACGCTTTACAAAAGTTGCGTGTAAACACGTCAAACTTAATGAAACATTTGAGGGTGCTTGGAATCAACTTAAGAGAGGAATGGGCTGTCTTTGACAGCTTGCGACATCATCTGGCACATCACTGAGTACATTTACATGGATCCACATTATCCATATTATCGCCCGGTTGCGCTAATTTTGACAGCCCTAATATTAATTTATATATACTAGTAGATGGACCCTTACACTACAAAAACCTTATAATAAACTAAATCCATTTTCTGTTATTTTACAAACTTATTTCTCTATATGCTATTTCTTTTACATTATTTCAAACTACTAAAATGTCAATAAAAGTCACTTCAAGAGAGTGATTATGAAGCTTGTTTGTCCCTCCCGTTTGTAAGGCAAGAGGGGAGTTTGAGCTCAGGTGAATCTCAAGAACTCCCCTGCCGTAGTGGCTAATGAGCAGATAGTGATTGCTCTTTTTAAGAAATAACTAACTACTTGCTAGGAGCACGTCTATGGTGCCGATTTAGATTAGTCAATTAACTTAAGTTGCATGTTTTTGGACGGTGGAAGGAACCGGGGAACCCAGTGGAAACCAACGTGAGCATGGGGAGAACGTGTAAACTCCACACAGAAACGTCGGTTGGCTTAGTATGGACTAGAACCAGAGACATTCTTGCTGTGAGGCAACAGTGCTAACCACTGGGCCACCATGCCGCCCATCTAGAAAAGGAGGAGGAGTAGGGGTGGAAGGGGGAATTCTTCAAAACGAAGATGGCTGTGATATGGAACTTAGGGTATTTATAGTGGCTTAGGAGTCGTCTGATTGGTGAATCATAAATTGAATAATGCAGCAACAGCCGCAAGCAATCATGAGCATGTGATCCTCTCGAAATTAGTTTATAAATAAACTTCACTTTGTTAAACTGTAGAGCATTTTCAACATCAAAAGTCGACAGAGCAGTAAATGAACATAAAATACTTGTGAATCCCAAAATACTGTTATTAAACAGTATTTTTTAAAAGTATACATTATATCAAGGTCTAAATGTAAATGGCCTTGGTTTTCTATTCAGAGAGAGTGAATCTTGCATGTGTGGGCAATCAAAAAATGTGTTGTTGTCCAAGCGGAGACAGCGAGGGAGATCAAGAGATCACGTCATGCTCTTTTTTTTTTTAAAGCTTGGCAACAGAAAGCCTGAAGGTCAGATCACGGCTGGCGTCTAATCACTCATCCGCCGGCCGTCACTGTGATTGGTGCCCCTGAGGTGAAGGCAGGGCCTCTTGCGAAATCTCGAATACAGAGCAGAATTATTTGTTTATTTTAGCCGGATGCCGTCTGAATGGAAATAAGCACTACTGATTGGAGAGGAATCGCTTGAAGGGGAAACCGAAACACACTCAACTCAGAAGTCACACTTGCACTGCATATTTACATGTCGCAGAAGAAGATTTGACATTGATCAAACATCTGTGGTGTTTCGGAAAATAAACTTTTTCTTTCAGCCGCGTGGGTGTCCTCGTGAAAACAGCAGATGCAGGTTTACGTCGCTCATCTTCACCTGTGCGAGTTTCCTGCAGGGACATGTGAAAATCCAATCGGATAAATTGTTTAGTGGCCTCTGTTGAAAGCTGTCACTGCACAAACAGCGACTGAAGATGTTTTAAAGACAGCTTTGCTACATGACTCATCATTATTTCATAGTCTAACATGGTCTAGGGCCATTTGGAGCATTGCTTAATACCCCAAACATCATATTCGAGGCTGTTTAAGCCAGAAGAAATCGATGGGATCATTGATTGAACAACTTTATCTTTTTTGATCTTTTGCTTCAAGTACTCCAGAACCTTCTACACTTTCCGACAAGCCCTAATTCTATGGAGAGTTCATGGGAAAAACGATCAAATGTGCTTTGCCTTTAAGAAATGTTGCCTGGAGCTTGTTAATAAATAAACATTGATGTGCTTCTACATGCTTCCTTTCTAAGGGTTGGACAACAACATATTTATTTATTTTTGTGATGTAACATCTAAGCTGGATCCCACATGCAAAAATGCTATTGTAATTAATATTAAATATGATATTTAAACATTTAGTTGCTATTGCTAATGATGTGCTAGTGCTAATGTGCTAGTTAGATGCTAATGAATGCTGCAGAATACTGTAGTATTAACTATTGCATACTGCAGGACTGTATACTTTTAGTTTTTACTGCAGTATAAGTAACTGCTAATGTAGTATAATGTACAGTACACTAAATAGAAGTGTTGTGACTATATACACCTGTCCAACTGATCGTTAACTCAGATTTCTAATCAGCCAATCAATAGCAGCATGTAGACATGGTCGAGAGGATCTGTTGCAGTTCAAACCGAGCATCTGAATGGGGATGGAAGGTGATTTAAGTGACTTTGAATGTGGCATGGTTGTTGGTGCCAGACGGGCTGGTCTGAGTATTTCAGAAACTGCTGATCTACTGGGATTTTCACACACAACCATCTCTAGAGTTGGTCCGAAATGAGAAAATATCCAGGGAGTGGCAGTTCTGTCGGCACAAATGCCTTGATGCCAGAGGTCAGAGGAGAATGTCCAGACTGGTTCCAGCTGATAGAAAGGCAACAGTAACTCAAATAACCACTCGTTACAACCGAGGGATGCAGAAGAGCATCTCTGAACACACAACACATCCAACCCTGAGGCGGATGGGCTACAGCAGCAGAAGACCACACCGGGTGTCACTCCTGCATGAATCATCTCAGACTGGTTTCCTGAACAAGACAATGAGTTCACTGCACTCAAACGGCCTCCCCAGTCACCAGAACTCAATCAAATAGAGCAACTTTGGGATTCGCATCATGGATGTGCAGCTGACAAACCGATCAACATCTCTGAGGAATATTTCCAGTACCGTGTTGAATCAATGCCACTAAGGATTAACGCGGTTCTGAAGGCAAAAGGGGGTCCAACCCAGTACTAGTAAGGTATACTTAATAAGGTGGCCGGTGAGTGTATACCACTATACACACAACAGCATTGCGACATTGGTTTCTATTACTATATAGTTGTTGTGTTACCAAAGCAACAATAGGATTAACAACATTACTTTAAGTCAAGCCAAGTACTTAAGTATGGATCAAAAACAGTATAGTATTTACTATAGTATTGTTTTTATGCAAGATGATATAAGATCTTTGTAGTACCATAGATGTCAATTACATTTAATTCAGTTTTATTGAAAGTGTAATAATTATTAGGCTGATGCTTTTAGAAACTGACACATCCCCCAACTCTATTTCCCACAATTCCCCAAATTTCATGTCAAAATCTGCATTAAAATATACTATTAATGCTCAACACGTCCAACCTTGAGGCAGATGGGCTACAGCAGCAGAAGACCACACTGGGCGCCACTCCTGTCAGCTAAGAACAGGAAACTGAGGCTACAATTCACACAGGCTCACCAAAATTGGACAATAGAAGATTGGAAACAACGTCGCCTGGTCTGATGAGTGTCGATTTCTGCTGCGACATTCGGATGGTAGGGTCAGAATTTGGCATCAACAACATGAAAGCATGGATCCATCCTGCCTTGTATCAGCAGTTCAGGCTGCTGCTGGTGGTGTAATGGTGAGGGGGATATTTTCTTGGCACACTTTGGGCCCATTAGAATCAATTAAGCATCGTGTCAATTCCACATCCTGAGTATTGATACTGACCATGTCTATCCCTTTATGACCACAGTGTCCCCATCTTCTGATGACTACTTCCAGCAGGATAACACACCATGTCATAAAGCACGAATCATCTCAGACTGGTTTCTTGAACATGACAATGAGTTCACTGTACTCAAACGACCTCCTCAGTCACCAGATCAATTCCCCAAATTTACTGATCAATATACCGATCATGGGAGAGCAGCCATTTAGCAGATACGGCCGAAGAGCACACACACTGCACAGACATTCTGCTTGGAAGAAGTAGCTGTATCATTTTTTATATGGCACAGGAATTACACAAAGCGCTTTGCTCAAAGGCTTACTCTCCATGAGGCTTGAACAAGCAACTTTTCGGTTGCCAGGCCTGATCTTTAGCCACACCATGACCAGGAGCCCTGTAATCCACTTTGATGCACAATTAAACCCATGTTTAACCCAACAGAGTGTCCATGACCACTGAACAAACACTCTCTCTCTTGGCCTGAACACACACACACGCAGACGTGGTGTCCTCAAGCACAAGCTGACATTCACACGACCCCAGATGAACATTGTATTAGCTTTTAAAAACAAACACAGGTCACAGAAAGACGTGAACGGGAATGAATCGTTCCTTTGAAAAGGATCTTTAGAATGATTCATTTCAGAGCTGCAAGATCAGTCAGAAAGTATCAAATATTTGACAAGATGTATCTGAATTCAGGAGGCACAGTGGTAAGCACTGTCGCCTCACAGCAAGAAGGTCACTGGTTCGAGTCCAGGTTGGGTCAGTTGGCATTTCTGTGTGGAGTTTGCATGTTCTCCGAATGTTGGTGTGGGTTTCCTCTGGGTGCTCCGGTTTCTCCCACAGTCCAAATGTGGTAGGTGAATTGAATAATTGGCTTTAGTGTATGAGTGGCTAAAATTGGCTTTAGCGTATGAGAGTGTGTGTTTGTATGAGAGTGAATGATTGTTTCCCAGTTGTTACATGTCTGGGGGGGTGTTGCTCTGTTTTCTCCCCCCCCTTTCTGTTTTATTGGCTGTCTGCTATTCTCCTAAAATCTAGGTGTTGTGATTGGCTTGCGGAGTTCTCCCGAGTGGACCAATCAGAAGAGGATGGGGGTCATTTAAGTGCTCCAGTAACGACTCGGACCCAGACAGACTGGAGAGAATTCTGGTCTCTTGTTGATGCTCTTGTGTTTGTCTGTGTAACATTTGTGCCTGTCCTGTGCTCTGGTTCGCTTAAAGTGATTTGTTTTGGAGTTGTATATCTGTTCAGAACTTCTATACTAAACCTGCTTAAATCTACTAAAGGAAGTGAAAGTGAAGTACGTCACGTGACATACATTTTCACACACACGTAGTTGATTCTCTGTTAATACATTAGGTCAGAAGCAGGTGCTACTCTGTGTATGTTTTGTCCAGTGGGTGCAGGTTAGTAAGGGGCGTATGACGCAGAAGATATTTGTTTTCTCTTTTTCATATTTCTCTTTATTTATTTAGGGGGGGAGGGATTAGTTAGCGGGTGTTTAATTTGTTATTTTCTTTTATTTGGCACCGCTTATTTTCCTTCCCTCTATCAGGTTTGTTCAGTCAATTTGTTTATTTTCTTTTGCAATTATTGTACACATTTGTAAATATGCTTTGGGTGATTTAACTATTCTATCTTTATTGTTAATAAAGCGAACCACTTTTGCCACGTCTGTTGTTGGTGTCGATTCATAGCAGCTAACGTCTCGGGGAAATTTCTTTTATATCGGGTTGCCATAATTATGTTAAGCCCTTTTTCATCCTCCGAGCCACATGGGGCGTAACACCAGTACTGGGTTGCAGCTAGAAGGGCATCCACTGCGTAAAACATATGCCGGAATAGTTGGTGGTTGTGGCGACTCATAAACAAGGGACTAAGGCCCCGTTTACACTAGTGCGTTTTTGTTTAAAAACGGCGTTTTAGCATGAAAACGATCTGCGTCCACACTAGCGGATCTCAACAGATCTCCCTCCACCAGAAACGTATATCACGTGACCATTCGCGCACCATTCGCGCACTCTGAGCATGCGCGGTTAAGTATAAACAGGAAGCACGTGTCTCGCTCGGCGTTTGGTTATTGTTAGTCAACAAGCGCTGGAGGAACGATGAACGCGATGGCAAAGAAAGCAAGAGAGGTCTTTTTGAGGACAGACGACGAGGTCGAGTTGTTACTTAAAGTAACAAATTAATATAAAACATCCATGGCTATCGAAAATGCCGTGTTTACAGTGAAGACTGATCTGCCGTCTGCCGGTGACGTCATAGCCATGTGCGCTTGACGAATAAGGAAAGGATACGCAATGACCCAACGCCCCAATCACGTAGCGGATCTCAACAGCCACGCCTCTGTTTTCGAAGATATCCGTTTCCCTCCATCCACACTGAAACGCAACAGCAGCGTTTTAGAATGGAAACTGTCTCCAGCGTTTTCAAAACGCTCCGTTTTCGCACCTCGAAAACTCCGGCGTAGTGTGGACGGATGGCGTAACCGTAGCAAAACTTATGCGTTTTAAAACGAAAACGCACTAGTGTAAACAGGGCCTAAGCCGAATGAAAATGAACTAATGAATGAATATATCCAAAATGGTTCCCTATGCTCTTAAATAGTGCACTATTTGAGGGAACAGCGACCAGTAGTAGTGTCTGACACAATAATGGAGGTTCTGTAGTGCACTCAATCAATCCTACAATACACTGCAATAACGAGTGTACAACCAATGTGCACTCAATGGCTTGAGAATACCCATAATGCACTGTGATGCTGCATTCACACCAGACGCAGATGAAGCATCAAGCGCGAGTGATTTACATGTTAAGTCAATGCAAAGACGTGAATAGACATCCCGCGCCTCGTTTCGCCCGAATGAGGCGGCACGAATGAGACGATTCGCGGGAATGAAGCAGCGTGAGTTGAGCATTTTGTGTGAATCGCTAGAGATGGAAAATTAGAACTTCAGCAGACATTCGCGCAGCGTTAACTAATCGAGCTTGCTCTTGTAAAGTCGTGATTATGATGTAGTGCCTGTTGTTGGTGTCCCAAGGAGAAATCCTCTTGCTGACAACGGACAACAGTATATCAAACTGGGTTCGGCTCAGTCTGAAGCACCGCTGAAAACCTCCATCATCCAGGTATAGTTTCTGGAGGAGTTGATGAACTCACAGAGCTGGTGAATGAAGCGAGAAAACTCAAAATGTTTACGTCTATTTATGTGCAAATAGCGTGATTTGTTCGCACGTTCTGTTTTCTGGTGTGGACAGCATGAGACTTTGTGCTGCAAGATTTTTTGCATCTGACCACAAGATGGCATCCACAGCGGAATCCTATCGAAGTAAGTTCCTAAATAAATGATAATTTAAAGGTCACCTGTTATGCCCCTTTTTACAAGGTGTAAAATAAGTCTCTGATGCCCCCAGAATGTGTGTGTGAAGGTTCAGTATAAAATACCACACAAATAATGTTTTATAACTGTTTGAAACTGACCCTTTTAGGCTTTGATCCTAATTGTGCCTTTGTGGTGACTGTCGTTTTAAATTTCAAAAGAGGGCGGAGCTACAAATGCCTGTGCATCAGAATAGTGGTAGATTCAAAAACACGACTAATGTCCTATGCTAATGAGGGAGAGATGACACTAATGGGCGGGGCTTTGCCCCTCTGATGACACGTACAGAGAATGTCAATCAAAGTGTTTCTGCAGACGTGTTTATTAAGTGTGATAAAACAGGTTCGAAAATCATTATATTCATAAACTTTTGCCACACAACAGTGTTTAAACCCATTGAAAAAGTGATTTTTGCCTAATAGTTCATCTTTAATTGTTAAATTAATGTTTAAATATATGACAAAATGTGTTCTATTCATTTGGGATTTATTAACCAGCAAAACACAAACAAAACGCTCTGGTTTCGCCCTCCGTCAAATACCTGGTATGGGTGAATTGAATAAGCTAAATTGGCTGTAGTGTATTTGTATGAACGCAAGAGTGTATGAGTGTTTCCCAGTGCTGGGTTGTGGCTGAAAGAGCAAACACTGCGTAAAACATAATAATAATAATAATAATAATTTCTTACATTTATATAGCGCTTTTCTTGACACTCAAAGCACTTTACACAATGGGGGGTGGGGGGTAATCTCCTTATCCACCCCCAGTGTGCAGCATCCACCTGGATGACGCGACACGTATTGCGCCAGACTGCACATCACACAACGGCTGATTGGTGAAGAGGAGACAAAGTGATGAAGCCAACTATGATATGAGGATGTTTGGAGGCCATGATGGACAGAGGCCAATGGGCAGATCTGACCAGGATGCCGGGGTTAAACCCCTACTCTTTTTCGAAGAACATTCTGGGATTTTTAACGACCACAGAGAGTCGGGTCCTCGGTTTAACGTCTCATCCAAAAGACAGCGCTCACTGAGAAGTATAGAGTCCCCTTCACTATATTGGGGCGTTAGGACCCACACAGACTGCAGGTTGAGCGCCCCCTGTTGGCCTCACTAACACCACTTCCGGCAGCAGCCAAGCTTTCCCGTGTGGTCTCCCATCCAGGTACTGACTGGGCGCAGCTCTGCTTAGCTTCACTGGGCGACCATGTGAGAGTTGCAGAGAGCTAGCTGCCGGCAACGTTATATGCTGGATAAGTTGGCGGTTCATTCCGCAGTGGCAACCCCTGATTAATAAAGAGACTAACCCGAAAAAAAGACGAATGATTGAATGACACAAATGAAACAGCTTCCCTTCAGTGTCCACCAATTCACTCCCTCGCTTTCAGTCACTTCTTCATGAGGACTAATATAGGAATAGTGAATGAGGGTGCAGTATAGGGGCATTTCAGATACAGCATTTCAGTGATTTAATCAGTGTCACAGCGGTTTGGGTAAAAGGAAAAAAAAAGAGCATGTAAATGCCTCGGAGAGACTCTTAGGGAGTGATGAGTGAAATGATTCACTAAATCAGTTAAACGAACCACATGAAAATGTGAATCTGACTTTCAGAATAGGAGTATTTTATGACAATAAACTCAAACCACAGTTGTCAGTTTGTAGTCTTGGAAACCAGTCTGATTGGTTGTGCTCTTGCATACAGTATCTGATTAGAAATCAATTCGAAGCAGATTGGAAATGCTGTGTTTTGCCACAGTACAATCAATCTTTGGCATTAGTTGGGTAATTTCCCTTTCAAAGAATTTCATTTCAAGCCAAGAGTTCATCTGTGCAGACGACGAAGACATTTTTTTTCACCTCAGTCCATTAAAACGAGCACAGCCCTCGTTCCTAGAAGCACTGCTCTCTTAAAGCGAAACCTTCATTTTAACAGGCCCTTATACCCTTTACTTTAATTAAAACCCCAAAACCCCAAAGGCGCTGAAGAACGGCATCTGAATCAATGGGGAATTTAAAAGGTTGAACCTTTTTATTTAGCAGATTTTTAAAAGTCAGCGTGATGGAGGATCTCTCTTAGATTGTGTTTTCATCATGTCAGGAAAATGCCAGTCTTTTATCCGGCAGTCATTGACATCTCTGTTTCAGTCGGACGATTTCCAAACGAATCCGTGTAAATCCCCCAGCCCAAATGAAACTGTAAAACACACCGGATTCGCATGAACGCACAGATTTGTATGCCGGCAGCGTGCGGGTCAAGTCGTGCCGGCATTTTCCAAATGTCAATAAGCACACAGTGATTTATCTTTAAGTCTAGTTGCAAAGTGCCCGGTGTCAATAACAGCTGTTGATGGAGCGCCTGCTCGTGAGCTTTTTCAATGCCTTATAATTTATGTAGAACATAAAATACACAAACGCACCACGGCTGATCTGTGGGTCAGCAGAATCAGACGCGTGTCAAAGATGTAATTGAGACCTTTGAGATTGATGTCTGGTATATTTCCTCATGTATAAGGCTAGTCAGTTTTATAGGCTACTACGATTTTCTTAAGGTTTGCATTTGTTGTGGTTTTCTATACACATTCTCCCTAATTATTTACAGTGGGGGAAATAAGTATTGAACATGTCATGTTTTTTCATGGGAATAATATTTCTAAAGGAGCTGTTGACGTTAGGCCTGTCACGATATCTCATTTTTGTTGTACGATATATATTGCACCAAAATATATCACGATAAATGATATTGTTGTCATTTTAAGACCATTTTACGCCACTCATTATATAATACCAAAATGGCAATATGATAGCATCATAACGCAACTACACTCTTCAAAAGAACACATACAATTTTGTTCACTCATTCATTTTCTTTTCGGCTTAGTCCCTTTGTTAATCCGGGGTCGCCACAGCGGAATGAACCGCCAAATTATCCGGCATTTGTTTTACGCAGCGGATGCCCTTCCAGCCACAACCCATCTCTGGGAAACATCCATACATTCTCATTCACACACATACACTATGGACAATTTAGCTTACCCAATTCACCTGTACCGCATGTCTTTGGACTGTGGGGGAAACCAGAGCACCCGGAGGAAACCCACGCAACCACGGGGAGAACATGCAAACTCCACACAGAAATGCCAACTGGCCCACATACAATTTTGTTCTTAAGAATATTTAATCTGATTTAGTCATTTTAATCATTTAATTATTAGGCATTGGTATCGGAATGTGAAAACACATATCCAAATAAATAAATAAATGTTAACAAAAATAAAAAAAAGCAAGGTAAAGAGTAACAGAGGCTGCAATATCTGCAACCAGATCTATTTCTTAGTTGTCAGGCACCCACATCAAAATATACTTTAGTCATTTATGGTAAGTACTAGTGTTTTTTTTTTAACCATACTGACACTGACACCTCCAATAGAGATAAAGAGGTTGTGCAATCAGCTAAAATATTGCAAGAATTGGTTTTTACGTATGGGTGATATATATTGCATCACCAAAAAATATTGAGGTCATGCCCATGTATTGTGCGATGAGTCGATATATTGATTATTGTGACAGGCCTAGTTGACATGGAATTAAACCAGATTTTGGTAGAAACCCAAACAATATAAACATTAAAAAAACGAGTTGTGTGTAATAACACTGAAATGACACAAGGAGAAATTCCTGAACTACTGAAATGTGTTCAATACTTTATATCAAAGGCTTTTTTGGTGATGGCAGCTTAAAGATGCCTCTTATTAGGAGAGTGAAGTGAATGAGTGAAAGATTCAGAAGAGTGAATGATTTTTTTTTTACAGATGTCAGCAGAGTGTCAAAGTCTTGATGGTTCTGTGGGTCTCGTCTGTCAAATCTGAGCTATATTTTGTGTTTTCTATTGGATTCGAGTCAGGTTATTGGCTGGGCCGTTCTACAGCTTGACTTTGAGTTTTTGAGTTTTCTTGGCTGTGTTTTGGATCATTGTCTGGCTAAAATGTCCACTCTGGTTTCATCTTCATCATCCTGCTAATGTAGATGTTGGATTGAAGCAGCTGATATTCATTAAATGAGGAAAGGCAGAGAGTAGCTGAAAAACTACTGAGAGATTTCAGCTGCTGTCTGGGCTTTCACTGCCTCTCTACACCTCCCTTTCTTCATGTGTTCAATATTTTTTCGCTGTGTCATTTCATTTTATTACACATGACTTCATTTGTAATTAGATTTGTTTTCTTTGCATATATCAGACCCCCTAGTTTTTCCACATTTTTTTTTTTGTTTTGTGATTTTTTTGCTATACAAATGACTGATTTTGTGGCGGTAAATCCCAAAAATAAATATTTAAAGATATTTACTGTATTACCATATTAGGTAGACTATATTACGTATGCAATCTGACACAATGACAACAAGGACACAAATCTCTTGGTCTCAAAGATCTCTTGTCAAGACAACATCTAAAACCGATCTAAAACGGCTGGGATTAAACCAAAGGAAGGCTGTATAATTTTTATGCAGGAACTTACTTTTTCTCTCCGATTTTGCTCCCTGGAGCATCTGACATGTACCTCACTCAGAAAAGGGGTAAGGGCTCCCCCTACCGTAAATACACCTAAAATATGGATTGCCGTAAAACTTCACGCATTTTAGTTTTCTCTCGTTAACTGCAGGGAAAAAGTTACTCAAATATGTCACGTGTGCTGCGTATGCAACGTTATGTAAAACATTATGTAAAACAATTAATTGCAAACTGAAATAAATATATTTAGATTTTATGGTTTGGAGTTGGATGTTTTATGAGATTATTTACTTTTTTTGCGATTATTTTGCATTTAATTGCAGAATCGCAAAAAAATTTGTGACTTTTTGATGATTTTGTATTGGATTCAGCCATCGCGTTATCGTGAAAAACTAGAGGGTCTGATATATGAATTTCTTTGCTTGTTACCAACATGAAACGGTGAAAATTTCAATTAAACAGCACCTTTAGAAATATGTTTTCTGAGAAAAATGGTGACGTGTTCAATACTTATTTCCCCCACTATACATCTCTTTTAAACCCGAGGACTGTACTAAAGCTGTTTTATTTGTTCTGATTATTTGTTGACAGTTGCAGAATTGTCCCACCTCTCCTCCACTGTGATTGGACGGCTAGCTCAAAAGTGATGGGCGCTGTGATTTATTATTTTATTAAAATGACAAAACACAGTTCTGAATATTTCTACCTAGATTTACCATAGCGGTCAAAATGACTGAAAGCATTTCATTGCATGACTTTAAATATGCATGCCTCTGTTGCCTAGCAACTTCCTGCTATCAAAAATATTACTTTACTTCAGATATGTATTTCAAAACAGCATATTCAGTGCCATGAAAAAGCCTTGTCCTGCTTGAGTGAGCCGTGGACATTCGCGGGCGGTCTAATGTAGCCTAACTGTACATTTATAGGTTGTATTAAAATGCATTAAACATGATGACAGACATTCAAAGCTTCATTTTACCATCTCAAAAGAAGCTTTGAATGTAAATACGACGTCTTATAAGAGAACGTCAGAATGACCACCATGATAACTGTAGTAGTTCTGGTAAAATCTGGTAGTTCCAGTTTTAACATCTAAAGGAGCATTTACACTTACTGGCCACTTTTTTAAGTACACCTGTCCGACTGCTACTGTAGTTAACGCAAATTTCTACTCAGCCAATCACATGGCAGCAACTCAATGCATTTAGGAATGTAGACATGGTCAAGAAGGGGCTGGTCTAAGTGTTTCAGAAGAACTCAAATAACCACTCGTTACAGCCGAGGTATGCAGAAGAGCATCTCTGAATGCACAACATGTCCAACCTTGAGGCGGATGGGCTACAGCAGCAGAAGACCACACCGGGTGCTACTCCTGTCAGCTAAGAAAAGGAAACTGAGGCTACAATTCACACAGGCTCACCAAAATTGGACAATAGAAAATTGTAAAAACGTTGCCTGGTCTGATGAGTCTCGATTTCTGCTACGACATTCAGATGGTGGGGTCAGAATTTGGCATCAACAACATGAAAGCATGGTTATTTTAAGAACTGTTGAATAAAAGGATATTTAAGAAACCCAATTTCCTCTGTGTGTTGTTTCAAAATTTGTTCAAGAGTGTAAGTGTAAACAGAAATGTCTTAATAAACAGATGTAAACAGATCTCCACTTAGCGACGCCTTAGCAACATGCTGTAACACAACAGCACTCAGTTGTCATTATGTGTCCAATAACTTCCAGAAGCTGAACAGAAAAACAACAACACCCACTTATTGTCTCTCCTTTTTAAAAGCGCTGATAAAGTCAAGTTAATTAGTCTGTGATTGTGCAATCACGAACAATTATTGGCCCGTCCTCACTCGCATAATACAAATGCCAATTAATTACAGATGGTAATTGTTAGCGAGCAGGTATCACGCTGAGAGGAACATCAGACCTCATCAGAGAGACCACAGATTTACAGATCATCAGCTTTTACTGTGCGCCTTCAAGCCATCCATCGGGGAAAATGACAACTCTGTTTTTGTTGGGGTTTTTTCCCCCCCTCCATTGACATTTTATGGTGCTGTTTAATAATACTTCATCATAATGCAACTATTTGACTCATACACCAGTATTATGTTTGTCCTGAAGGAGAGAATCTGAATTTAAATCTCATTATACGAATTATACTGTCAAGTAAAGGTTTAAAAGAGTTATGCTCTGCAAACAGGGCTGCAAAAGACGTTTAATTTAAAGAAAACCTAATTTTTCATAATCAGTTCACCACATGTGAAGTAGATAACCTTAAACATCTGGAAGCATCCACACAGGGCTCAGATACCATTAAAGTCAAAATTATTAGCCCATCTGTGATTTTATTTTCTCTTTAAAATATTTCCCAAATGATGTTTAACAGAGGAAGGAATTTTTCACATTATTTCCTATAATATTTTTTCTTCTCGAGAAAGTCTTATTTATTTTATTTCAGCTAGAATAAAAGCAGTTTTTAATTTTTCTAAAACCATTTAAGGCCAATATTATTAGCCCCCTTAAGCAATATGTTTTTTCTTGATCTACAGACCAAATAGGAATGAGGAAAACAACAAACCAGGCTCTTTATGGATACGTACCCCTGTATACATTTCTGAAGAGAGTGAAATACGTCCAAGGAGGTTTTAAATTTTTTTTTTGCAGCTTTTGTTTTTGCAAATCCACTAGAGGCCTCTGTGTACGCTTTTCCAGATCTCAAATTTCTCTCACGAGTGCCATTCGCACCTGCTGTTCAATCCACTTGGGGCTGCTACCTAAACCCAACCGACAGTGTTTTCAAAAACACCCAATTGACCCGATCACCCCTTCCCAAAAAGCAACAATTGACCCGATCACCCCTTCTCTAAACCCGACCGACAGTGTTTTCAAAAGCACCAACTGACCCCCGATCACCCCTTCCCTAAACCCAACCGACAGTGTTTTCAAAAGCATTGATTGACCCAATCACCCCCTTCCCTAAACCAGAGTGTTTTCAAAAGCACAGACTGACCCGTTCACACCCTTCTCTAAACCCAACCAATAGTGTTTTCAAAAGCACCAATTGACCCGATCACCCCTTCCCGAAACCTAACCGACTGTGTTTTCAAAAACGCCAATTGACCCGATCACCCCTTCCCGTAAAGCACAGATTGACCCGATCACCCCTTCCCGTAAAGCACCGATTGACCCGATCACCCCCTTCCCTAGACCAGGGTGTTTTCAAAAGCAACGACTGACCCAATCACACCCTTCTCTAAACCCAACCAATAGTGTTTTCAAAAGCACCAATTTACTCGATCACCCCGTCCCTAAACCCAACCGACAGTGTTTTCAAAAGCACCAATTGACCCGATCACCCTTTCCCGAAAAGCATCGATTGACCCAATCACTCCTTCCCGAAAAGCATTAATTGACCCGATCACCCCTTCCCTAAACCCAACTGACAGTGTTTTCAAAAGCACCGCCTGACCCCCAATCAGCCCCTTCCCTAAACCCAACCAACAGTGTTTTCAAAAGCACCGATTGACCCAATCACCCTTCCCTAAACCCAACCGACAGTGTTTTCAAAAGCACAAATTGACCCGATCACCCTGTCCCTAAACCCAACCGACAGTGTTTTCAAAATCACCAATTGACCCGATCAACCTTTCCCGAAAAGCATCGATTGACCCAATCACCCCTTCCCAAAAAGCATTAATTGACCCGATCACCCCTTCTCTAAACCCAACTGACAGTGTTTTCAAAAGCACCAACTGACCACCGATCACCCCCTTCCCTGAACCCAACCAACAGTGTTTTCAAAAGCACCGATTGACCCGATCACCCCCTTCCCTAAACCCAACCAACAGTGTTTTCAAAAGCACCGATTGACCCAATCACCCCCTTCCCAATCACCTGCTCTCTGCATCTCAAGTCTGCCGACATACATGGCGAGCTACTGGGCAATTGGTAACAGTGCAAAAGCTGTAAGAGGTAAGAGGTCAGCTTTTAGCACGAAACAAATTTGAAGCTATCGGCAGTGTCATTCGACTCCGTAGCGTTCATTTTAAAGATGAAATGCAGCCATGCGTAGTTCTGGCTACACAATTCGCGCTCTCCAGAAATGTAAACAGGGTACATTTTCACAATGAGCCTGCGTTATAAAATAAAGTGTCCAAAAGTGAATCTAAAGCTGCTAAAGACGTCACCGAAGGACAAACTCATTCAAAAGCCATCGCAATCAAGCTCTTAAGCGGAGCGAGACAATTAATGCTGAAGTTTTACAAAAACATCTGTGTGTGGACCATTATGGTCATTATCTGTGAATAATGATCAATCCATGAAAGTCTTTCTCCCGGAAACTGTGACTCATTTGTGAGTAATTTTCGGTGGGTAAAAAAGCAGGATGGGGATATGTGTGATTCTTCAGGTCAACAGAGAGAACAATGGGAGCTGGAAAAGAAAAATTGACATGCATATTGATTTTTGAGGGTCCCTAGGAGACCTCAGAGACAAAATGTCAGAAGTTAAGTTTGCCATCGACCGGCTCGACTGCCTCTGATATTAATTACACAAGGCAAATAGTTAAAGCAATACTGAGCGTGTCTGTCATCCTAACAGTCCTGCATGAATATAAGTATAAATGTATGTGTTTCCTTCTGAAAACTGCACGACTGGCTGCATTTAACAAAACAGGCAATACAGATTAAGTCAGAATTATTAGCTGTAAGAATTGGCTATGTCTCTCCATGATAATAAACCCTGAAAATTGTTATGGAATTCCACGAGACAAGACCACGAGATTGGTCAGGCACTAAAACAATGAACTGGCTAATCTGAGAAGATCAGAAGACCAGCTGTTCATCTGTTCTATTCAAATCATCCTGAGCTTATCTTCCTGACTGTATGCCCTTGCTCCATCAGAGTAGATCATTTACATTTCACATAAAATGTTCAAGGTTTTAATATGGTGTATCTTGTATATTTAAATTCATGTTTGGTATCCTTTTAAATGTCTCTGTGTGATTGGTAAAGTGGTCTTAAGGTCATTGTAATATTTCACTGGTATTTGTTGAATTTGGTTTTGACTTTGATGAAATCTCTGCCAGATGCTCCCCCTCCAGAGATGATTAACACATCAATACACTAGGCAAGGGTCACTGTGACGCCCTGTTGGGTATTTAAGGTTAAGATGTTGTACAGATCGGGGGATTCTAGCCAGGAGACCCCGTTGCAACGTATAAGTTTCTGGGCTTTGTCTCAGAGCTTGTATGTTGCAATGTCTTCCTACATGGTCAGGTATTAATCTTAAACTCTGTTGTACAATCTGAATTGGCTTATCTTGTATAATTATGTGAATTGGAATGGAAAATCTTTGCCTGACAAATAAATGTAAAATTCTTGTTTAAACTCTAATATCTCCTGACAATCACTGACTTAATATGATATAATATAGTGTCTAAATCAAACTTTCTTTATGTATGAGCATTCAAATTATAATAAATTGGAGTCAGATTAAATTCGGAGTTGGAAACGAATTAAAATATGTTTTCATAAGTAAAAATATTTCTTTTCTCATGTGTTAAAAGGCTTACATGCATTTACCTTCACCCATAGCTCCGTCATTGGACTAATAGATGGACCCTTACATTAGCACTCCTGAATTATTACAATTTTTGGTCACACTTTATTTTGATGATCCGTTTGTTGAATTTAAGTTATGCGCACGTCTCCATTGGAAATAATGTACTTGCGTGCGGAAAAGATGTGATATGTGAACGGCCTGCTGCTATAGTTAATCCAATATGCGTGCGTATTATTGCAACAGAAATGCGGCGTTAAGAAACCTTTACGTTTAATCAACTGCAGTGAATTTAAGTGCGGTTAATAGTACAATCCGCTAATCATTGCATCTCTATAAATGATATCAGTGCATCGTACAAAAGTTCTTTTCTACAAACATCCAAATGTTTTCCGCTGCTCGCACTCAATGTCAGGTGACTCACAGTCTGCGCAGCCTTCACCTGCAGCTCGTGCTGTATTGAACAGACGCACGTCACTTCATAACTATAGCGGACGGTATTTTTCTGACTGAACTAAATTTATTTCTGATGTCTTAGTCACACTATTTGGAGAGCCAGAACAAATTGCGTCGGGGGCCGGGTTTCGGCCCGCGGGCCGCCAATTGAATAGCTGCAGTAGGGCCTCACGGTAGCGCAGTGGGTAGCACAATCAAATTGGATAAGCTAAATTGGCTCTTGTGTAAGTGTGTGAGTGAGTGTGTGTGGATGTTTCCCAGTAATGGATTGCAGCTGGAAGGGAATCCGCTGCTTAAAAACAAATAGTGGAACAGTTGGTGGTTCATTCCACTGTGGCGACCCCGGATTAATCAAGTGACTAAGCTGACAAGAAAATAAATGAATGATGACAGTACATAATATTTACAAGATGTTTTTCAAGTGTGCGCCATGATGGCGTAGTGAGTAGCACGTTCGCCTCACAGCAAGAAGGTCACTGGTTGGAGCCCCGGCTGGGTCAGTTGGCATTTCTGTGTGGAGTTTGCATGTTCTCCCCGTGGTTGTGTGGGTTTCCTCCGGGTGCAGGTTTCCCCCACAAGTCCAAAGATATGCGGCTCAGGTGAATTGGGTAAGCTAAATTGTCCATAGTGTATGAGTGTGAATGAGAATGTATGGATGTTTCCCAGAGATGGGTTGTGGCTGGAAGGGCATCCGCTGCGTAAAACAAATGCTGGATAAGTTGGCGGTTCATTCCGCTGTGGCGACCCCGGATTAATAAAGGGACTAAGCCGACAAGAAAATGAATGAATGTTTTTCAAGACACAAGTATTCAGCTTAACGTGACATTTAAAAGGCTTTATTAGGTTAACTAGACAAGTTAGGGTAATTAACTTTGTATACCATTGTTAATGGTTTATTCTGTATACAATCGAAAATAAAATGCTTAAAAAGGGGCTGATATTGACCTTAAAATAGGTTTTAAATATGTTAAAACAGCTTCTATTCTAACTCAGGCATGTCCAAACTCAGTCCTGAAGGGCCGGTGTCCTGCAGACTTTAGTTCTTACTTGCCTCAACACACCTACCTGCAAGAATATTTCTAGAAAGCCTAGTAAGAGCTTGATTAGATAGTTCAGGTGTGTCTAATTGGGGTTGGAACTAAACTTTGCAGGACACCGGCCCAACTAGAACCGAGTTTGGACATCCCTGTTCTACCTGAAATAAAACAAATAAGACTTGATTGATTGATTTATTGTTTGTTTGTTTGTTATAAAATGCAAATGTATAAATGGAATCAAACATGTAGTATGTTGCCAAAAGGATAAAATATGTCCAACGTAAAAAGAGATAAGAAGAGATAATAAGTTAAAAAAAAGAAATAAGTTTAAGTAGACGAATAATGTGTGTGGTAATGGGGTGGGAAAATAATAAGCTTGTGCTTCATCCTGCTCAATTTTCGACCATGTTGACATGTATCTTTTTGTTAAAGATATTTTATGAATGATATATTTTTGTTCGAAAATAAACTAAATCAAATCAAATCAAGAATTCCTGAAGAAAGAATATGATAGGAAATACTGTGAAAATGTCTTTGCTCTGGTAAACATCATTGGGGAAATTCAGAGGAGGGCTAATAGTTTTGACTTCCACATATGCAACATACTGTAATAAACTATATATATAATCATTCATTTATTTTCTTTTCGGCTTGGTCCTGTTATTAATCTGGGGTTGCCACAGCAGAATGAACCGCCAACTTATCCAGCATTTGTTTTACGCAGCGGATGCCCTTCCAGCTGCAACCCATCTCTGGGAAACATCCATACATTCTCATTCACACACATACACATACACTACGGACAATTTAGCTTACCCAATTCACCTATACCGCATATCTTTGTACTATGGGGGAAACCGGAGCACCCGGAGGAAACCCACGCGAACACGGGGAGAACATGCAAACTCCACACAGAAATACCAACTGACCCAGCCGAAGCTCGAACCAGCAACCTTCTTGCTGTGAGGCGACAGCACTACCTACTGCGTCACCGTGTCGCCCTAAACTTTATACAATTCTCTATATAATTTTCTATTAAGTTTAAATTCATTAACTTTCAGTATTTGTTGTAATTTAAAAGACAAAGACAAATGTTGCCTTGTCAACTACAAAATAATAAGTCACATTTAAAGTAAGGCAACTTTTCCTTTTCAGATTTAGATTTGAATGATCACTCTGATCCTGCTGAGCTGAATGCAGGGGCGATCATCTTTGGAAATAAATATCATTATTTGCATTCTGCTTTGTAACCTTTAATAAATAATGAATGAAGAGATTCCAGCTTTAATTATTTCTGCCTCATTTGTCATACTGGAAAATTGACAGTATAATGCATTGCATTGTGTCACGCTTTCCAGCCAATGAATTTTCAAATCTCTCTTTTTCCTCACTCTGACATTTCAGCTTTTTATTAGATATCTGAAAAGTCTTGCAAATTAATAAAATGTTAAAAGGTCATGCAAAAGTAATGTCATTTTTTCATAGTCAATATACATTTTTCCTAGCGGTCTGATAGAAAGGACATTAGGAAGGACAGTGGAGGGAACACCAGCTCTCCGCATGATATAGGACAGTGCACTCCGCTATTTCAGACATTATTTTAAACATAATTTGATGGACTGCACTGAAGAAGAGCCGTTTCCAGCAGGAGACTGTGAGCAGAACTAGAAATACTTTGATTTTAGTCATTTCCATGACCTTTTAACATTTCCATGACTTTCCGGGAAGTGAAAATAAGACTTTTGAAGGTCCCTCATTCTAACCGGAGTGTGTGAATAACAGTATTTCACAGACGTCCTGCTGTTTTATGCATATAGAAAATATGCAATCTGTGCTGAGTTTTAACCTATTATGCTTCTTTTTACAAGATGTGTCTGATGTGAGTGTATGTGAATTTTTAGCTCAAAATATCATACTCGTAAAGTTTTATGACTGTTCGAAACTGCCCCTTTTAGGATTTAGGCCCAATCCCAATTCTATTTTTGTACCCCTTGGCCCTTACAACCGAGGGTTTAGGGGAAGGGCTTCAAAACTTACCCCTAAGAATTAGGACAGCACTTCAACACCTGCACACGTCATCATATGCCATCGATCTCTTGCTTCATATGAGATCAGACGATCACGACTGCTGTAGTTACTCCAGTTGTGTTATTGTTTGGTGTTTATCTTCAGGAAATCACTGAAGACGTATATTATGTTAGCATAACGATCTAATGTGGCAATAAGATTGTAACTGTACTGTGTATTTACTCTGTGGCCATAATCAAATGTAAACACACAAAACAACATTAACATTATAGCAGACACTGTAAAAGCTCACTCCCAGACACTAGACATACTTACAGGGTATTCGAGTGTCATCGTGTGTCAGAATGTTGTGGGACGGCTGTACATAAGTTATGATTATTGATTATAGATCGCGAACGTCTGTCTTTGTTTTGGTTATTTTTAACGTATCCAATGCCAGTTTAGTCAATTATATTTCAGCGCTCCGGGTTACCTTGGTGGAAAACCACATATTTCATTAATTTATTCGTTTAGAAAGGCTATGAAAGCATGTGTCCATGACCGAAATGTAACCTCCGGTGGACAGTAGCAGACTCTGAAATGAGATGTAGATTCAGAGTTCCACATGAGGTGGTTATTAATTAGCAAATAATATAAATATTATGAAAGTAAATTTTAGGTGAGCAGGTTACATTGTAACCGCATGTCCTAACAACATGCTACCTGACGGCATTTGCAGTGATAAGCTATGGCATGAGGGCATATATTATGTTATCATAATACTGTGTATTTACTCCGTGTATCTGTGTAAACACACGAAAACAACATTAACATTATAGCAGACACTGTAAAAAGCTCATTCCCAGCCACTAGACATTACTGTCAGGGTATTCGAGTGTCATCCTGTGTCAGAATGTTGTGGGACTGCCGTACATGAGTTATGATTATGGATTATAGATCGCGAAATTTAGCGGGGGGTTTTTTTTGCGCTTTTTTTTTTAAAGCATGACGGTAAAACAAGAATGCGGTTATGAATATGTTAAAACATATGTTTGTTTAGCGTAAAAATTCGTAATATTGACAAAAAAATACTCACTTGTGGATCTCCTTACTTCCGGGTTCAGCTATTCTGCCGCTGAGCCAGGTGTATTCTGGTAAATTTTCTTACCCCTCCGTTTTGTGGTCCTGAAAAATCTTTGTTCCAAGGAGTGTATACCCCTTGCCCTTAGTCCTACGCCTTCAAGCTAAAGAGAATTGGGACACCACTACCCCTTGACGTGAACGTGCAAAACGAGGGGTAGGGGGGTGAGGGGAAGGGCTAAGGGGTAGAATTGGGATTAGGCCTTAATCTTACATGAGTAATGCTAGTGACTGTCGCTTTAAATTCAAATGAAATTGTGCTGTTTTCAGAAGAGGGCGGAGCTACAAATGCATATGTGACAGCACAGTGGCAAGAAGCATCCCAAACCACATACTTACGCCCTATTCTGCGCCATTTTGTAGTATAGTGTAAGAAGTGTTTACACTGAAAACTCTAAAATTCATAAGTGCACTTTAATTACCCGGATGATGCACTCATTCAACCGGTACATTGAAGTGAGGAATGTTGGACACTTCACGCACTCTGACACTCTTTCGTTTGTTGTGTGTAAGTTAATGTTAATGATTTTGCATCACCTTGAATGGGTTCCCACATTGTAGCCCACTGCAGTCCAAGATCGGTTGTCCTGTGGCTGTTGTCGCATCATCCAAGCGGATGCTGCATACTGGTGGTGGAGTGGACAGACCCCCCTCATGATTGTGAAGTGCTTTGGGTGTATGGCCACACGTTAAATGAGCTATATAAATACACACATTATAGCATTTACAAAGCGACCATGCCAAAGGTTTACATTTATAGTAGCATTCAACATAGTGGAACATACTCAAAACTTACCTCAGTGTGTTTCTTCAGGTTAGATGTAGAACTCTTGAAGGCTGAGATTTCAACTTGACTGGGCAGAAAAAAGTTGGCACGGCATGATGACACAATTGCCCTGTCAAACGTCTTTGTTTTGGTTATTTTAACCTGTCCAATGCCAGTTTAGCCAATTATATTTCAGCACTCCAGGTTGCCTTGGTGTAAAACGACGTATTTCATTCATTCGTTCGTAAGGAAATCCATCAATTTGTATTCATTCATTCATTTATAAAGAAAGAAAGGCTCTGTAAGCATGCGTCCATGACCGAAATGGGACCTCCAGTGGACAGTAGCAGACTCTCAAATGAAACGCAGATTCAGAGTTCCACATGAGGTGGTTATTAATTAGCAAATAACATAAATTTTAAGAATGTAAACATTAGGTAAGCAGGTTACATTGTAACCGTATGTCCTAACAACATGCTACCTGACAGCATTTGCAGTGATAAGCTATTTGGCTGTTTGCACCAGACGAAACACGACAGAAATTTAAATACAGCCATTCAGAATATGCACTCACTCACAAAATGCTAAGGTTTATAACCTAATTAAACATATTAAACCTCTTTAACATTATTAAATGACATGCTGAATCACTCAAATGTGTTGATTTGCACTGAGTCTTTTAAAGTTCAATTTCAAGCGGTTTATTTTATTTTCCAGATCTGAGGTGAACTATCTGCTGCTGCTTTTAGTAGTATAGCAATAAATATAATGTAAAATGGCCTTCAAACTTATATTGTTAGCATTTAACACTGAATAAAGCACATGAGGTGTACCTGAGGTGATCATTGTCAGTTTTCTGTTGTTCAGATGCGACAAATAGAAGCCGTTTCTAATATATCAATTCGAGGTGTTGGTTAGAACAAAACTCCTTTTGATACGGAGAATATTCCCTTTTGCATGTCGTTGCTTTTAATTAGAACATGATTTAAATCAGCCTTTAGGTTCGAGACTTGTTCTGTTGATGTCGTCAATCTGGCAACCTGCGCTTTCGTTTGTTTTGATTCAGGAATGCAATACCTAGTTCAAACACTGGGTGTCAAACTTACATACTGCACCTTTAACTTCTTCGGGTACTGCCTGAAATGCTGAATTCCTGTATTTGTAACGCTTCCACAACTCTCTCGTCATCCTCCATGATTGAACGACAAAATTGGCACTAGCCAGGTATCTTGAGGCCAGTCTGAGTGCTTTTTTAATGGCCGATTTGATTGGACGGGAATCGCAGAACTGAGCCAATCAGTACAGAGAAATAAATATATATATATATATAAAAATAAAGTAGCGACGACAGGTTGAAGAAAAATAGCACAGTTAAATACAGATACTGCACTAAAAACATACTCAATTAAAAGTAAAAGTAAGCACTTAATTAAATTAAAACTCATTAAATTACAATTTCTGAGAAAAACTACTGAACTACAGTCATTTGAGTATTCGTAATTCATTACTTTACACCGCTGTATAAAAGCGATTTTTGCACTCATCTGAACACATCCATCCGGTGTTTAATAACCAACGTTTACACTTCTATTCACTGGTAGTCACAGGCAAATGATTGGCATCCTGAACTGTGCGTGAATCGTCAGAAATGGCCTCTCTTAGTTGCTCATCCTTGAGTTTCCTCTGAAAGCAAATGATGAATGAAGCCAGTGGAGTTCGTCTGTCAGCTGATCTGTCTGTTTTTTCCCCCTGCTCTCCGCAATGTTTCTATTTGCCCTGCTCTCAAAAAGGTTAAGCAGGAAGAGTAGAGCATTCAGGTCTGACAGCTCCACACTCGGAGGTCCTTTAACCTCGTTCAGAGCCGTTTAGCGGAGAGATGATCTTCAAGAAATCACCTTCTTCTGCTGTCATGTGAGCCTCTCTGTTCCTGATAAAGGTTGCATGTCTTTTTTCCTCGCATTTCCTGACTTCCTCCTGCCATATGTGCATACCGGGAAGAATAACAACGCAACCAGCAGCTCTGGATTGATTCTGCTTTAATATTTTGTATTGTGCTCGTAATTGCTCGAGCAGCAGGTTGATTCTAAATGATGCTTCATTGGTTCATTACGCGCACCAAAGTATTGTGCTTAATCTTCAAGATGTTCTCTGGAAAATATAGCAATCAGTCAAAAACGAGGTTATTACTGTTGTGCAAATTTCATTTGGGTAAGTTTTAATGGCGCATAAGTAGATCTGGATTTCATTTGAACTTCTTTGAAATGAATTTTTGTTTTTAATTAACTAAAGTGCGAGAATAGTTTCCGTTTGTAATGTTATTTCATCTACTTATGATGCATACTACACACACTCACACACACACACAGATATTTTCATGAAGACTTTTATTTTACAGACTGTATATTCTATCATTCGGACAATTTAGCTTACCCAATTCAACTGTACCGCATAGCTTTGGACTGTGGGGGAAACCGGAGCACCCGGAGGAAACCCACGCGACCACGGGGAGAACATGCAAACTCCACTCAGAAATGCCAACTGACCCAGCCGAGGCTCGAACCAGCGACTTTCTTGCTGTGAGGCGAACGTGCTACTCACTACGCCACCGTGGCGCCATATTCTATCATTTTATATAATATTTTATACAACAGTTCTGTCTGGTTCTTGTATCTGATTGGCTGATAGCCATGCAATATTCTGCAATAACAGCACTCGTAGAGCCTTTTCACTCTTGTAAACTAATCCGCCCCATAGAGTGACAGCAGTTCAATTCACACACAACATTCATGCATTCCTTTTCTTTTCAGCTTAGTCCCTTAATAAACTTGGGGTTGCCACAGCGGAATGAACCGCCAACTATCCAGCACGTTTTACCTTCCAACTGCAATCAATCACTGGGAAACATCCATACACATTCGTTCACATACATACACTACGGCCAATTTAGCTTACCCAATTCACCTATACTACATATCTTTGGACTTGTGGGGGAAACCGAAGCATCCCGAGGAAACCAACGCAAACACCGGGAGAGCATGCAAACTCCACACAGAACTGACCCAGTCGAGGCTTGAACCAGCGTCCTTTTTGTTGTGAGGCGATCTTGCTACCCACTGCGCCACCATGACACCCTTACGCACTACAGTTTGATGAATATTGCAGCTGTTAGACAACATAATGTACTTTTCTGGCTTTTTTAGGTGAGAATGTAGTTGTTTAGATCGCAACTATGCAGTTTATTTATAGGGATAGTGTCTATTTTAAATATTTATAATTTCCGAGATCGGCATCAATCAGCCATACTGAGCAGAGCAAAGATGGTTGCGCCACAAGAATAACTCCCATTTTTCTTTGAGTAATTTCAACTACAGCTGATCAAATCATTATAAATCAGGTAAGTGGCTAAGTTGATTTCTCTCTTTTGTATGTTGTAGTGCTCTATTTATACCATAGTAATCTGCTAGTGTTTGCTTTGCTTTGGCTTTTTCGGGGTTAATTATTGTGATCTCCCTTTTGCAATGGAGAAATACTGGGAAATCTCTGTAGACTGATGGCGATTCATGTCGTTCAGCCAAATAATATTTTAGTAATTTCAAACTACAGCTGATCAAATCATTATAAATCAGATAAGTGGCTAAGTCAATTTCTCTTTTTTTCTATGTTGTAGTGCTCTATTTATACCATAGTAATCTGGTAGTGTTTGCTTTGGCTTTTTCGGGGTTAATTATTGTGATCTCCCTTTATACTGGGAAATCTCTGTAGACTGATGGCCATTCATGTTGTTCAGCCAAACAATCTTATAATGTGAGCAAAATCACCTGTTTTGTCATCACTTTAGATATTGAGAATGATTCAAATAATCGCTCTAAAGTGACGTGCTTTTAAGCAACAGTTTCTGCTATGCTGATGGTCAGCTGCAGATGTGAATGAATGTCGAAAGGAAGTAGTTCCTCATACAAAAGGATTTTTTGACTCTCGTTTGATTTTTAAAAATTTATTTACACGATTAAGCCATCAAACTGTTGTATAAATGCAATATCATATGAGTAGCAGTATGTTTACGCCTGTACTGTATATTGTCACTGGTGGGACAATAAGGCACTCAGCCTGTGGCCTCAAGCCAACGTACGCCTCCCACAAGTGCTGATATACAGCCATATCACACTGCTACTCGTGTGATATTGCTCATATATCATCTGACTCTACTTATACACCTAAACCTTAGCCTCAAAAAACAAACAATCTGCATTTTTAGATTTTCATAATACTCCATTCTGAGCCGTTTTCCCTCATTAGACTAAAATAAATGTTCCCACAAGGTCAAAAGTTACTGGTATGTCTATACTTTTGGGGACATTTGAACCATACAATGTAATGAATACCTACAACACTCACACATGTTGGGCTTTTATACTGTGCAGATTGTATATCTATCCTCTTACCTCAAGCCTACTCCTAAACATATCCCTCACAGGAAACATTCTGGATTTTTATATTATCAAAATGCTTGTGATTTATGAGCCATATTCCTTATGGGGACTACAAAATGTCCTTACAAGGTCAATATTTACTGGTATTTCTTTAGATGCGAAGACATTTGGTCCATTCTTTCTGAAATGTGCAGAAACGTCGATCTTTCCAATCAGAAAAGGAGTTTTGACACAGTTTGGATCGACTAAATGGTGCATTTATATTGACTGCAACATTTGCTAAACGCAGGTTTATTACTGTTGTTAGTGATTTCAGATTTCCTGCATCTAAGCGAGCTGTTCGTTTTCAAGTCAATCAGATGTTTCTGACTGTCTAATTGTGCATTTCTTTTTGACCAATGAAGACTAGACTAATTCTGAAGCAAGTACTAGGATGCGTTTACTGTATATCGTTACTTATGGCAGAAATAGTATGATTACATTCTATTGTTTAGAAAAAGAAAGACAAAGTCACATACAGTATCTTAAATGGACAGAGAGAAGGTAGTCTTGGGTAGCCAGACCTCTGACTGATGGCTGAAGGTCTGGTAACGTTGGCCGATTTGAATGGTCAAGGACTGGCCACTGTTGTATGACTGACAGGCGAGAATAGTTTGCGTTTGTAATGTTATTTCATCTACTTATGATGCATAACACACACACACACACACATACAGCTATTTTTTTTAAAGACTCTTATTTTACATACTGTATATTCTATCATCCGACCCTAAGTCTACACCTAAACCCCACCAAACGTAACAAGGTGTGTGACTTATAAGCCGTTTTCCTCATGAGAGCAAAATAAATGTTCCCACAAGATCAAAATGGACTGGTATTGGTATACTTGTGGGGATATTTGGTACCCACAATGTGAGGAATACCTAACACACCCACACATGTTGGGTTTTTGTGTTTTATGGGGTTGATTATACGTTGGCCGATTTGAATGGTCAAGGACTGGCTACTATGTTATATGACTGACAGGTTCAATAAACCAATCGCCTTTCATTTTGTGCCGCGTCATGTTTAGGGGTGTGGAAGTGATATAGAATAACGGTTGTTTGTTTCTTTTCGACTTGGTCCCTTACGGCCAATTTAGCTTTTTCAATTCACCTATATCGCAAGTGTTTGGACTGTGGGGGAAACCGGAGCACCCGGAGGAAACCCACACGAACATGGGGAGAACGTGTAAACTCCACACAGAAATACCAACTGACCCAGCCGAGGCTCGAACCAGTGATCTTCTTGCTATGAGGTGATGATGCTACCCACTGCGCCACCATGATGTCAAAAGTTAACGAAAATTATTTATTAAATTTCCCATTAATTATTAACGTCTCCTCCCACCCCAACACTAAACCCAACCATCACAGTAACGTAAAAAACAGTAGTTGTACCGAGTATTACTTATGTTCTCTATTAAATTACCCAAAGAATTGTATTTTTAATGTCTACCCCTACCTTAACCCTAAACCCAACCGTCACAGTACTGTCAAAATATTAATTATTGTTATACAGTGTCATTTAAAATGCTGCGATATTGATGTACATACCGCACTTCTGGCCAGCCGTGTATCCTATTTAGATTTCATCCAGAATATCAGCCCGGCCTACACGCAACCGTTATTGAACACATCAATATCTTGAATGATTTATAATCAGTATATAAATCAGTAGGACATGAACATGGACATTGCAGCGTTTTTAATCCAATCAGACTTGCAGGAGGAATGGTTAAAGGTGCTTTCACATCTGTGGTTCGGTTCATTTGGTCAGGACCAAGGTGACACATTGGCTGTGTCCGAAACCGTCTACTAGTTAGTAGGTACTGCATTTGAATTTAAACGTACTGCTCGGCCGTTAGAAAAGTATGCTCTATACAGTATGAATGTGAGAAGTATGAATGGAATTCGGACATACTACTGTACATTCGCCATTTTGTCATGATCACGTGACCTACTTGCGTCAGTTGCGTCGCTTCACTCCAATTCACGAATTCTCTCGCGGGGCATTATTGGAAAGCGCAGCGTGCATGGGATGCGCACTTCAGAATCTTGCCGGAAGTAGTAAGTCATCCGGGTACTTCTCGCATACTGAATTTCAAATTCTATGAATTCAGACATACTACTCGGCTCGCATACTGTTTTTAGCGTACTGTATAGTATGGAAATATGCAGTTTCGAACGCAGCCATTGTAGCATTTTTCTGCCGTTTTTGGGTCCTTTTCACACCACACTGATTGCTTTGGTCCGAACTAGTTGAAAAGGACCAAAATGCAGTCATGTAATAAAATCCACATCACTCATTGGCCAGATGTTATTGAACGTATTTCCTAAACTGCTTTTCAATTGGTCAGAATTAACAAGCGGTAAAATGCCAATGGAACAAGTAAACAAACCGGCAGCCACAAAATGCCGCTGCGCTGGCTGATTGTATCCCTGGCCATAGTATACTATATAGTTTGTAAACATCACTTTAGACAAACTATACATTTCGAGAATGAAGCACAGCTGCAGCTGGAAAGCAATGTTTTAATCCATTGCAATCTGCGAAGGAGATAATAGGAGGCGTGATTAATTTAGCTTAACTGCGACATGGTCATCTTCCAGAAATATTACCAACGATCCATCAGGTGATCCATCAACAGGGAAAACTCTACTGCGATTTAACCGAACTACTTAAGGCAGGTGTAAAAGCACCCTAAGATTGCTGCACACTCAACTTTTGGAAATCTTATATATTTCAACTAATCATTCAGAGGAAGACAGGATCTGCTGATTCCAGTAAAGTGTGCCAGATACATCAGATGACTAAATTAGTCAGAGTGTCATATCTGGGTAAACATTCATATCCACCTTTATATGCTCACCTTCCGCTCCGCTGTACTTGACTGTTTGGCTCCATCTTGAGAGGTTAGTGAAGGCTGCTGTCAGTCATTATTCATCTGTCAGCTTTCATTCTAATGATAAAATTGACAAAATATCCAGCTCAAATTAATGTCTTGTGTCTAATCATTAATTTTAGTGTATTAAGCATAGACTGTAAAAGATATGGACGTAGTATCCGTCAACCATAGGTTTCTGAAGAGCACAAAAGAGGCCACAAGTGGGCGTGGCCAACCGATGCCATTTTGTTCGCGCGTCACTGTTCCAGCTGGGGGTATCTGAATAAGGGCAAAGAGGCGAAGCATGAGCAGAACTACAGACCCTGCTAGCATTTTGCTTAGTTTGGGAGAAAAGCTTAATACTTCATTACCTGCCACTCGTTTGTGTTCTGACCACATGTGCTTGGTTGTATACTATGGCCCCGTTTACACTAGTACGTTTTAGTTTTAAAACAGCGTTTTAGCATTAAAACGATCCGCGTCCACACTAACGTTTCACCCAAGCGTTTCTCAACAGATCTCCGTCCATACTAGGCCACCAGAAACGTATATCACATGACCATTCGCAACTCTGGGCATGCGCGTTCAAGTATAAACAGGAAGCATGTGTCTCGCTCGGCATTTGGTTATTGTTAGTCAACAAACGCTGGTTGAACGATGAACGCGATGGCAAAGAAAGCAAGAGAGGTCTTTTTGAGGACAGATGACGAGGTCGAGTTGTTACTTAAAGTAATAAATGAATATAAAACATCCATGGCTATCTTAAATACAGTGTTTACAGTGAAGGCTGGTCTGCTGTTTTCCTCCACCCACACTGAGACGGAGCAGCAGCGTTTTAGAATGAAAATGGCCTCTCCAGCGTTTCCAAAACGCTCCATTTTCGCGCCTCGAAAACTCCGGCGTAGTGTGGATAGATGGCGCAACCGTAGCAAAACTTATGCGTTTTAGAATGAAAATGCACTAGTGTAAACGGGGCCTATATTAATAAAGTGTTGAGCCTTTTAAAAACACTGCTGTAATACATTGAGCCACTAAACATTGTTCTTATGGCGTTTTTCGACAGGAGGGAAATGCGAATTACTCCCAAATACTTCAAACATAGTCTGTGTTAGTAAATGCAACACTGAAAAAAATTATTCAAAGATGATTCCTTTGATTTACTAAATTTTTTTATGTAAAGTGGCTGGAAACAATCTATTTGGGCTTAATCTAAGCAAACAAATTATGTTGAACATCAGTAAATTTAATTTGTTTGTTCAAATTCAACACAAATAAATTGCGACAGTTTTGCAGTCATCATTTTTTTCAGTGCAGGCTATTGATGAAATCCAGGCATAACACTGTATGACAACACTTTATACGTCTGTTTTATAGCCTACAGCTAATCAATCTGTCAGATTCAGGAGTGCATTACAGCTCTAAAGAACATTAGAAATGATAAATTATCTCAAAGCAAATACATTTATAGATATGGTCTATAATTATAATTACACTCACCTGGGAAATGAAGACCACGTGAATGGTTTGTGAGCACAATTAAGTGCACAGCATGCCATATTATCCGATAATTGTAGGAAATAATTCCAAAAGGCAACTGTTTGAAGCCACATAAAACAAAACAAAACAAAAATATGATGTGTATGCCGAATTAATCGGCGAATCAGGCTTAGGTGACCTGACGACGACCAGCAAGACCTAGCTGTCACTCAAGTGGCCACGCCCTTAATTATGCAGACGTAATATAACTTAATATAAACAAAACAGATGAGTTATAAAATAATTCAACCCCCTCACAGTTGTCATGAAGGGTAATATTAGCTATATGAACCAAAATCGCTTTTAAGCAGGCTGTAAACACCTTTTTTTCTGCTGTAAAGTTGGCCATTTTAACAGTGGGTTCATTAGAAATTTGCTCCATATGGAGTCAGGACTAGCGGAATTTCGATGAATTGCAGTTTGAGTTACTTCCATATTGGCTTCCTGAGGGAAAGCAGAAGGTTGGCGCTTGGTATTAAGCAGATAATGTACATCTAGGCAGTTGTTTTTTTCCTGAATAAAGCCCTTCAGTAGGCTATTATCCAACATCTGTCAGGCTATAAATGTACATTATCTCTCACTCTGTAAAAATTGAAACAGTATAGTTATTATTAATTACACAAAGCTTATTAATTTTAGTACAAAATTGACTTGATGTTATTCCAGTGGCTAGTGATAATATTAGCTATATGAACCAAAATCAATCTTTGTACCAGGCTTTAAATTTACATTTTTTCTCACTTTGGTAAAATTAAAATCGGTATAGTTATTATTAATTACACAAAGCTCTTTAATTTTAGTCCAAATTTGACTTGATGTTATTCCAGTGGCTAGTGATTAACATATTGGACTCTATTGTAAAATGTCAGCTCGGTTAACGGCATAAAATAAATCACCTTCTCTCACGATCGCTCTTCCTCTCAGATCTTATGAATTTTCAGTGGCGTTTAGCACTCAGAAGCAGCGTGTCGTTCTGGAGGATGGAGTGCAGATAGACCTGCGTGCGGCTCGGGTGTGTAGAGATGTTTCATCATACATTCAGAGGCTTGAATCATTTTCCCGCGGGTTTCAGGCAGCGCGGGATGAGGAATGACGACGTTTATTTAGTGCTTCATATGTCATATTTCCGAGGCGCGCCGCATGCTGTGATCATCAGTTTCGCGGCGTTTGCAGGGGATAAATGTGCGTACTCGTTTCTTAATCTACATAAACATCAGTATCTGCTGCAAAACTTGAGAGTGCACGCGCGCACGGCAGTTCTGACCGCGTGCGCGCGCTCCCGTGAGTCCACAATCAAGTTCAATAAGGCGCGAGCTCAAAAGTTGTGTGCGGTGTGGATTGGGCTAAATTGAAGCATTAAGCTGCCATCACTCCTGGCCGTGTGCAGAATCAATAGATGCATCCTGAAAGTGGCTGCAGAAGTAATTTACTCAGCGCTGGTCACAACAGATAGGCAAATTCAGCTCCAGCACTCACGCACACACACACATATACTCTGACTGAAGAATGTGCTGATGAAGGCTTTTCCAAATAGCTGCACTTACGAAGTGTGTGACTAGACTTTCGATTAAGATGACAAAGCCGGAAGCAACAAGCGCTGTAATTTAATCCAGTGCAAACACGAGGCTCTGTACCTCGAGTAAGACCATCCTTTGAAGTCCATTTAGTTTCAAGATGGATCCGTCGTGGTCGGGCCAACCTTTAAAAGCCAAGATGATGGATTAAAGCCACAGAAAAGAGCTCATTTGTATAAAGATGCTCGGAGGGCTTTTGTGAAATATCGCTAATGCAATTGCTGGAGATGATATCTGGGAGCGTTTTTAGCATTTTCCCGACCCTGCATTGTCGCATCATTCGAAGGGTTTATTCAGATCGCATTTAAATAGAGGATGATGCGTAAGATCGTGAAGCCGTTTTGTATTTAAACACTTTAAAGAATATGATCTGCCTTTTATTTTGCAGCGTTTATTAACATGCATCGTAGATAGCTTGTGTATTGGCCTTCATATATAGATTAAATTCAGGATAAATTGATTTTGTAAAGGCAGTTATACAGGGAAATGCAGAATATTTAGGCAAATGAGTATTTTGACCACATCATCCTTTTTATGCATGTTGTCTTACTCCAAGCTGTATAGGCTCAAAAGCCTACTACCAGTTAAGCATATTAGGTGATGTGCATCTCTCGGTCGCAAGAAGCTTGTGGAAAAACCAAGGCGCAAAATAACTGCCCATGAACTGAGAAAAGTCAAGAGTGCAGCTGCCAAGATGCCACTTGCCACCAGTTTTGCCATATTTCAGAGCTGCAACATCACTGGAGTGCCCAAAAGCACAAGGTGTGCAATACACAGAAACATGGCCAAGGTAAGAAAGGCTGAAAAACCACCACCACTGAACAAGACACACAAGCTGAAACGTCAAGACTGGGCCAAGAAATATCTCAAGACTGATTTTTCTAAGGTTTTATGGACTGATGAAATGAGAGTGAGTCTTGATGGGCCAGATGGATGGGCCCGTGGTTGGATCGGTAAAGGGCAGAGAGCTCGTCCGACTCAGACGCCAGCAAGGTGGAGGTGGAGTACTGGTTTGGGCTGGTATCATCAAAGATGAGCTTGTGGGGCCTTTTCGGGTTGAGGATGGATTCAAGCTCAACTCCAAGTCCTACTGCCAGTTTCTGGAAGACACCTTCTTCAAGCAGTGGTACAGGAAGAAGTCTGCATCCTTCAAGACAAACATGATTTTCATGCAGGACAGTGCTCCATCATAGCGTCCAAGTACTCCTCAGCGTGGCTGGCAAGAAAGGGTCTAAAAGAAGAAAAACTAATGGCATGGCCTTCTTGTTCATCTGATCTGAACCCCATAGAGAACCTGTGGTCCATCATCAAATGTGAGATTCACAAGGAGGGAAAACAGTACACCTCTCTGAACAGTGTCTGGGAGGCTGTGGTTGCTGCTGCACGCAATGTTGATGGTGAACAGATCAAAACACTGACAGAATCCATGGATGGCAGGCTTTTGAGTGTCCTTGCAAAGAAAGGTGGCTATATTGGTCACTGATTTGTTTTTGAATGTCAGAAATGTATATTTGTGAATGTTGAGATGTTATATTTGTTTCACTGGTGAAAATAAATAATTGAAATGGGTATATATTTGTTTTTTGTTAAGTTGCCTAATAATTCTGCACAGTAATAGTCACCTGCACACACAGATATCCTCCTAAAATAGCTCAAACTAAAAACTACGTCGAAAAATATTCAGCTTTGACATTAATGAGTTTTTTTGGGTTCATTGAGAACATGGTTGTTGTTCAATAATAAAATTAATCCTCAAAAATACAACTTGCCTAGTAAATCTGCACTCCCTGTATGAGTATTAAGGCCCGTGCACACCTAGATGTTTTTTCCTCGCTTTTTCGGTCGACGTTTAACGCCTCGTGACTAAATAAAGGGCGCCAATGTGATCGTGCACATCAACGCGCAAAACGGCAGGCGTAAAAGCGTCATTTTTAAAGAAACACCTCATGCTCGTTTTTTTTGTTTTGTGTCAAAACCGTCTCCACCACTCAGGTTGGCACTTTTGTTCACGTGTACGGAGCTGCTGAAGTTACAGTAAACACGCCTTGGAGGCGCTCAAGCGCAAAACTGTCAATGCGAGCGCACATTGAAGAAGATGCCCAGAGGCGATATGAACATGGAGCTGCTTACTGCACTGGTAAGTGCTGTATGATAAACAAGACATCGACATTGTTTGAATCGCCAGTGACTTCAACAAAGACCACAGAATCACTATTGATTGGTGATTCTAAACTCTTTGACAACAAGCGTGTCAACGTTCTCTCTTCTTCTACTGTGTTTTCAAGCGGGTGTCAGAAGCTTAAAGTTGTGTAGCGCCACCCTGTGCACTGGGGTCTTTCTGTTTTCATTAAGCGCCATCTAATGGCAAGGAGTGATTTTGCATAATCTTCTGCTTGACGCCAGTGAAAATAGCTTGGGTTTGAATGCTGAAAAACGTCTCGTAAAACGCTGACGATAAACGTCCTGGTGTCCTGGTGTGTGCGAGCCTTTAGACCAGGGGTGGGCAGAGGTCCTAGAGGGCCGGTGTCCTGCACAGTTTAGCTCCAACACTAATCAAACACACCTGAACATGCTAATCAGTGTCTTCAAAATGACTAGAAATCTGTAAGCAGTAGAGATGCATGGTTGTCGGTTACAGCCGCGGACTCCACAGATAAACCGCGGATCGGGCGGATGACGTGACGAAAAAATATATTTTAAATAAATTCGGGCGGGTGGCGGGTGCTTGTACCAAAACATTGTACAGTACAGTGCGTTTCATTTAGGCTATTTATTTATTTTTGTCCCTGTGCGTCGATCGAAGACGGAGTTCACTGCTGATATTCTGAGAGCTTTATAGGGTGCTTCTCATTTCCTATTTGTGCATTCTCGTTTCCTCTCCTTGCTTTCTTTCCTCGTGTCTTAGCTCCACCCCTCCGGGATGCGAGGGAAGGACGCAAGGAAAAGACTCGAGGACCGAGGAATCAAATCAAGTGAAAAGACACGTCCTCATATCATTTAGCGTCACAGTTCAAAGCGTCGTCAATTAATGCTGGATTTGGCTTGCACGTTTGGATTAACCACATGTCTACAATAAAGTCATTCTCTATTCTCTACTAATCAATAAAGAAACATTCATTTAATAATAAAAAGGAATAAGCCATTCAAATAAAGAGCCCAATCAGCAGATGGCATGCGGGTGCGGTCTTAAAAATTGGTCAAAAATGTTGGTGCGGATGGATGGCGGACGGATGATGAGTTTTGTGATGTGGTTGCGGATGAAATAAAAGCCCATCTCTAGTAAGCAGGTGTGTTTGATTAGAGTTGGAGCTAAACTGTGCAGGACACCGCCCTTCCAGGATCAAGTTTGCCCTCTTCTGCTTTAGACTTAAAGTTCAGGAAGAGAAGTGAATAGAACCCTAAAAAAGTACTAGAGTTTTGTAAAGGCTTTTAAGATTTGTTTGTACTGTCACTGTAAGCTCCCAGCAGGCACTCAATGTAAAACATTAATATTTGGGTAGATTTAGGTTGTGACGTCAAGTAACCAAAATTCAATGTCTATAGCCAGCGTCTAAGGACAACTTTAATTTAACACAGATTTTAGGTAGTATTGGATAGTGACCAAAATCCAACGCTGAGCCAACATCTTAAACCAGGGGTGACCAACCCTGTTCCTGGAGATCTACCTTCCTGCACATTTCAGTTGCAACCCATATCATACACACCTGCCTGTAATTATCAAATGCTGTTCAGGACCTAAGTAATTGTTGGAGCTGAAATCTGCAGGGGGGCGCCATGGTGGCGTAATGGGTAGCACGTTCGCCTCACAGCAAGAAGGTCGCTGTTTCGAGCGTCAGTTGGCATTTCTGTGTGGAGTTGGCATGTTCTCCCTGTGGTTGCGCGGGTTTGCTCCAGGTGCTCTGGTTTCCCTCACAAGTCCCAAGACATGTGGTATAGGTGAATTGGGTAGACTAAATTGTCCATAGTGTATGAGTGTGCATGGATGTTTCCCAGAGATGGGTTGCAGTTGGAAGTTGTAAAACAAATGCTGGATAGGTTGGCGGTTCATTCCGCTATGGCGACCCTTGATTAATAAAGGGAGTAAGCTGAAAAGAAAATGAATGAATGAATGAAATCTGCAGGAAGGTAGATCTCCAGAAACAGGGTTGAGCACCACTGTCTTGAACCATATTGGCGTCAAATCTTGACATTTATTCATCAGGTATGGCAACCAAAATCCGACATCTGATATTGTTAACGTCCACACAACTTCAATCTGTAACATCATTAGATTTTTGGTTGATTTTAGGTGGGACATTGGACACTGACATCAGCCCGATGTCAATTTCCAAACAAAATGCGACGTCTCCAAGACGTTGGGGTACAACGTCAATCTGACGTCCCGTGCCTGCTGGGTTGCCAAATCACCAAGAAATATTGACCAAGCTAGCACATTTTTTGGTTCTTAGAACATTTAGTCTAGATCAGGGATGTCGAATTCAATTCCTGGAGGGCCGCTGCCCTGCACAGTTTAGTTCCAACCCTGCTTTAACACACTTTATGGTAGGTTTCAAACAAGCCTGAAGGACTCAATTAGCTTAACCAGGTGTATTTAATTATGGTTGGAACTAAACTGTGCAGGGCTGCGGCCCTCTAGGAATTGAGGCTGTTTCTCAATATGCATTCTTCAGCGGTCTTGCGTCCTCGTGTAACGTCATCATCATCCATCGAAGTTCAGTTCCAATACTCAAGACCGCAAGAACGGAGGATGTGTGAAAGTTCCCGGATGCGTTCTTGATATCGAGGACGCACCGATGCAGACTTGAGCACCGAACTCGCTCTAGAAGTCCCAGAAGTCATTGCGACTGGAGGTGGGAAGCGCAGCATTTTATATAGATTTATTATTGAAGTTCAGAAATAGCACGTATTTACCTCAGGAGTTTCCCTAAATGAGATGGTGACAGTAAACATTAGCATAAAAATCTTATAGGCATAAACACTTTAAGGGTGTTTAATTGTTGAAATTTTTTTAAAAATCTGTGTTATTTGTGATGTGCAGCATATATATCTGAAGAATTTATGCATAACATATAATGTGAAACGGGGGAAAACAATAAATCGTTGTGTGAATGCTGTAATGTTTAAATAATTTTCGGTTAAAGACGCGTGAGGGTCATGTGACCATCAGGAAGAACGTAGCATCTCATTTCTCACAGGACGCGTTCTCTGTCCTCGTGTCTCCCGAGTTCGTTCTTTCTATGTGACCTGGCAAGACCGCACTTCACAAGAACACGAGTCCGTTCTCTGCGTTCTTGGAATTGAGAAACAGCCTGAGTTTGACATCCCTGGTCTAGATGGCATACAGCTGCGGATACTCACATAAATAAAGCATAACGTTTGTGATATTGTACAACAATTTACACTTTTACATTACTGTGAGGGTTGGCTTTAGGGTTGAGGTATGGGTAGACATTGCTAAAATACAATTTAATGGGTAATTTAATAAGTAATATGAATAATACTCAGATTCCTGAAAGATCCCATTGACAGACGAGTCTTTCGCATTGGTTCCGTGGGCCAGCCAGAGCACCCGCTGGTGACCTACTCACATCTTCAGCTTCTCCACGATGGACATCCAGTGTTCTCCAGCCTCCGGAGCCTAGACTGCAGCTCTGCACAAGAAGTTTGGCCAGAGGAGAAATGGTTGTGCCCAACTGAGCCTGGTTTCTTTCCCTTCACCTTCATCAGTTAGTGAAGTTTGTTCTGTCACCACTGGCTTGCTTGGTTTGGGAGCTGCACATTGATGGATTTGCTCTTCAGTGTTTGGACTTTCAGCAGTAAAAATTAAACAACACTGAACTACACTAAACTTCAACTATGAAAACTGGACTGACACAGTTTCAATGTACTAGAACTTCTTTGTTAAGCTGCTCTGACACAATCTGCATTGTAAAAGCGCTAAAGAAATAAAGATGAATAGAATTGAACTGAATTGTATTACTGTTTTTACATGACTGTGATAGTCGAGTTTGGAGTAGATGTTAATAAAATAAAATTAATGCATAATTTATTGAATAATCTAAATAATTCTGCAACTTCCGCCTGCAGCTGTATCCCTTTCAAGCAACAACCGAACATTTAAGGAATGTTACTTTCAGGTTTAAAGAATGTTCTGAGAATGTTGATTTGATTATGCAAACAGAACATTCACTCCTTCCAACCTTCTCTGTGAATCAGACTATTCTATTCACACTTGATCTCCGTTTATGCATAAAGCCCGGATAAACTGTATAGGTAATTTAGTGTAATTACACATATTGTTCCCCAGTTCACAGTCTCAGTATTGAAACACACTGACAGCTATGCACAATGCGATTTTAATAGCCGCGACGGCAGATTCAGCAGTGATGGCATAGATTCAGCGGTGAGCGCATCTCCTGGAAAGCTTGCAAGAATATATTATTAATCATTGAATTACGTTCATTCATTCTGCACTGGAAATCCACTGGTACGCATGCACATTAACCAGGAATAATGTAAGAAAGTTGTTCATACGAGCTATTCCTTGATATATAATGCATAAACCAACTGAACCATGAACGTCGTCTTAATTCTTGCATATTATTATGACTCTTCCTAACAGTTTTTGCATCAGTACTGTTATATATGTTAGTTTAAAATGCAATACATTAAATAAAAAGTCATAATAGGGCAGGGTGGGCGCCACGGTGGCCGAGTGGTTAGCACGTTCGCCTCACAGCAAGAAGGTCGCTGGTTCGATCCCCGGCTGGGCCAGTTGGCATTTCTGTGTGGAGTTTGCATGTTCTCCCCGTGGTTGCGTGGGTTTCCTCTGGGTGCTCCGGTTTCCCCCACAGTCCAAAGACATGCGGTACAGGTGAATTGGGTAAGCTAAATTGTCCGTAGTGTATGTGTGTGAATGACAATGTATGGATGTGTTTCCCAGAGATGGGTTGTGGCTGGAAGGGCATCCGCTGCGTAAAACAAATGCTGGATAAGTTGGCAGTTCATTCCGCTGTGGCGACCCCGGATTAATAAAGGGACTAAGCCGAAAAGAAAATGAATGAATGAATGAATAGGGCAGGGTGTGGTGGCGCAGTGGGTAGCGATGTCACCTAACAGCAAGAAGGTCGCTGATTTAAGCCTCGGCTGGTCCAGTTGGAGTTTCTATGTGGAGTTGGCATGTTCTCCCCATGTTCCTCCGGGTGTTCCGGTTTCCCCCACAAGTCCAAAGACATGCGCTGTAGGTGAATTGGTTAAGCTAAATTGTCCGTAGTATGTATGTGAATGAGAGTGTTTCTAGATGATGGGTTGCATCTGGAAGGGCATCCGCTGTGTAAAACATGTGCTAGATAAGTTGGCGGTTCATTCCGCTGTGGCGATCTCAGATTAATAAAGAGACTAAGTCGAAAAGAAAATGAAATAGGCATAATATTCTCATATTTTCGACTTAAGCAACTGCGCTGAGTGACAAGAAACTTGCTCATTCATGTTTTTATTACTCAGCCGTAGTGCCGGGGACCCGCACAAAGCTATATTAAACATCAAATACGTCCTTATCATCTGTGATCTTTCTGTTCAGGGAACCAAGGGAAAATGTTCCCTTTAAATGACGGATTAGTTAAAACTTTCATAACCCCTTCATCTCACGCCATGCATATTTAATACCTTCGAAGTGACCCGCTGCTGACACAATCCGATTTGACAGCATTTCATCAAAAAGAAAAGAAAAAAAAAAACAGACGCCACCTCAGCTTCAATGACCACAGAACGTCTTTCCCACACACTGTTTTATTCAACACTTATTTTGTAATCATGATTATTTGATCAGCGTAATTGCTCTGATGCACAGCTCGAGTTACGTTTCAATGTTCTGCAGGCTCATCCGTCGACGGGAGGCACTTCCTGCATCAATTAAGCCATGTAAACATTTATGCCAGACATTCAGGGGCGGGCTGCGGGGAGGGAGAAGCTTACTTAAAACAGTGAGCTTAACATATGGCAGCCTTAAAATAAACAGAACAACAGAGGAAAGAAAGAAAAACAAAGAGTTCAATCATACTCCCACCAGAATGTGGGGTTTATGAGCACTGATGTATAGAAAAACAACAACAACGGCACATCGTCGGAGGTATAAAAGAAGCTTTTAGCAACACGGCGATTGAAACCACGGGACATACGTGTACATACGAAAACGCGCTTTATTAACCACGAGGTGTTGAAATGATCAGCTCACACTTAGAAAAGAAAGGATCGGGGATTTACATTCTCTGGCATGTAAACACTGCGCTGTCCACATCTCAACTCTCCACACATGCAGTTTGGCCGTGTGTGATTTTTTTTTACACATTCGCATTGCATCGAAAAACACAAAGCATGAGTATCGTAAAGACGAGAGACCACACAAGAAGAGAGAGAGATGTAATTAAAAAACAGTTTAGTAGTGCACACGAGTGAAATCTATATTACAGAGTCTATAGAAAAAGCACACAATGATAATCTTCAAGCGACGACCTCCGGAGGACGATTCATCCTCGTTTAGATCTCTTTATCAGCAGAGAAACACTGCGGTTGGCATTGAACGGACACCCTTGTGCTTTGGGCCACAGTTGAAGGACTGCGAAACGGCCCAAGTTTGGCTCCTCATTAAAAAAATGAATACGACCCTCGAGTTTGTTTCCCCCCGCCTTTGAATGCCCAGATCCCAGGCTGCGCGGAACAGATTAGATCGACGAAAGATGATTGCGTGGACGGACTCCTGATTGTCTTGTTATGAAATAACATCCATTGTTTCATTTTTTTTTCCCTTCGTTTGTCCGAAGTCTTCCGTAAAGACTCAAAAAGAAGTGTACGATTTCAAAATATACAGAAAAATGAGATTGTTTTATTCCAAGCTAGTGATGCTTGAATGTGTTGAGGAATGATGCGGGAGCGACTCACCTTCAGCGTTCGTTTAAAAGCACATCTGATGCTTGTTAAACGTGCGTCTGCATCCGCTTCTGCAGCGGTCGGGTCAGGTCTGAGTTCTGGGACGAGGACTGCGAGTAGTGGGACGAAGACGACACTGAGGCTTTGCTGGCTTTGTCGAACTGCACGTATCCGTCCTGCTTGCTGTAGCTGCTGACGCTGCTGTCGCACTGCGTGTCCTGGAAGGAGCTGGAGTCGCTCAAGGATCCCCGTTGGAACTCGCGTTCGCAGAGCTCGATGGAGCTGCTGCCCATGCCCAGCACGAAACGCTGGCTGTAGTCGTAAAGGCGGTTGGGTCCGGCGCCCAGCGTGTTGTAGATGTTGGTGTAGGACATGCCGGTGGGGACGCGGTGCTTTCCGAGGGTCGCCGTGGCTGGGTTTCGCGCCTCAGCGTTCTGATTGGCTGTGAGAGAAATGGTCGGGGTCGGCTGTTCTTTGAAGGTGTTCACGCTGTAGTAGCCGTTGGTTGGATCCTGCAAGACATAAGAGACAAGAATTAATACTTTAATTTAGGGGTGTAACAGATTACAGTTGATCCGGGATTCATATAGATCACAACCCACGATTCGGAACACACGTGGCCCGCGGATTGATACATATTTTTCACTCGTAGATTAATCATAAATTTGTAACCATCACAGGGAGATCTCCTCTTGAATAAAAGCATTTAGGATTTCCTGTAAAATATAATGATGGTGGAAGAAGTTGTGGTAGGTTATTCGGGATGTGGTGGGTTTCTTAGGTTATTAAAGGGGTTTTCTGACACTACTTGTTTAGCCTGCATTAATGCATTTAGTGTAAGCTGCATGAATAATCATTAAAAGATCGGGATCTCCACACCCACGCAACATAAATTATGAATGACCGTGATTTGCATATTTTTATTAATCCTTTGAAACGCTGCATTCAAATCTAAAAACGCAAAAATCAAGAAAGAGATTCTTGGATAAAATTAATATCTTTAATTAGTCTTTAGTCGTTTGAGTTAGTTATGAAGATACAAACAGTCAAATTACACAGAAGCACTGGGTGAACAGTTTATAGTTTAGATAAAACCACTGATGTTTATGGTAAAGACTGCAATTACTGTCATATGCATTCAAAATTACATTACATTAGCAATTACATTATCCAATTGGTGGCGATAACTAGCCATCAAAAATACGCCACTGAATAATTCTACTAAAAAATGATCCATCTAGCAATGAAACATGAAGTTTAATGAGTGAATAACTGAATCATTTATTGAAAATGAGACTAAAAATAAATATAAGCCTTTTTGGCTGATCCAAAAAATGGTTCGATCTGTGACTAAAAAACCATTATGTCATCCGATAAGTTATACCACTACATTTCAACAATTAATTGTACATTTTCTATGCTACTGAGTAGGCCCGCACAGATGCTGCACCCACAGAAATCTGGTGATTTTCTACCCCATAATTATTTTTTTTCTACTAATTTCATTAATATTATTGAATAATTTGCAAATGTTTACATAGTTTATTCATTCATTCATTTTCTTGTCGGCTTAGTCCCTTTATTAATCCGGGGTCGCCACAGCAGAATGATCGCCAACTTATCCAGCATTTGTTTTTACGCAGCGGATGCCCTTCCAGCTGCAACCCATATCTGGGAAACATCCATACATTCTCATTCACACACATACACTACGGACAATTTAGCTTACCCAATTCACCTGTACCGCATATCTTTGGACTTGTGGGGGAAACCAGAGCACCCGGAGGAAACCCACGCAACCACGGGGAGAACATGCAAACTCCACACAGAAATGCCAACTGACCCAGCTGGGGCTCGAACCAGCGACCTTCTTGCTGTGAGGCGAACGTGCTAACCACTACGCCACTACATAGTTTATCTAAAATACAATTTGTAAAGTAATGCTTTCCATCTTTTAGTAGATGAATGATATGAGAGACTTACTTTAGTGGTTCTAATTGGAAACGCCTTTTAAACTTACTCACTTTTTCTTCAGTATTAAGCCGTAGTCACGCTGTGCTTTTCGTCCCATTAGCCTCCATTCGTACGCATGTGACTGCGGCAGACTGGGTTTTAAAGTTCAAGCTTGGTGAACTCTGACCTGCGAAATCGCATCGTGATTGCGTGAGACCATTATAAGATCAAAACATGACCTCTCTGAACAGAAATTTTAAATATTTATTAACGCCTAATCATATTATTTAATCCAGACCCTCTTCGCAGCGCCGTACGACAGAATTTCGCAAACTCAAACTCTAGTGTGACCGTGGCATTAGTCCCTGATTCATCAGGTGTTGCCACAACAGAATGAACCACCAACAACTCTGGCATATTTTATGCAGTAGATGCCCTTCCAGTCGTAATCCCAGTGCTGAGAAACACTCATACACTCTCTTATTCACACACACTCCTACATTATGGCCAATTTTGGTTTCTCCAATTCACCTATATAGCTTTGGACTATGGGGGAAGCCAGAGCATCCAGAGGAAACCCACGTGAGAACAAATCACCTTCTTGCTGTGAGGCGACAGTATGTAAACCTTGCAGTAAAACTTATTGTTTTTATTTCATGTATACTCTTCTTCATAATTGTTCCGCTTAATTTACTATGCAGGTTTATTATTATTTTTTCTATACGGGATGTATTGTAGCATTCAGTTTAGCACAATTTAGACATAAAAATTATTCTGTGCTTCATTTATTTAAACAATTTGCAAACAAACAAACATTCATTCATTCATTTTCCTTCGGCTTAGTCTCTTATTTATCAGGGACCGCCACAGCGGAATGAACCGCCAACTATTCCAGCATATGTTTTATGCAGCGGATGCCCTTCCACCCACAACCCAGTACAGGGAAACACCCATACATACTTACGCTCATCACTTAGGTCAACTTTGTTTACACAACACAGAGAAAAAATACAAACTACACACAGAAACGCCAACTGGCTCAGCCAGGACTCGAACCAGCGTCCTTCTTACAACACACAAACTAATTATTTAATTGCATGAATCTTTTCAGTACTGTCAGTTGTGGGGGGTTTTAATACTTTTTAATTAATTTGCAAGCAATTAATGAGTAAGTCAAATTATTAAATTAAAGAAGTCATAAATATCATAAATGATAGGGTCTTTGAATAGGGCCCAGTCATCTGGGGTATTGCCCTGGTCCTGGTTCACATTACTCACACACCAAGGTTTGTTTCATTCATTTTCTTTTCGGCTTAGCCCCTTTACTAATTTGGGGTCACCACAGCAGAATGAACCGCCAACTCATCCAGCATTTGTTTTACGCAGCGGATGCCCTTCCAGTCGCAATTCACACACATACACTACGGACAATTTAGCTTACCAAATTCAACTGTACCGCATATCTTTGGACTGTGAGGGAAACTGGAGCACCCGGAGGAAACTCACACAACCACGGGGAGAACATGCAAACTCCACACAGAAATGCCAACTGACCTAGCCGAGGCTCGAACCAGCGACCTTCTTGCTGTGAGGTGACAGCACTACCTACTGCGCCACCGTGTCACCCTTCCAAGGTTTGTTTATTGGACCAAATAAAACCAATAATGTCACTACTTTTTTGCCATCGTTATTATACAGTAGTTGTGGTGTGGATTATACACAAAAATAAAAATAAAAAAGGGTGTCACGGTGCTGCAGTGGGTAGCACGATCGCCTCACATCAAGAAGTCTGCTGGTTCAAACCCCGGCTGGGTCAGTTGGCATTTCTGTGTGGAGTTTGACTGTTCTCCCTGTGTTCGTGTGGGTTTCCTGGGCATCCGCTGCGTGGAACATATGCTGGATAAGTTGGCGGTTCATTCCTCTGTGGAAACCCCTGATTAATAATGGGATTAAGCAGAAAAGATAATGAATAAATTAATTTTGAAAAAAAAAAAACAATAAATAAATAAACTATTTTAACAGCAATATCTCTGTCGTCATCATTACATGGTGTGAACAGGCCTCTAAATAGCATGTACTATTTACATGTACTCGTTTAGTATAAGCTATATTTTGGCTGATATGTACGTAACTGAAACAGCTCTTTTCTTCTAAATAAGCCATTTAATGAATGGTCGCCTCAAAGAAGTCAATAACACACTAATCACATCAAATGATTCTCTCTTTTTGTTGTTCTCGCTGTCAGTGGACGTTTCGCTGGATGTTTTCCTGAAGCTCGTCATCTAATTAATCTGTTTATCAGAATCTGTTAGCACAATTATTCAGTTAAGCGAACGATTATTTACTAATCACAGGACTTGCGCCGTACACACTTTTCAGCTCGAATTAAAAGCCAAATGAGAGAAAGGATACTGATTTTCCTCTCATGCATTTGCGAGCTGTGAAAAGCCAAGGTCAAGTTCAGCTCACACTAATTATAGGCAGTGTGACATGGAAATTAGGGAACAGACTGATAACTGTCCCACGCTGAGAAGAATTACATGGTTTAGTGGTGTGAAACAGTCATCTCCTGCATAAACAGTCAAATCCTGTTATCAGCTAATTAAATGGGCCTTGACGATTCATGTCGGCATTAAATATGCGAAATAATCTCCATAAAATTCACTCTTGTTTTATTTTTGCCCAATTTTTATGAAGATAACATATATCTCTCGCTCTCTTTTATTAATCCTGGTGGCCTTGCGGGAAAGCTGAGGTGAAATAACTCGGGGATTCCTGGAAAAATAAGCAGTACAGTGTACACTTTCACCGCTGTCAGAGTCAAGGCCGCATTGGGTGGAATGGAAGATTTGAAGATTGACAGGCCATGACGCTTTCACCTTCGAGAGATTAAGGCAGGTGTGGTTGTGGGAAGAAAACAAGATGACAAACTCGGTTTGATGGAAAATTGAGAGGTGCTGGTGCAGTACTTACTGCTTCAAAATCATATTCTCAGTTTTAGAAAGAGTTTGGACAGAGCACCAAAAATCGAAGGGAAAGCACTGTTTTCATATGCGTGTCTTTGTATGCTAATGAGCTACCCTTTTCCTGAAGTAAATAATGTGTGTTTATATAGCACATCTATCATGATCAAACAACCTGCATAAATGTGTGCACGCGCGGATGAAGGAATCACTCCCTGAGATGACTCGTCGTTCCCAAGTCATAGTAAAGGGCCACGAAACACCAAAACACATTTTTTGAGCTGTTGACAGTCAAATATGTGTCCCGCGTTGCTATAAACACTATTAGGACACATATAATTGTCTAAAAAGTGAAAATTGGTTGTTTTTGCGTTATTTCGAGCAAATTCGTTCTTCCGGTTAGAAATGAATTTTTGAGGCTGCGTCACGCCGATGAGATCTATGCGTATCCTCCAGCGAGCACAGTGGACGCCTGCCCCGGCCAGAACACACTGACGTCTCTGAGTGTGTGGCATTAATTCATGAGATAGCCTTTGTTCAAGCCAATCAGCGCGCTCTATTGTGTATGCGGCGCAACTCATTAATATGCACGAGAGCTTCGAAGACTGTGTTTACGCGTTGCAGTGTCCAGACGGCAGGGACGCCACGTTGTGCTTCCAAAACAAGTGGAAGGAGACGCAGGTCGCCAGTGTTTATGTGCTGCATGTTTAGTCTCCATTTCCCGCTATGAGAGCACAACTGGACACACGCGCGCGCAGCAGAAATGCGTCAGTAAGAAACTTTATTTTTTCACCCGAGAGCTTTCCGCATCTGGAAATGGTTTAAAACAGACGCTGCTCCAGTTTATGTGGATTGTCCTGGTCTAAAGATATGGTAAGCCATCAGTGCTCTTTGTTTGTTTATTCAGATGGTGAAGTTAGTTTGTAGTTAGTTAGTAGTTCGTAGAGTTCGTAACTCTGTCAGTGTTTAAAGACAGACCTTTGTCAAAATGATTAACTGTTACTGAGTTTGCAGTACGTTAATATCTGTACAATATTAAAGACTGAAAGATCTGCTGTAAATTCTGCTCTCCGAGTGTAAACAATACAGTCAAACAATTACTTTTGTGTAGAAATTTCGCCGCATTTTGTGACCGGATAGTCTGCGGAGGGTTTTTATTTCTCCCTTACGCCGCGCGGTATCAAACACTCCATTAAAACAACACTCTTAATAGTTTCTCACACCTCGTTTGTCACGGGGGACATGCAGGAAATGTTCCTGGATTAAAGTATAAGTGCCAAACTGCTGCTAAAGTCAGCAAATTAATAATTTGGCTAATAATTAGATGGCTGATGTCAATGTAAACAGTCACTTCTTTCTCCCCCTGCGTCTGTGTGTGTGTGATTTTCTTATTTGAAAATCAGCGCGTGCACAAATGGAAACTCCCATCTTTATGCAAAACCTTCCCTCATTCCCTCCCCTTACATTCCCTCCTAAACAGAGCTAGACACGCCCACTTTCCTGAGCTTTTCCAGACTGTAGGTGTGAAAACACCCAGCGGAGCCAGGGGGGTTTCGTGGCCCTTTAAAGATTCATTCAAGAACGACCCATCACAAACTTGAATGCCAAAATTGAATCCTCAAGGAAGAAAAATGAGTAAGAAACAGACATCTTTGGAAAGTTTCTTTGTGAAGGGCGAAAGGCCCAGTGAAGGACCCACAAACTGCCAAGCAATAGATCAAATCAGGAGAATCCAGCATGTTGGTGCAAGAAAATAATCAACTGCTGGAGATCACAAATGACGGCAGCTGTTCACATATTGCGTCCATTCCACACATAAGTTCAGTGTTTCCAATTGAGGTGCATGGCTTGCGCGCACATATTGGGAGTGACGTGTGCAAGCGGCACGACACGTTTGCACCTGCCCCAAGCTGAAAACATCTTCAGAATGCGGCAAGCGCACCTTGAGTCAAGTGACAAGAACTGACCAATCAGCTTCATAATTTTTACGGAATATACATATTTCGGTAGACTAATTATCTCAGACACTACACCCAACACAGAACACCCAAACACTGCAGTGCTTTTCCATTTTCTCCATAAATAAAACTTGTATCAGAGTTACAGCAATGTTTTGTCAGCTTGTCAAAAGAGAAAGACATCTATCATGTAAATACACCCAAAGTGCTTTACAATCATGAGGGAGGTCTCTCCACACCACCACCAGTGTGCAGCATCCGCTTGGATGATGCGACAGCAGCCACAGGACAATGGCGCCAGTGTGCTCAACACACACCAGCTATAGATGGAGTGGAGAGACAGTGATAGAGCCAATTTGGTGGATGGGGATGATTGGGAGGCCATGGACACTGGGGTTACACCCCTACTCTTTACAAGACGTCCCATGGGATTTTTAATGACCACAGAAAGTCAGGATCTCGGTTTAACGTCTCATCCGAAAGATGGCGCTCACTGACAGTATAGTGTTCCCTTCACTATATTGGGGCATTAGGACTCACACAGACCACAGATTGAACACCCACTGCTAGCCTTACTATCACCACTTTCAACAGCAACCTAGTGTTCCCATGTGATCTCCCATCCTGGTACAGATCAGGCTCAGCCCTGCTTAGCTTCAGTGAGTAACCGGTCTTGAGCGGGGTGATATGGCTGTGGCACAAAAAGAGGGGCAGAGCCTTTACAGCTTGTGTCTCAGTTACTCCAGCAACAAAAACTCCTGATACACCATTTTCTGAGTCATGAAACTCAACACACACACATACAGGGCTTTCTGATAAACAGAAGAACTCTTCTAGGGTGTAATGTTGTGCTTTGTAGATCTTTTTTATGTTCAAATAGCAATATTGCGTGCAAAAATAGAGTGTTCGAAAAGTTTTCGCATGGCACAAGAAGTCTTCACATTAGCTTTGCAAAAATGTTTGCATTGCAATTAGAAACTCTGCGTTCTCTCTTTGCATTTTGTGTTCCCCCGAGCAAACATGTTCGCTCGTAAAGAAAATGTTATGACCAAATTTAGTTTCTCAGAAAAAAAACACACACAGAGATTTGCAAAAAAAGAAGAAGTAAATAATTAATTAAATAAAGAAAAAAAATAATTAACATTTTCCAGAACATTTCATTTTTTTTTTTGTCCATTGCCATGGCTCTTTTTTTTCTTTGCTTGGTTTATTGTCTAGAACAGCGGTACCAGTCCATGGATCAATTGGTACTGGGCCGCACAAGAAATTATGAATTATTTCCGTTTTATTTATTATCTGAGTCTGAACGATCTTTTATTTTGAATAATCTTTTATTTTGAAAATTGACCGTATTTACTCGGTCACTTGAACTAGTGATGGGAAGTTCAGATCATTTTACTGACTCGGATCTTTGAGTCTCGTTCATCGAATCAAATAAACTTTTTTTTTCGAGTCATTTCGTTCATTTCGTTCAATTTGCAAAAAATATTATTAAAATGTTAGGAGTTGCTTCCAACAATCTTTAATATTTCTCTTGAACCATGTCCTTTGATTGCTATTTTTGGTGTAACAGCTTTGTTGGATAACCTTTTTAAATAAGAATGCTAATGTTCTAGCCTTTGCGTCACTGATAGCCCGGAGATGGATTTTATTACACTGGAAGTCTTCTAAACCTCCTCCCACTGTCTCATGGTTAGAAGATTTGATGTCTTTTCTATATATTGAAAAAATTAAGTTTACATTAAGAGGTTCCACTGAAAAATTGTATAAAAACTGGGATCCTCTAATTTTGTCAGGAATTCAACTCATCTCTTCGCTGATTTATACGATTTTTTTTCTCTCTTTCAAGAAAGATCTCTGCCCTTTTTATTAATGTGTGCGTGTATTAGTTATATTTTATGTATATTTATTTAGTTGCTTCGACAATTTCTGTAGGTGCTAATGTTGTGTGTGTGTGTCTCCTCCTAAGGGTGGGATGGGGGACTGAGGGTTTTTGAATGTTCTAGTTTACCCTTAGTTATTGTTAAAAAAATAAATAAATTGTAAATTATTGATATTGTGGTAATTTTTTGTAGACTGCACAAAAAAAAAGAAAAAAAGGAGTTGCTTCCAAACACATCTACAACTAGCCCAAACGTTGATCACACTACAAACAAGTCATAAATATAATGCTATAAGAATAAAAAAATAATAATGGCGATAAGCGGAAGTGTTCTACCCAGGGATCCGGTTTGGTCACATGACGTTCGACATATACCCTACTGCTGACCGTTCCGCTGTGAACTTTGAGTCTAATGTGTGTAAAAGCAGTCTTCATTTCTTTGATTTTGAAGAAAAAATGTGATTATTGATTACTGATTACATACAGATTATTTTTCAGATGATAAGAGAAACCCAAGTCCAGTCTAAAACTCCCAAATGACTTTCATTTAAAATTTGAAGTTAAATCTGCAAAGTTAGAAATAAAACCAGAGCATATAATAGCATTTTTCATCAACGTTTTTTGTTCAATCGAATGCTTTCTTGCCATTTCTTTGTAATCATTTGTTGCAACACAATTCACATGAAGGTTAAAATATTCGAGATTTCCCTTGCATCATAAATCATGCTAATCAAAAGCAATGTATACGTTTACGTACCTTTAATCATTGTATCATTATAAACGCTGCTCAATAGCAAGTCTCAAGATTCGATCTCTAGTTAGCAGCTCTTGCCTTGGCGAATATATGACTAATAAAGCATTGTCTGTTTAAAATGTGCATATTCCAAAGATCAAGTCCTTGAAAAGTTGAGCTTTTGAAATAATCTGAAAGGCTGAAAAATTGTAGACAAAAGATCCAGACGGAGGTCTAGCCAAACGGCTTTCATTAAACGAATTAGCATGCGCATTCAAGCAAAAGCCTCAATGCTTCTCAATTACCAGAGGACATAATGAAGACTTGGGCTCTGGAGATCTGACGTGCAGTCCGTCAGTGCAAAAACACATTTATGAACTTTTTTTATTATAATGGACTCTGTATGGAAAAAGAACATGCTGAAAAAAAGAGAAAGAAACGCAGAGAGCGAGAGTTCCCACAACTCTGCTTTATTAGATTCAGTGAGATTACGCGGCTGTTCTATTAAATCTGTTTTTTATGAGTGTGATGGAGAAATGACTCTCTGGGGTTGTTTAATGGTGACAGATGCGAGTCCTGCAGAGTTCTCCCCCCGTCTTTCCATCCCTCTGTTCATCACCTTAATGTGTTGTAGCTCCCTCTCCTCCTCCTGCAGGACCTCCAACTGTTTCAACACCGATTCTTGCTGAAAGTCGGCTCGCTCCATCTGAAAGCAGAGAGAAAGTGAGATGATGATGTGCTGACTGCTATCGATTTCAGCCTGTAAACACGAACCGGAGAATTCCAGCATCTGCAGCTGCAAAAAATAAATAAATAAATAAATCAGAAATTCCCTTCAAGCTCAGGTCTGATCTGAACCTGGTCAAAGTTCAAGGATGCTGCAGTGCTGTAATGTGATTCGAGAGCTGCCGGCGAAAAAAATACCTTCATGCTAATGACTCAACAAATTCCAGCAGGAGTGTGTGCTGTCCTATTTTTTAAACTAATTTGTGGTTATGTTTAGATTATGTTCTAGCTATGTTCAAGTTATGTTCTGGTTATGTTCGGGTTATGTTCAGGTTATATTCTGGTTTTGTTCGGGTTATGTTCTGATTGTGTTCTGGTTACGTTCTAGTTAAGTTCGGGTTATGTTCAGGTTATATTCTGGTTTTGTTCGGGTTATGTTCTGATTGTGTTCTGGTTATGTTCTAGTTATGTTCTGGTTATGTTCGGGTTATGTTCTGATTATATTCTGGTTTTGTACGGGTCATGTTCTGATTGTGTTCTGGTTACGTTCTAGTTATGTTCGGGTTATGTTCAGGTTATATTCTGGTTTTGTTCGGGTTATGTTCTAGTTATGTTCTGGTTATGTTCGGGTTATGCTTTGATTATTTTATGACTATTTTCTGGTTAATGTGTAGTTATGTTTAGATTATGTTCTAGCTATGTTCAGGTTATGCTTAGATTATGTTCTAGTTATGTTCTGGTTATGTTCGGGTTATGTTCTGATTGTGTTCTGACTGTTTTCTGGTTAATGTGTGGTTATATTCTAGTTATGTTCTTGTTATGTTCTGGTTATGTTCGGGTTATGTTCGGGTTATGTTCTGATTGTGTTCTGACTATTTTCTGGTTAATGTGTGGTTATGTTCTAGTTATGTGCTTGTTATGTTCTGATTATGTTCGGGTTATGCTCTGATTATTTTCGGAATATTTTCTGGTTAATGTGTGGTTATGAGGTCTTTCTAAAAATCAGAATTCAGAAAAATTATAATCAGAATCAGACTTTTGGAGAAATAGAAATGCGATATAAATAAAAAGCTACTGTAAAATATTTAATAATAGTAATTCCCTACATTTATATAGACCATTTTGAGGGATATAAACAAAAACAATGATCCCAACGTATTTCCTGTTTTATACAGTATTTTTTAATTTCTCTAGCTTCCGAGAATCTAAAATGAGCCACATATTGATAAATAATGTTATGATGCTGGGTTATTTTCTGCTATTAAATGAATAGGACAAATAACCCAATGTTTAGGTTAGTCCATATTTTACCCAATTTGGGCTAAAATAACCCAACATTTTTAGAGTGTAGCTTTCCTTTGTGCTCTCCCATCCAGGTACTGAACGGGAGCAGCCTTGCTTGGCTTCAGTGGGCGACCATGTGAGAGTTGTAGAGCTGCCAGCTAGCTCTCTTTAAAGACTTTCGATATACTGTGTATGTCTATATGTTGTCATCATTTACTCAAGCTTTCCAGCAGGCAAACAACCTCATAAGATATTAATATTAGGTTAGATTTAGGTCGTGACATTAGGATTCAATGTCTAGCCAGCATCTAGGACAACGTTATTTTGACGTCCAATAACGACGTCAAATGATGTTGATATTTAGTTGATTTTAGGTTGTGTTGGAAAGTGACCAAAATCCAACGTCGATCCAATGTCTTAAACCAACGTCAGGTATTTTGTCAGGTATGGCAACCAAAAACTGACGTCTGTTAGACGTCATAGTGGTAACGTCCACACAACGTCAAACTGTAACATCATTAAATGTTGATATTTGGTTGATTTTAGGTTGGACATTGTTATCGACCTGACATTGGGTTCTGACGTCAACCCGATTTTCATTTCCAAACAAAATGCAACATGCCCACAACATTGGGGTACAACATCAATCTGACGTCAGGTTATCGTCCTGTGCCTGCAGGGTCTAATTGTTCCAAGTTGAGTTTATTTCTTCTGTTGAAAAAAGATATGTTTGACATTTTATAAGTAATAATTTTCGTTTTTAATGCAAAGCTGAGGTTTATAATTCAGAAATGTTGCTTTTATTTTTATACACCTACTTGTACTCAAGTAATAGTGAAAAGAAGCACTTAACACGGTGCATTGACAGGAAAAAATATCTTTTTTTTAAGCACTTGATTTGTGTACTTTGCCCTCCACAAACTGTAGTATATAAATGATCATATGAGTTAAAGGCGTAGTCAGTTTTCAAGTACATAATAAACTATGAATGCTGTGTCAAAATTATTGCCATTCGCAGTGAGATTAATTCATACGCTGACACTCGTTCATCTTGTTCATGATATGATGTATTATGTGTTGCATTTTATACAAATGCTTTCCAGGAGGAGTAAGTGTGTTGTAAGAAAGTTATTTATCCATAACAGGCATAATCTAACACAGTAATACATTCAGCAATATATTATGTATCGTTATTAAAGGAACACAGAAAATAGGCTCATTTTACAACTCCCCCAGAGTTAAACAGTTGAGTTTTACTTAGTTTGAATCCATTCAGCCGATCTCCGAATTTGCCGGGAGCACTTTTAGCTTAGCTTAGCATAGATCATTGAATCAGATTAGACCATTAGCATCTCACTCAAAATGACCAAAAAGTGTTTAATTCTTCTGTATTTAAAGCTTGACTCTTCTGTAGTTACATTGTGTACTAAAAGCAACAAAAAACTAAACGTTGCTATTTTCTAGACTGATATGGCGAGATCATTTTGAACACAAGAGAATACGCAAAATTTAGCCAATTTTCATGCGCTGTTTCTTGATTATTATGCTGAAATGAGGGTATAGTTCTTGCCAGCTTAGAAAATAACAACATTTTATTTCTGTCAGTCTTAGTATACAATGTAACTACAGAAGATTCAATCTTAAAATATGAGAGTATTCTCTTTAGTCATTTTTAGCGAAATGCTAATGGTCTAATATGAATCAATCATCTATGCTAAGCTAACCTAAAAGTGCTCCCGCCAGACAGAGATTGGATGAATGGATTAAAAAATGGTCAAACTCAACTGTTTTACTCTGGGATAGTTGTAAAAAGGGCCTATTTTCTAAACAAAGTGGAGTGTTTCTTAAAAAAACTAAAATAAATCAAAGATATCATCTACTGTTTGAGCTACGGAATCAGCGGATAAAAAGCATGTGACCTTTCAGACTGGAAATATAAGCACGCAGACTCATCCAGCTCGACTTTGATGCTCCATAGGAGCCAATTTACACCTGCATTAGAGCTCTTAACAACCAGACGGATGCTAGCCAGATGTAAAGGAAGTCACAGAGAAGTGAAGAGGGGGATTAGCAGAGCAAACTCACCATCATTTGCTTCATGTTGCCGTGCTCTTCCGGCTCTCTGGCTGCGTTATGATCCTTATGTACAATCTCCACTCGGATGTCATTTTTAGCGGACACGACTCCTTTGAGATCTGGTGGAAATCGTTCTGATTAGACATCAACCACTACAGCTTCCCTTGAGCTTTGACATGATTCTGATTCTGGTGAACATGAACAACACTCACTAGTGAAACAACATGCATGTTTTTCCCCCCTCCCGATACAAGCAGCTAACCCATATGGAAATCTGATATTTGGCAATGCATTCAAATTACATATGTGACATACAAGATCATATTTGGATTTCTCACCTATAGAATAATACATAACATATACGCAACAAATATTTCACAATTTTTCACATTTATTAGTTATCATTTTTTTGTGTGTTTATATATTGCCGTATACACTCAAAATAATGATCACTGCTGCTTGTTCAAACTACTTATTTAGACTGAGCTGAAACTACACAATTCTTGTAATTTCTTAGGCTAATTTATTTGTTTTACGTTCACTCCATTTAAATTTGTACACCATCAAGTTAACTTAAACCTTTTGTGTTGGGACAACAAGAAGGAATTGTGATGGTCCAACTACCTGGTTAGGGGATTTGTAGATCCCAGCATGCTTTGCGTGGGATTGAATCGAGAGAGTGAAATGTTGACAATAAAAGTCATCTTAGGTGTTTAAAGTTAATAGAAAGACTTGTTAGAGTTTAATCTTCAGTTTAGTTTGAAGATTTAGAAGATTTTCATGTAATGCTTTGTTTTTAGATTACCACCTTGCAGAAGACCCCATGCGTTGGGGTGTTGGCAGCTTAATTAGCAAAAATGCAGATTGTTGCTTTGCTCAGTGAGCAATAACTGCCCTAAAATTAGTTCTGAGATCAGTGTCAATCAACTGAATATGTAGCATGAAATACGCTTAAAATGTCTTTTATTTTATTTAGGATAACACCAAATAAAAATAAGAGACTTTAAAATGTACGACACATAATAGACATTTTTTTATTTATTTTTAGTTTAGTTAAGTTTAGTTTATTTGTTTACTGAGTCAATGCACATTAACAAACATTACTGTAAAATGTGCCAGAATTAGCCAAGAATGGCTATTTTTCATCTGTAGACCCCTAACAGAATGTTAAAAAAGTCACACCTAAAATAGAAGCATACACAGCATAATAACATAGAATACATCATCATATATAAAATACAGTAAAAAGAGTAAAAAAACAGAAGCGGATTGATGGCAGCAGAAGAAGACAAAAGCCACGAATAAACAGTACAAATAAGTGTCAAGAAATACAGCACTAATGCTGACAATGCTGATTTGTCAATAACCAATTTTTAACATGAAACTAAAAAGAACGAGAAGTAACTGATCTTCTGATTGTTGGTGGGATGGAGTTCCGTTCCCTAGCAGCTTTCACTGAAAATACTGACTGACTGAATTAACTCTTTTTGAGAGGAGTAATACAATCCCCTCTTTCACCACCTCTAGTAGTTCGGTGAGCAGTCGTTCAAACATTCACAAACTGATTTAATGGTGGAGTTGGGTTATGAAAAGTTTTAAACAGATATGTACATACATGATATTATCAGCCCTTTGAGTTTAAGTTAAATAAAAATACAATATTTAAACTTTTAATTGATAAAATCATGTTGGACCAACTCAATTACATTTAATTGTGTTAATACTTTTTTTGTTGTTGTTGTTGGTGCTAAACAAATTTATTGGATGGAAATCCTGCCCTCAATTAAATTGAGTTCATCCAATGAGTTATTTTTTTTGAGTGTACCTATAGTTTTTTCTACACTTCTCAAGTGCTGTTTAATACAAAGAACATTTTTTTCAACACATTTTAGTTTTCATAACTAATTTCTATCAACTTATTTCTGTTTTCTTTGCCATGATAAGGTCAAGATGCTTCAGGACTGGCCAGCCCAGTCACCAGATATTAACATTATTGAGCATGTTTGGGGTAAGATGAAGGAGGAGGCATTGAAGATGAATCCAAAGAATCTTGATGAACTTTGGGAGTCCCAGAGAGGGAGTCCAAACATATTTTAGTTTTCATAACTAACTTCTAATATCTTATTTCTTTTGTCTTTGCCATGATTAGGTCAAGGTGCTTCAGGAGTGGCCAGCCCAGTCACCAGACATAAACATTATTGAGCATGTCTGGGGTAAGATGAAGGAGGAAGCATTGAAGATCATTAAAGAATCTTGAAGAACTCTAGTCCTGCAAGAAGTCCGACCTTACTGTCCTAATTAAATAATTAAAAATCAAGGCATGATCATATTTCATTTTGGTAAAATAAGCGTAATCTAGAGGATTTTGTCTTTCATATAAACCACTTCTGATACCAAATGATCAACTAGATCAAGTCAAGTTATTATTTGCTTTTCCTAAAACTTGGCGACAAGATTTTTATCAGGTAGTCTATATGTAATTTGCATATATTGCCATATATGTGATCTCTATACGGGAGCATGCAAGAAGTGAGACAAAGGCTTACTTTCACTTTTAACTGTGCCGGAAATCTCTCTCTGTCTAGAAGAGAGGGACACTGGGAGTGATGACATCACCAGGTGCATGTCCTCTGTGGCGCACGGTCACAACATGCAAAGGAAGCAAGATCACTTGTTAAAAAATGAGGTCTTTACAGTCGCGCTCAGATAAAGTCAGGCTGAGGAGCAGGAGCTGGCCGCTAATGGAGGCAATTTGCGAAAGCCAAGATAAGACAATAAAGACCTCAGATAGGGGAAGACGTGAGGAAGGTGTGGGTGTGCTCTTATCAACGTGCGCTACAGTGTTGAAGAACTACTCAGGAAATGTGGCGTGCTGGGCTGTAAGCTACTGGTGTCTTAAACTGCTGTCAAGTCTACTTTTAAGCATTACAGGTTAGCATGCAATCTTAGACATTTACATTTCAACATGAAGCTAGATTTAAATACACTCCTTACACAAAAAATATATGGGCTAACGAAACAAATCCAGTATAATAAGTATATTTAAATACACTCCTTACACATATGAGATAATTAAAAAAGAAATATCCAGTATAATAAGTGTATTTCCAGTATAATACGTATATTTAAACACACTCCTTACAGATAAAACATATGCACTAATTCAAAAGAAAATCCAGTATAAGAAGTATATTTCCAGTACAATAAGTATATTTCCAGTGTAATAGGTATATTTAAACAGTACATTTAAATACACTCCTTACACATATATTGTATATGATAGTTAAAGAAAAATGTAAACGAAAATCCAGTATATATCCAGTATAATACGTATATTTCCGGGATAAAAAGTATATTTCCAGTATAATAAGTATAAACACACTACCTATAAATAAAATATATGCGATAATTAAAAAATAAATAATAATTATTATTATTATTAAAATGATAATTGTTTTTTCCATTAATGGCTAACTTAAGTAAATTGAAAAATTTTATATTTATTTAAATCAATTAAAGGTAAATGCATAATTTATGGGTTTTTTTATTAAGAATTTTTCCATTTTAAAACAATATCCCGCAACGATGCATGAAATCTATCCTTCATTTATTATTAACTTTATATTAATTATTATTATTACTATCATCATCACCATCATCATTATTATTATTATCATTAATAATAATAATAATAATAATAATAATAGTAATTGGGCGGTACAGTGAGTAGCGCTGACGCCTCACAGCAAGAAGGTCACTGGTTCGAGCCTCAGTTGGCATTTCTGTGTGGAGTTTGCATGTTCCATGTTGGCGTGTGTTTCCTCCGGGTGCTCCGGTTTCCCCTACAAGTCCAAACACACGCACTATACGTAGGTGAATTGGGTAAGCTAAATTGTCCATAGTGTATGTGTGTGAGTGAGAGTGTATACTGTAGGTGTTTCCAAGTGATGGGTTGCAATTTATTATTTCAGTTTTTTTTAACGATAGTTGTTAATAATTGTAATATTTATGATAATAAAAAATGTACCAAATGCAGCAAAGTACTTTGATTTCTGAATGATAACAAGACTTTAAAGACTTTGAACAAATATAATAATACAAACCAATGTTGTCACGCTACACTGCTAATTGTTGGAAAAGCAAATTATTATAAGAAAACAACACTAATCTCACTAATAATAATAATAATAATAATAATAATAATAATAATAATAATAATAATAATAATAATAATAATAATAA
>CAIGQQ010011173.1:4851512-4865044 GCA_903798035.1 Danio albolineatus
TGTAGCAATTTCAGCGGGTTACACATAAACTATCAGTCAAAAAGTTTGGAATGATTACTTTTAATGTTATTGAAAGAAGCCTCTCGGGCAGCTTTCAGACAGTGAAATGGGTCAAACGCACTCTGACACGCGCTCTAACGCGCTTATTGATTTCTGCGCAGATTGCGAAATTACATATGTTGAACTATTGTATATTTGATTCTTACATGTGTCTTGTTATTCTTCTTTGATCTCTCGTTTATATTGACATACAGAGTGGGAAGTAAAACTTTCACTGCACTCGAGATTATCAAAGTTACATTTAAAGTGGAAGCATGGGCGTAAATCCCGGGGGGGACGGGGGGGGGACATGTCCCCTCCTATCCAAGGGTTGTCTCCCCCTTCCCCTCAAAAATGTAAAAAACAAAACAAATTGCACTCTGTATTGTGAAAAATATATGTATCTATACCTAGGGGCGCCGCTAGCAATTTTGGGCCCCATGAAAAAATATGAGGATGGGCCCCCTACTACCAAGCTAGCGATCCAAACTCTTTGTCTGCAATGTAGTTATACTGACCTATGCATTTTATTATTGATTTTGTCCACTACTTATCAGTATTTAGTAAGAGAACGGCCATGACTGTACCTAGCAGATGATGGATTGTTCAAATGTAAATGTAGCACAAAAAAAAGGAACAGTAATCAAATATTCACTGAAAATTGTACATTTCTAAACACACAAAACACCAATGTGTCACTATTTAAATAGATTTACTGCAGTAGTGTCTCATACAATGTGCAAAACACTGAAACAGTGACAAAAATCAATAAGACACAACATTATATTACAATGAGACCCATAAATAAGCAGAGACCCATAAATGATGCCGAGTGCATCATCCGGGTAATTAAAGTGCACTTACTATTTGTAGAGTTTTCAGTGTGAACGCACTACTGACACTATTTATACTACAAAATGGCGTAGAATAGTGCATAAGTATGTGATTTGGGACGCAGCTGATGTTAACCTCGAGGACATCGCTGCTTTGACAGTTTACCTGACGATCGCACTCAAAGCATCAACTCTCTTCCCGCTACTGACGGACTGAACCATACAGTGAAAGGAGGGGGGTGCAATTTGACAGTGACAGACACGAGGGGCAGATATAAGCCGTATTTTTTTTGTTTATTTCTAATAAATTGTTTTACTTGTAATTTAGAGATACATTCATAATTTATATTACATTATAGCACTGTTATTAATTACAAAGCAGATCTCTGTGGGCCCCTAGAGTGCATGGGCCCTTAGAATCGTCCTAACTTCCCCTCCTTAGTGGCGCCCCTGTCTATACCTACAATAATTGTATAAGTACAAAAAAAGCGCATTTTGCATTTAAAATGCGTTTAGAAACTGTTGAGTTCCCCCTCTCCTTATTCACTGTGGTTTGTTTCACTGCTTGTTTTTTCCAGTTTGTCTCACCTACTATGCGCACACACACGAGTCAGGTGTGTGGCTGCGGCATAATTCATGTGGAACTTCAGTAAGGAGAGGGTATTTTATTTACTTTAAATAAAGCGATTCTCTTTAATGTAGTCGATACAGACTCATTCATAAACTATTTTATTATTTGCTACTGCTACGTCCGAACTGACCCCACAGTATTTTTGTTAAATCAATCTCCATTCTGTTCGTGCATGACAATTAATTCAAAACAACAATTTTAACCTTTTTTAGTTTCTTGTTTTTATTGATGTGATTATTTTTTATATGTACTTTATGTAAACAACTTTGAATGACCATTGTGTTTAATCTTGCCTTGCAGTGACTAGATAAAGTGACAGAGAAAAGAAAAGTGCACAAAAGATCATTTTTCAGTGCACTTAAACGCCAATAAACACAAAAAGTTCACATATTAAGGCAATTTGGCTTAAAGAATGTCACAACGTTAATCACAGGCAAAGGAGAAAGAAATTATTGATGGACAGGCAGAGCAGGGTCAGTCAGATGTACAGTGTCAGGTTAGGGGGTGAAGGGATAATGACAGAGTTTTTATTTGGATGAGCAGTTTCTTTAATGATTATTTCCATTGAAATGGTCTATATACAATCCTGTGGGAAGCAATGTATGGCACATGTCTTTGAACTGTGGGGGAAAGTGGAACACCTGGAGGAAGAACATCCACACGGAAATGCCAACTGGCCCAGCTGGGACTCGAACCAGCGATCTTCTTGCTGTGAGGCAACTGCTAACCAGTGGTGGGAAAAGTACTGAAAAATCATACTCAAGTAAAAGTACCATTACTTGCTTAAAATGTAGTGCAAGTTGAGTAAAAGTATCTAGTAAATATTACTCAAAGTATGAGTAAAATGTAGAGCTTTTAAAAGTACTCAAGAGTAGTGAGTAGTGAGTATTACGTTGTGAAAAGTTGATGCGTTTACATGTTGTTTGTTCAGAGATGTGTAAACGTAACACTCTGTAGTGTATTTAGGGATCTTCATATTTTGGTTCGTTTCTTCCAACCTTCAATTATTTGTCTGTTCTGTCCTTCCTTTGTTCATATTTTTGTTCCTTCCTTCATTAGGTCCTTTTTATTCATTCATTCGTTTGTTCGTTCCTTCCTTAGTTTGTTCAGTGCTTCCTTGAATTCTTCCTTTATTCATTTGGTCCTTCCTTCTTTCCTCCCTTCATTTGTTCGCTTATTCTTTTGTTCATATTTTTGTTCCTTCCTTCATTAGGTCCTTTGTTCATTTATTCATTTGTTCGCTTATTCTTTCGTTCATATTTTTGATCCTTCCTTCATTAGGTCCTTTGTTCATTCATTCATTTGTTCGTTCGTTCTCACTTTCCTCTCTAGTTTGTTCAGTCCTTCCTTGAATTCATCCTTCATTTATTTGGTTCTTCGGTCCTTCCTTCCATTCCTTGTTCGGTCCTTCCTTTATTTGGCCCTTCCTTCCATTCTTCATTCGTTCCATTTAGTGATTGTTTAAGGCTGTTTGGTGATTTCAGTTATCATACAGTCGACATCCATCATTTTCAGTGACATGCAGTCTATAAACAGTCTCTGGATCATTGCGTGTGAAGATTTTAGACGTCTTCTTGGACATTTTTAATGTTTCCCAAAGGTTTGCTGCATTTATAAAGCGCCCATGTCTTGAGGTTGTTCAGTATGATGCGATTTACTTTCTATGTGTGATTTAATTGGACAGGAACCTCAGGACTGATCTTTCTACTTCAGACAATGACCATAGACAAGAAAGAAATGAAGTAGTGACTGCAGGTTGAAGGAAAGTAGTGGAGTAAAAGCACCGATACTGCACTAAAAATGTACTCAAGGGAAAGTAAAAGTTCAAATTATTTAAACTACTCAGTAAATTACAATTCCTGAAAAAAAATAATTAATTACAGTAGTTTGAGTTTTTGTAATCAGTTACTTTACACCACAGCTGCTAACCAATGAGCCACCGTGGATTTATTCAATTGTGATTAAGTAAACTAAGCATTTCATTCGCTCACACTCCAACGACATCAACAAACCCAACCAATCAGAGCCTCCGCAGAGAGGAAAGAGGCTTACAGTAAAACTTCTCCATTGTTTTCCATGACAAAATGATTTGGACTGAATCCGGAGGAGCTGAAAAAACAGAAACGCTTTCGTTTTTACGCTTTCAATTCATAAAACTGAGCTTCATTGTGCCGAGGCGCCTTCCTTCTGGGCAATAAAACCGACTTTACAGACATGAAGAAAGCAGCTGTCAAAACTTGTGGATCTTTCAATATGATCTATTTTCTGCTTTATTAGTCAGAGCTAATATCTTTCAACACTTGAGAGAGCCGAAAGGACGCCTTTGTTCCCTGCGCATACATTGTCAGAAATATTTCATCAAATGCTAATCTTCGCGCTGAATTAGTTAAGGCCTTTCATACTACCGCATTCAGATACACTTCTGACAGCGAAGCTTACGACTGCTATAAATAAAAATAAGCAAAACGCTTGCATTTGCAAAGAGGATCCGCTCGTGTTTCAATTCTTCAGTGTTTAAAAGCTAACAATTAGCATTTGTGTCTACAATAACCGGCTTAAAGCTTAGCAAAAAAAACACGTCTTCCTGTTTTGCGTGCTGAGAAACTGTCACTTTTACAAACGCTTCTCCGAGACTAAAAACAACCCCAAAAAAATGGTGTCAAGTCTTGTGTGTCTGTGTGCAGCGAAGTACGACATGTGCTCAGACATCAGATCGCATGCATACACAACGGCTGTTTGGAGAAAGGAAAATAGGACAGCACATAGCGGATTTTCACATGTGAATAATTTATCGGCGCAGACAGGAAAACACAAGAACGCTCAGAACTGAATGCAGGTCGCGGCATCTGGAGGGGAACTTGAGCTTGTGTGTCTGCAGTTAATTACGTTTGAAGATTCACTCACGCTGGATGTCGATGGTGACCGTGGCTTCTTTGCCGTTGGGCGCTGCTTTGTTGGAGGCCCGGCAGGTGATCTGCTGACCGCTCTCGACGTTCGAGGCTGAGATGTGGAGAGTGCTCACCGTGCTTTCTCTTTTACCGTCTCGCAGCAGAGTCTGCAAGAGAACACACACGTATGAAGAGTCATTGAAATGCTTTTTCTAAGATCATGATTGCGGTTTAGTTTACATTTCTTTTTTTTTCCCCAACTTTATTTATAGAAATTTTCAAAAATAGTACAAATGTCACACATTTTAGAATATTATACATTTTGACATAGAGGGAGAAGTAAACAAGGATCTAAATTATTGTGACAATTATTGACCCCCAAATATATTTGTGTATTAATATATATATATATATATAGAAATAAAATTAAAACAAAAACTAAAAGAACAATAAAAAAAAAACTAACAACCAACCAGAACAATTGTTTATACACCAAACTAAAAGCCTGGTCATGAGGTCACATGGGATGTTACATATCAGAAAAAAAAAGTACAAATTAACTATCATCTAGTACGCAGGGAGTATACATTTCCATATATTCAAGGAGACAATCCCAAATTGTATAAGTTTTTGGAAGAACCCTTCAGACAGTATCTAATTTGTTCCAGTTTTATGAATTGAAAAACGTCATTAATCCACATGGAGTGAGTAGGTGGAGCAGATGACTTCCAATGTACACTGAAAAAAAATATTCGAAGCTGATTCCTTGGATTAACTAAATTTTTTTACATCAAGTGGCTGTAAACAATTTATTTGGGCTGAATTTAAACAAACAAATTAAGTTGAATATTATTAAATTTAATTTGTTTGTTTAAGTTCAACACAAATAAATTGTTTGCAACAGTTTTGCAGACAACATTTGTTTCAGTGTAGTAAAATACGACGTCTGGCCAGGAGGGACACAAAAGCAACAAAATCTGCTTTGTATCGTGAACATTGAACTGACAAAGGAAGTGTACCAAACAGTGCTGTTGTAGATACAGGTTTAATTGCTTGCCCAACTACCTGAGACATTGTCTCTAATTTTTCCTGACCAATATCTACATAGAGTTGGGCAAAACCAAAACATATGTACCAGTGTTGCAGGAGCCTGGCGGCAACGGTCACAGAGAGGATCAACATCAGAATAAATTTTTGAAAGCTTGACCTTAGTCCAGTGACAACGATGAACTATTTTGCATTGAATCCAACCATGTTTTGCACACACAGATGAAGAATGTACTCTGTTCAAAATGTTTTCCCACAGTTCTTCTGAAATGTCCTCTGTTAGGTCTTCTTCCCATTGGGTTTTTATGGATGTCAGTGAGCTTCTGTTCAGAGAACATATTTTGTCATAAAAAGCTGAAATCATACCTTTCCCAATAGACACTGGTTCAAGAATTAAATCTAGAGGAGTAGGGGAGGGGAGGCTAGGAAACTGAGGATACATATTACGGATAAAGCTGCAAACCTGTAAATATCGGAAAAAATTGTTTCTGGGCAACGAGAACTTATCTGAGAGTTTACATTTCAACTTCAACTTCTTTACATAATTAATGTAAAATATACAAATGACATGGACAACGCAAAGTACAAACACTAATCCTTGTGTACAGTTCCAATTGACTACCCTTTGGTTATGTTGGGGGCTGTTTCTGCCCCACTGACTTCCATTGTAATGACATTTATGTAGCCACGAGAGCATCTAATCATGTATTCTTGATTGTTAGTGGTTTTCCCTGTTGGAAAGAGGTACAATGTAACTTTTACTGTTGATGATCAGTTACCAGCACTATCCCTTTAGATAGGCCTGTGCAGAAAAGTTTCTGGCTTTTATATGGAGCTCTGTGGAGTAAAAAAGCTGATTATAGTGTGTGTGTATAATACTCTTATTATGTTTACTCTGTTCTGAGCTGCTTATTTTGATTTACTCAGACATACAGTATCAAGTTAAATGCGCAAAAGTCTCTTACACTCTCATTCTCACACACACATACACACTATACTTCATACGAAAGCCAGAAAGCATGCTTTTTTTGCACTGCAACTGATGATCAACAGTAAAAATTATAAATTCAACCTCTTCCCAACGGAAAACCAGCAACAATCAAGAATGCATGGTTGCATGCTGTCATGATTTTGCAATAAAATTGCCATCACACTCTCAGAAATAAAGGTACAGGAGCTGTCACTGGGGCAATATCGTTTCAAAAGGTATATATTTGTACCCAAACAGTCCAAAGTGGTACCTCAAAGGTGCCTATTAGTGCCTAAATGTACCTAAAAAGTACCTATGAGGTACCATTAGGAAGCTTTTAGGTACAAATATGTATCTTTTGAAAAGGTACAGCCCCAGTGACAGCTCCTGTACCTTTATTTCTGAGAGTGTATAATGGAAGTCAATGGGGCAAAAACAGCCACCAACATAACGGAAGGGTAGTCAATTTACCAAGAGCTTATTCTTAAATTTATGAAAACATTCAAAGCATTTTCCCAAAATAAGTGTCAAAATAAGATTTGTCCTGCAAAATTTCTTCCATTTGCTGAAACACAGAGAAAGTTATGGCCAAATGAAGACTTAAAATCACCACAGAGTGGATGGAAACATCCCCGACTTACTTAACTAGAAAATAAATTCTACACAAGCCATATCTTAGGGTGCTTTGACACTTGGTTCAGTTGCCTTGACTGTACCCGAGTTCAATTGTCCTCCCTTGCCACCTTCTCAGTTGGTCTTTTTTCCTTCTGAACCCCGGTACGCTTGCATCATCAAGCCGCTGTTTTGTGTACGGCTGTTGCCAGGTGACGGACACGAAAGCAAGGTGCCAAAATGGAAAGACGTCTGCACTCCGCACATCGCGATCGTTTCGCTTTTACTGAATCTTTTGGTTTTGGACATACAGAAAGCGGCTTGCGTCTATCTGCCGCAAAAATAATATAAACATTCAGAACATAAACAGGCATACTCACACGACTGAACGTTATGAAAACTAAAGTTTGTTGTACAGTTGGCGGTTTACTTCCGGCTTTTGGTACGATTGTATTCATACTACAAGTGAACCGTACCAGAGTTTACATGAACCGTACTCCAGACCACCTCTTTCAGGCGGACTCGGGTTCAGAAGACGTGTTCACACTAGCTAAAAGTACCGTACTATGACGTCAAATGAACCCGGGTGTGGACCAAAAGTGCTAGTGTGAAAGCACCCTTAGACTACGTTGAATGCTAAACTGAACAAATGTGTCTTCAACTGAGACCTAAACACCTCTAAAGACGATGCCTCTCGAATGTGCAGTGGAAGACCATTACACAATTGTGGCCCTACCACAGAAAATGCACCTTTCAATTTGTTTTTGGACCTTGGAACAGTCAGCAGTGAATGTTTACCTGATCTGAGTGACCTGGTCGATGTATGAGAGCCTATAAGTGATATTTTGGGGAAGAGTTGTGTATACCTTTTAAAAGCAGGGAGAAAATGGTATAATCAATCTTGAACTTGACTGGCAACCAGTAGAGAGAAGAGAGCATTTGGCACATAAATGTGTTTCTGTAAATTGAATACAAATCTAATCTTCAGTGTTAGCACTATATGCTAATTCACATCAATAAGAACAACATATATGCACTGTGTTTTACTAATCATGAGTTATTTCAAGTAGGAGGATTGTAGAAGTGAACAAAGCATTTCTGTTAAGGCCACATGCATGTGACAAAAAAGGTCATCAAATAATCTTTTAGAGCTTAAAGAGATTTTTTAATTCCGTCATTTACTAATCCTCCACTTGATCAAAACCTTTATGAGATTTGTTCTGTCGAACTCAAGGGGTCCCAGCAACCAGGGATGGGCAAAAATAAGTTAAAATGTATTTTTATTAGGGCTGTCAAAAAATTAATCGTGATTAATCACATCCAAAATAAAAGTTTAACTTAATATTTGTGTGTGTACTGTGTATATTTTATTATGAATATATAAATACACACATGCATATACTTGATAAAATGTTGGTTTATATTTAGATATCTAAAAAATATGTGTATGACACAAATTTTACATTTGAATATGATGTAACTATTTTGATGTAACTTTTTTATATATAGTTTTGGCTTCTGTGAATGTGTTTATCACATATACATAATAAATATATATAACACGCACACATATTATGTCAAAACAAACTTTTATTTTGGATGTGCTTAATCACGATTAATTTTTGGACAGCCCTAATTTTTATACAAAATACCTCAGTTTTACATCGAAATAAACTACAAAATACAGCAGCCAGAAATGTATCAAAATAAAATACTGTATTTAGTCATTTAAAAATACAAAATACTTTTATAAAGGAGCATGACATTTCTTCGCAAACCTATCAATAGGCATATTTGATCAATTCCTTCACCATTATAAGACTGACTTTCTCATTCATTTTAGCATACATTTTGTACAAATTTCATACAGAAAGTCCTGTCTTGAGGATGATCTCTTTAAAATCTGTTGTAAAAGCTTTTGAAACCACTAAAAGGCTGCTTTTGAAACTTAACTTTGTGTTTGGAAGCCATAGGGAGGTGGGTGCCATTTTATTTCTAAACCCTTTTTCTCTTGTTTATGTTTAGTTAGGGAGTTAGTGTACGCTTCTGTTGTTGATTTAATTTTACTTTGTCAGTTTAGACAGTTTTACTTCCTAACTAGAGTGTACTTTTGTTTGTTATTTTGGCCTTTCCCCCTCCTGAAGTCTGTTTTTGTTTCCCAGTTTTGTTTTTATCATTGTACATTTCTGTTAATAAATTCTTTAACTTAAATTTGGTGTGTTGTCGTGAAGGCAGGGAACTGATCCACACTCAACATTAAACATTAACCAACATTAAAACTTTTCACTGTTGCTCCCACTCCTAGACGTTTAACATCAGGGACGTAACATCACTGTAAAAACCATGTAATGCAGATAATGAGTTGGAATAAAGTACTACATATCTTTATTGTCTTTCCATACATTGCATGGCCAATGAAATTGCAATCCTCTCTTAACAGTCTTATATTTTAAAGGGTGATATATGAATAAGTCCTTAATGCTTTTGCGCTTTAGACTTTGCGCCTAGATCATTAAAATTTAACCCTTTATGTGTGTTGCATAATTTCCATTCGTACTCTAAGCATGGACCACCTACTTAATAAATTTTCTGTTTAGATCTCAAGTCTAGGCAAATAACTGAGAAAGCACCAATCCTAAGCCCCATTTTTATGATGTTATCATGTAGACTTTTTACAGTGTTTTACAGTATTTTAAAACACAAAAATACAAGACACGGAAGTATTTGGATACAAAATACTAACCCATTTTCATAAACCCCATAAAATACAAATGACAAAATACTATTTTGTATTTAAAACACATATTTTAAATACATGAATCATAAATATTGCATATCCATGCCAGCAACCAGCATTCTACAAAATATGTTCTTTTGTGTTGAACTGAAGGAAGAAACTCATAAAGGTTTAAAATCACGAGGGAGAGTAAATGATGAGGTAATCTTCATTTTAGATTGAACTCTCTTTAAAGCAAATCATAATTCCCTAGATCTTTTAACATGGGTTAGAGTTATAATGTACTTTAGAACTCAAATATTTTGTCTAGACAGCTTATAATCAAATCAATTGATGTGCCACTTTATTACGTAACAGTCTGGCTAAACTCTACCTCCACAGAAGATCAACACCTGCTTCTACAATACTGCCTCTTCAACACCGCCCAGTAGAAAAGAGGAGGGATCAGCAGCTCATTTACATTTAAAGAGACTTGCACGAAAAAAGGGGTTTTGGATCCACTCCGAAATGAGCATTTACATAAAATAAATCACCAATGAGGTATTAAATTAAATTAAATGCAACATTTTCATCTAAAACTAGAAAGGAATATTGTTAAAAATTACACTAACATACAATTTTGCCAATGGCATAACACACAAAGATAACTTAAAAACTAGCGTATGGAACTATACTCCACAAATAATTGTTAATGACATATTTTGATGCATTTAAGATTTTAGAATGTCTTTCTTCTATTTGAGATGTGCAGTAAATCAGAGGGAAAGCAACAGAACCTGCCTTGACTCATTTATGTTGCCAAATCTTGCTAGTTGGTTTATAAGTAGAAACAAAAAAAAAACAAAAAAAAAAATAAATTCAGTGGGCTCAATTTTAAAGATCTAGGCACATAGTCTAAAGCGCATGGCGCAAAAGTATTAAGAGCGTGTCCGACTCCACTTTTGCTATTTTAAGGATGGAAAAATACACTTTGTGCCCCGTCGCATGGTCTAACAGGGTTGTTCTTATTCTCTTAATAAATTCTGAGTGTGTTTTGAGCATAATGTACAATAAACCAATCAGAGTCTCATCTCCTATTTCCGTTAAGAGTCAGCTGCGTCGTGCCATGGCACATTTGCTATTTACAGTATATGGTGGACTGTGTAAGTGTAAAAACTGAACGCTTCACTAGCGAGAAAACAGTTAAACAGACCATCTGCAGTGCGAGGATAAAGAATAAGCCTTCTCCATTCGGCCTCTTTACTTTCTCTTTACTTTACTTAACTTTTGCTCTTTAATTTACTCCTTTACTTTCATGGATAAGGAAACAGTGTTCTACGCACTCCACTGAAGACATCCTTTAGCCTACACATTTCAATTTGTTGGTTAAGCACAGAGATTTGTTTCAAAACTATTTCTAAATTCATTTCTAATGTCCAGCAAACGAATAAATGAACAATAATAACGAAGTGTGGTAAAAAAAAACCATACGTCTTGTTCTTATGCACCATACGCTGATGCAAGCGTCTCCAAAAGCCGACAGGTAGACAAATCTAAACTTGTTTTTATTACAACAAATATAAATATGTCTGTATGTCTATATATATATAGACATACAGTCTATATATATATATATAGACATACATATGTCTATATATATATATATATATATGTCTATATAATAAATAATACTGCTAATAATAATAATAACATTATACAAATGCAAATTGTCATCAATGAACTGAAAAAAAAAACGACATGAGGCATGAGGCAGTGGTTTTTATATTTATGTAGAAATTAATAATTTTTGTAACATTTTAATTCTTTAATTTTTTCTTCATATGTACATATATTTGTGTATTGTTGCACATCTTGTGTGTATAAAGCAATGTGTACGCGTTTGGACCCGCATAGGTGCATAACCAACACGCTCTGCGCTGGACTTAAGAGCAGCTTTTAGTTGGTCAATGGTGCGGTCTATTTCAGTTCCTCAAAATAGCAACGTGCCAACAATGTGCCTTAACACATCTCCTTTATAGACCAGCACACCCATGAGTACACAAAGCGGTGCAAATGTATTAGCTATTTAAACAAAGTGGCACAAATCGTGACGATTTAGGGTTGCACTGATCTGAAAATATCAACAAATCGCACCCTACACGTCTTACGCCTTATTGTGCCTGGTGTATGAAAGGGTCTTATAACGTCTATTTGGACATAAAACCAAAATATTGTGACCTTTCCCAGGCATCTTTAACAACTGTCAGAATAAACCGTATAAGCCAAGCTCAAAAAGTAATCCCAAACGTGCTTAAATTAAGTGGGCATGGCAACACTAGCAAAATTCACCGAAACAGACACCTCTATCAATCATAGTTTGGTTAAGTTGGTTGAAAACAGCAGATACCAAATGTGCAAGATGCCAGAGCATTACTATGGCAACCAATACACCAATTACACGCACTGAACAATAATTTAAATATTTACATATGAGCATTTACACTTGTCCAGCTGCATCTGGAACGAGTCTCAAAAGTGCATTTCAGTCCGTCTCTGAGGACAATCACACCTGATGTTTTTCACATGTGGACCAGCTGTCTGATCAGAGAAAACATGCGAAGTGGTTAAGCGTAAATAAGCCCAGAGTGCAGCACTTCGCAGATGGTCAACGGTTTGTTTTTTTCACACTATTAAAAAACAAACAAGCTAAACAATTCAAGACGGTAGACCATCATTGCTCTTGAGTGTAGGTCAAAGACGGAGCGCAGACCTCGCAATCAGCTCCTCTCTGTCGGAGACCTCTGAACAAACCATCTACCCAACAACCCTCGAGTCTCAAGCACCAAATCAGCATGTGTTGAAGGCCTGAGAGCATTTCTGTGAGAGGACAGGTCAAAGTACATAAATATGAGAACATAAAAAAATATACAACATACATAACAGTAGAAAGCATATTATCATAGGTCATAAATATAAAAAAATGAAGTGAATAATATAGATATAAATAAAACATAGATAGATCACAACCAATCAGCGGTGGGGAATGACAACAGTGACATTAATGTAACGATAAAGTAATGACAGTATTACTGAAAGATAAACGACAACAACATCAATAATAATAATAATAATAATATCATCAACAACAACAACAACTACTATTATACTAACTACTACTGCAACTACTACAGTTACAACAACTGCTACCACCACCCCAACCACAACAACATCATCTACTACAACTACTACAGCAACTACTAAACTACTACAACAGCTACAAAACCAACGCTATCTCACGGCCAATTTGTAACTTTTAAAAAAGTGGCTAATTCGTATGAATTCGTACGATGTAATTCGTACTATTCAGTACGAATTGCTCATCAACCAATGACGGTTGTGTTTAGGGGTGGGGTTAGGTGCCACACCTCCTTTTTTAAATCGTACATTTTCGTACGACTGAACTCGTACGAATTAGCCACTAAACTGCCAAAACGTAAAATACTTACGTTTTCTCGTGAGATCAGGCTGATAAAAATTACTACCACCACAACCACAAATACAGCTACAACAACAACTACTACTACTACAGCTAAAACAAATACTTCTACCACCACCACCACAACTACATCTACTACAACAACAACAGCAGCAGAAAGTATCACTACAACTACTACAGAAACTACTACTGCTACTACTACAGCAGCTACAACAAATACTACTATTCCAACCACAACTACCACGACAACCAAAGCAAAAACAACTACTAAAACTACAACAACTTCTACTACTACAACTA
>CAIGQQ010011173.1:4865573-4877244 GCA_903798035.1 Danio albolineatus
TATATATATATATATATGTCCTGTTTTTTTTCTAATAAATGCAGCTGTAGTGAGGCTAAGAGAAAATACAATATTTATACAATTTTTATTTTAACCCCAAACTTATATGTACATTTAAATATTAAACCATAAAGAGTACATCTAAAAAGATTACAATCCTGCATGCTAAATAATCAATTGAGTTTATTATAAGTCAACTTAGACACGGAATGACTGATTTGTTACGAAAACTATGAATCAATACCTCGAATAAATAAAACTGACTATAAACTGACTATAATTGAGTGCTCGACTCAATGACTCAATTCACAAAGATATTCCCTGAATGAAGCAGCGTTTTTAAACAAATCATTTGATCGAATGATTCAAATGACTCACTCATAATAGAGTCAATTGAAGAGTTGATCTAGTAGAAAAAGTAAAAAGTTCACAGGGGGTCTTTGTAAAATGCTGCTCTGTCATTTAAAAAAAACAACAACAACATATGCTTAGCTCATCGAATGAATAAATCAGAAGTGCACAGTGTTTCTTAATTTTAAACATGAATTATGTTCATTCTGTCATGACAACTCTCAAGTGGTTTAGTTTGGTAGTAAATATGAAAAGTGGAGTAAACAAATACTGAACATGTCAATATTTTTCTCAGAAACCATATATATAAAGGTGCTGTTGGCTTGAAATTGTCACCAGATGTTTGTAACAGCCAAAGAAATCCATATATGCAAAGAAAACAAAACTAATTAGTTTATAAATTAACCTTTACATATTAAAATGAAATGACGCAGAGGAAAAAAGTATTGAACACATGAAGAAAGGGAGGTGTAGTAAGACAGTGAACGCCCAGACAGCAGCTGAAATCTCTCAGCCTTATATATGTATAAGCCTTTCATTATTGTGAATGAAAATTAGCTGCTTCAGTCCAACATCTACACTAGCAGGAGGATGAAGATGAAACCAGGGTGGACATTTCAGCAAGACAACGATCTAAACCACAGCCAAGGAAACTCAAGCAGTAGAACGGCCCAGCCAATCACCTGACTTGAATCCAATAGGAAATAAAAATGAAAAAGAAAGACACAATAGTGCGATCTGTCGGACGTAGCACAGTGCTCATTCAGTTAAGGCACAGTTAAAATAGTGTCTTGACCCCTAAATTAACATATTAGAACATTTTCTGAAAGACAGACTGGAAAAATAATGCAGAAAAGTCATCTTTAAATTACTCAAATTATCAGCTTAGTTTAACGACAGAACTTTGTATACATCCATTTTCCTTTTACTCACCAAAGCCTATCATTACTCGCCAAGCTAATTTTAGACGTATGTAAGCTTGAAGACGGAAGGCTCGCACTTACGTCACATTATAGTCAGAGTATTCATTGCGAGCTGACAAAAGAAGCATGACGTACCTGTCTGTGAATTCACGTTCCTCCGAGCTGCAGATGTTTCCGAAAGCCTACTGCCTATTCAACAAAGTGTGACGTCTGAAATGAAGACCAGCTGCTGCAAACTTCAGTACACTTTATAAAAAACCTAACACTACTAGAGCTTGCGGAAGAAGGTGATAATTCTTTCATTTAAAACCAGAAGAACTATGTAGCGGGAAGACGAGAGGAAAAAAAAAACGGAGAAGTGAACAATGACATTTGCTTGTTATTCAGGATGAGGACTGTGCATGTGAACTTTGGATTTTTTCAATTTCATCATAGCATTGTTTGCTTTCTCTCTTCCCAATCTGGCTGCGATGTGCCTTTTCGCAGCCAAATGCCGGAGATGACATTAACATGAGGAGACGGGGAGCGTATTTGGAGAGTTAGCTTGCTGCGAAAAAGGGTGAGAAAGCCATAAAAAGAGGAGAAGACAACAGGGCATCTCTTCGCCTGCCTTTCCGTTCTTGTTTTGTGAGAATCGGGTGATGATCCCTGACCGGGTGTCTTATCCACATAAGAGGAGGAACAGAATAGCTTCTTTGCTTTGAAAGACTAGGAGTAATTGCCGTCTCCTCTCATTAGGACTGATGTTTGTCTCCCTCTGGGACGAGTTAACATGGCTTGTTCAACACGCTCTTAAGGCAGAGGATAACATCTCTTACAGAGATTTAATCCACTGGCTTTTCTACTACTGCTAGTCAGAGAAGTCCACATTTAGGCCTAATTAATGTGACGTGACTGAACAATTATAATCCAAGTTGAAGTTGATGAAACATCAAATTGAAGGGTTTTGGTTCATTGTCACTACTGTATAAAAGTTTGGAGGGAGCAATGTTTTTATTTTTTTTAAATGTAGTATCTTTTAATACCAAGATTTTAATCTGAATGTGGTAAAAATTGATATATATCAATATATATATATATATATATATATATATATATATATATATATATTACAACCATTTAAAATAATTATTTAAATTAAAATAAAATAAAAATTAATTAATTTGTATTAATAATACATTTCGGGAATGAAAAAAAAAGTTTTATATTGTTATCATTTTATATCTGTTTATCATTTATATTTTTTATAAGTTTATTTTTTTATAAAATGATAAAAATAAAAACAATCAAATTAAAATATAAAATAATAAAATAATTATTTAAATGATTTTTTTTTTCAAATTTATGCAATGATTTTTTAATATTAATTAATTTAAATATTAATGAAAACAATATTAATCAAAATATTAAAATAATATTTAAATGTAATATCAACCGATTTTTTATATTATAACAAATTTAAATAATTATTTAAATTAAATTGTTTTTTATTTCTAGAATGCATTTTTAAAATAATTGTAATTAAAAACAATAATAGTAATAAAATAAGCATATTAAAATAATTAAACAATGTAAAAATGTAATATCGGTAAAAACTTGTTTTTTATATCATACATATTTTAGATAATTTTTAAAATTATTATTATTATTTTATTTCTGGATTTTTTTGTAATTTTAATATAAATTATAACAATAATAATAAAAACAATAGTTAAAATAATAAAATAATATAAAATGTAATATCGGTAAAACTAAAACTAAAGCTAATTATTTAAATTAAAAATTTAATTTTTAAAAATTTGTAGAATGCAATTTTTTTCATTTTAATATAAATTATAATAAAAATAATGAAAATATAAAAATGTAATATCTAAAAAGTCATTAAAAAGCTACTCCATTTATTTTTTATATAATTAATACATGTATTAAATAATATTTGTGTTATTTACAACTGTGACACACTGTGACTTTGATGAATACAAATCCTTATCCTTATAAATCTTCACTGTCATTTTCCTTTAAAAATTACCCTAAACTTCTGACAGGCATGTTTATTCATTCTTGTATTAATAAATTGGATTGAATTAGGAGCTCAAACATAAATATAAATTAATAAAGTGATAATTAAAAATGTAATAATTTACATATTTTAACGACTATACCTTTCATTAAAAGTGATCCTTTAATCATGCAATAATTTGATTTGCAAATTTTTCTAAACAGTGAATATCAACATGTGCCAATTTGCTGATAAATAAATGAGGAGCTGTGGAAATTACTTATGAACTTGGACCTCAAATTCAACAGCTTTCAAATTCATATTAAGAGGAAGTAATAATGTAGCACATCTTTTCATCAAAGGGAACTGACTTTATAGTGACAAATATGAAACAGACACTCCAATGTAGGTGTTTGGAGTGAAATCAGTGAAATTCAAGAGTGACATGAACTCATCTCACATTATATTCAGCAAAATTGGCGACTACAGATTGTGTCTTATAAAAGTGAACAAGCTCAAGCCTCGTTAAATGTTTATTTGTCGACAGTCTGATGCCTCATTCACACTAGCAGCGACTTTGTAGCTGCCGTCGCTCTGGGTGGGGATCTGCTGCAAATGCAGGTCTGTGTAGGTCTACAGCACGGAGAATACAACCGGCCTCTACAGGAACTGAGAGGATCACGTGAGCTCTCCTATTGGCTGTCGCTCAAAAAAGTCGCTCTATTTTGCATAAAGTTCAAGGATTCTTAACTTTGTAGACGGAGGTCACTGGAAGTCGCTCACTCTTTGTTGAAATGAACGGAGTGTGAATGAGGCTTGACACATTTAAAGTACAAATGAAATCAAAACTAACGAGAGCTCAATTTGTGCTAAAACACGCTGGATCCGGAACCTCTTAAATCTGAAATCTTGCACCTCATTTTACCGGTCCCCCTCCTCAACCACCCCCGTCCGCTGTTCACTTTCACCTTCGTCCGCCACACCCACAGCATCCAAAATGCGCATAAAAATAGCTGAAAGGAAATTAAGCTATTGACATTCAAAGTATGAAAAAGCACTGCAGTGTTTGGGTGTTCTGTGTTTGTCTGAGGTAATTAGTCTACTGAAATGTGTTTATTTCATACAAAGTATGAAGCTGATAAGTCAGTTCTTGTACCATGACTTGTGGTTTTCAACTGGGTGCATCTGGGAAATGCTAGCTTGTGCAATATGCACTTCCAACACACAAACGCGCAATATGTGCAATATGTAAACAGCCCCATAAGCAACTAAGCTTCTCTTCACATTCAGAAGATTCTCTTCACTCCTGATCCTGCACAAAGATATTCAATTTAGTCTGTTTAGGCTAAGTTAGGGCGCCACGGTGGCGTAGTGAGTAGCACGTTCGCCTCACAGCAAGAAGGTCGCTGGTTCGAGCCTCAGCTGGGTCAGTTGGCATTTCTGTGTGGAGTTTGCATGTTCTCCCCGTAGTTGCGTGGGTTTCCTCCGGGTGTTCCGGTTTCCCCCACAAGTCCAAAGGCATGTGGAATAGGTAAATTGGGTAAGCTAAATTATCTGCAGAGTATGAGTGTGAATGAGTGTGTATGGATGTTTCCCAGAGATGGGTTGCAACTGGAAGGGCATCCGCTGCGTAAAAACAAATGCTGGATAAGTTATTGGTTCATTGCGCTGTGCCGACCCCAGATTAATAAAGGGACTAAGCCAAAATGAAAATGAATGAATGAATGAAATAGGCTAAGTTAGACCAGGCTAAGTTTTTGGGTGTCCTCCTTGGAGACAAGTATTGTCATAGAATGTTTTCTATTCAAGTGCTTGAACTAGTTGCTGGTCGAGTTAAAAGCAGTTGAAAGTTATTTAGAGACTGGACACAGACTGCAGTACACAGTTTTTTTTAGATACTCCAGGGTGTCCTGAACCTTTAACTTATATTGAAGCAGAAAACATGATTTAAAAGAAGCATTTTTTTTTCTTCTAAAAACGATATTTGTAACGCAAGTAATGCAAATACATAAACTTAATAACAGTAATGAAATTACAGAAATTAAAAATGTAATTCGTTACATTACTGCATTCCTCATTAATGTAATTAGAATACATTAACGCGTTACTCTGGAACGCCTTACACCCAGCTCTGTGGCTAACATACTTAACCAATCCCCTCCCTTGTCAGTTTTGACAACAAACCCAAAAAGTTAAGGTAGCTCAAACCATTTGAGGAAACAGATTGCAACAAACCATTTAAGTTCAACAACTAATCCGAATAAGTACTATGAACTTAGTTCATTTGAGTAAACGAAGCAATTTGAGTGCAGTAAAACCCAATAAATGAAGAGAACTCAAACCAACTGAGTACTGTAAAACCTAATAAGTTAAGACAACTCAAACCGTTTGAGGAAACCGATTGCTACAAACCATTTGAGTTAAAAAACTAATCTATACGAGTACTGTGAACTTACTCCATTTAAGTTGAAGTAACGAGGTATTTAATTAACTCATTCCCTTCGACACTGAGTTCAAAACACTTTTCAAATCAGTAGTAATGTCTTTCAGTAAATTTTTTAACTACACTCATTTCGTTTGATAAAGTTGACTGTTTGGTTTTATAGTGTAGCAATGGTGAGCGTGAGGAGGCTGTTGTAATTTGTAAGTCTGTTGTAGGTTGTAATAACTCTCCAGAAACCAATCTTTCTGAACGAAAAGCCTACTACATCCAATCAGCTCGCAGTATTAAAAGCAAGCCACGGACACTATCTTCTCATTTAATATTCCACTGCGTCACAATCTGAAATTAAAAATGGTTGCAGCTTCCGGTTCATGCGGAATTTAAGCCTCGTTTTCCTCTAATTAAGTCAGAAAGCAGCCCAAATAGCACCAGCCTTTTTAAAACACACAAGACAATGAGCAGAACAAATGCCGAGAGCTTACAGAAGCACTGCGGTGGCTCTTTTTAAACAATAGTGACCTTTGGAAGTGGCTGAGGTTTTTCCCCCATGGTTCACCGAGTTGCTGCGCCGCGGCTCTCGCTCTCTCTTCAGCTCTTCGGGCTTGGCTTTAAGGGAATTCCTTGGATCTAATTAGCCTCGGGGGTCCTTCTTCAGCAATGTGTACCAAGCCCATCTCATGTCTTATTCAGCAGCCCTGGCCACCACAAAGCAAACTGGGTTACCCCACAACTCTCTCACGGATGTTCAGAGTTCAAATGTCACTCCGACAGGTCAGCCGTCCTCCAGTTCACGCTCGGGTAATTGCTGAAGCGCACATCCCAAAACTGAGACTGATTGCTCCAGAGTCTTTAATGCAAAGCTGTGGCACTTGAGAATGAAGGAACGTATAAACTTACTCTGCATTTCGTTACTCCAGGCTTGCTCATAAAATCTGATCACCATCAAAGGGTTAAAACGAATAAAAAAGTGCCTTTTGCTATGTTATCCCACATTGTAAGTTGGGCTTCAACTCAAATTTTTAAGTTAAGAAAAGTTTAACACAATGTTTTTAGTCATGACAACAAATGCTTATATGTAGCTTATTTGACCATGTTAATTGAGTTTCAACTCATTTTTCTCAAGTTATGAGAAGTTTACCATAATATTTTAGTCAAGACAGTAAATGTTTATATGTTGCTTTAACTTATTTGAATATGTTAATCGAGTTTCAACTAATTTTTTTTAAGTTAAGGAAAGTTTAATGTAATAGTTTTAGTTATGACAGCAAATATTTATATGTTGCTTTAACTTATTTCAACTAGTTATTCAGGTTTCAACCAATTTTTTTAAGTTAAGAAAAGCTTAACGTAATATTTTCAATCATGACAACAAATGTTTATATGTTGCTTTAACTTATTTAAAAAAAGTTAATTGGGTTTCAAATCAATTTAAGTTAAGAAAAGCTTAACATAATATTTTCAGTCATGACAACAAATGTTTACTTGTTGCTTTAACTTATTTAAATATGTTAATTGAGTTTCAAATATATTTTTTTAAGTTAAGAAAAGCTTAACGTTATATTTTCAGTCATGACAACAAATGTTTATATGTTGCTTTAACTTATTTAAAAAAAAGTTAATTGGGTTTCAAATCAATTTAAGTTAAGAAAAGCTTAACATAATATTTTCAGTCATGACAACAAATGTCTACTTGTTGCTTTAACTTATTTAAATATGTTAATTGAGTTTCAACTCATTTTTCATAAGTTAAGAAAAGTTTAACGTAATATTTTTGGTCATGACAGCAAATGTTTATATGTTGCTTCAACTTAGTTACATACGTAAATCGGGTTTCAACTCAATTTTTTAAATTATGAGAAGTTTAACGTAATATTTTTGGTCATGAAAGCAAATGTTTATATGTTGCTTTAACTTAGTTAAATACGTAAATCGGGTTTCAACTCAAATTTTTAAGTTAAGAAAAGTAATATTTTTAAGTTGTGACAACAAATCTTCACCTTGGAATTATAAGGTTCTATCTGCATTCTGAATGATGTTGAGATATCGTGCTTCCAAGTTTTTGCATTCCATAGCAAACAGAACATGTGTAACATTTGTCTTTTAAATAAAAAGTTTTAAAATGTAAACAACTTATAATAAAAACATCCCATGATGTAAATAAGTTGTCTATCAATAAGAATATGTCAATAACTCAATTTTGACAAAAATATCAGATAGAACCTTAAGGTGACGAAATGATTATGTGTTGCTTTAACTTATTTGAATATGTTAATTGAGTTTCAACTCATTTTAACATAATATTTTTAGTCAAGACAGTAAATGTTTATATGTTGCTTTAACTTTTTTGAATTTGTTAATCAGGTTTCAACTAAATTTTTTTAAGTTATAAAAAGTTTAACGTGATATTTTGGTCATGACAGCAAATGTTTATATGTTACTTTAACTTATTTGAATAAGTTAATCAGGCTTCAACTCACTATTTAAGTAAAGAGAAGTTTAACGTAATATTTTTAGCCATGACATCAAATGCTTATCTGTTGCTTTAACTTATTTGAAATCATTAATCAGGTTTCAACTTTTTTTTTTTAAGTTTAACATAATATTTTTTTGTCATGACATCAAAAATTTGTTGCTTTAACTTATTTGAATACAATAATTGGGTTTCGATTATATTTTTTAAGTTAAGAAAAAATGTAAAAAAAAAAATTGTCATGACAGTAAATATTTGTTGCTTTAACTTATTTGAACTCAATTTTTCTTAAGTTATGAGAAGTTCAACATAATATTTTTGGTCATGACAGCAAATGATTATATGTTGCTTTTTACTTATTTGAATATCGAGTTTCAACTCAATTTTTAAGTTAACAAAATTGTAACAATATCTTTATTTTTAATGTTCCCTTAACTTATTTGAATATGTTAATCGAGTTTCAACTGTTTTTTTTAAAGTTATGAAAAATTGTACGTTATATTTTTAATCATGACAGCAAATGTTTATATGTTGTTTTAACTTGTTTGAATATGTAATAGGATTTCAACTGAAATTTTTAAGTTAAGAAACGTTTAACGTAATATGCCACGGAAGAAAGTGAAGAGTGGGTAGGGGTAGGTCCATGTGAGGAGGGGGAATGGTAAAATGAGGTGTCGGATTAGATTTCAGAGGTGCCTGATCCGGATCCGGCTTGTTCCGGCACAAATTAAGCCCTGGGTTTAGCACTAATTTATTTAATTAAATTTTCTATTTATTTAACTACGGCAGGCCTAAAGCAAAACTAAAAACAAAAATATTGTTTAACCTCTTAAACTCTAGTGCTATTTTGGGATTTCCGCCTGGATTTTGCCTACCTAATTTTAAAAGCTTCCCAAATCCACATGCAGAGGAGTAAATGCAAAAATGTGGCATCATTTTAAATAAAACCTTTTAAATTTTCATAAAACACTATTGAAAGTGAAAGTGAAAGTAAAATAATTGTGTATGTTGGCTGTGTTATCATAAACACTTAAAAAAAGAGGCGTGTTCTTTATTTTTTCTTTATAAACTCAAATTTAAAAGAGTACCTTTTAGGTTCTGTGTGGTCTAGGTTGCTGTAATTAATTTTTGGTGGTTCCTGCACATATCAGTAATCATAAGAAAAAAGAAAAATGCCTCTATCATAATCTATGCAAAAGTTATTGTATTCCAACTGATGAGAGGTGCTATACCTTTTTTTATGTAATTTCCGCCTACCAAACTTTGAAAGTCTTCCATATCCAAATGCAGTGGTATAAATGACAAATTCCAGTGTTATTGGACAGAAAACCATTTGAATTTACAAAAGAAACTGCTGAGAGTAATAAATAATATTTGTTATGTTTTCCGTTTTATGATGAATCACTTCAACATTGGGCGCTTTTTTATTTTTTGTTCTAAAATGCTTTTTTGAAATTGTGTAGATAATCCCATAAGAGAATAAGACAACTCCAGACAGTTCTGCTTGAAACCAGCAGATAGCAGCAAACACTAGGAAAAATAATTTTGTCTCTACCATAGAGTATGCAAAAGTTATTGTAATTCTGAAAACTGAATATTGGGAAAATATGGCATGCAGATAGACTATTGTTTTCATATTTTCACGATCTTTGGTTTGATCAAACAAAATTCACTGTGTTTTGACCACATTATACATATAAAAGGAATATTTATGCACATTACCTCAAAAACAGCAGAGAAATGGCCTGTTTTGAAGCACTCAGCATAAGGTAAGAGATGATGTAGCATTTGTGGCTTTCTGTGCGATCTGGGGCTGCTTATTGATCATAAATATAATATGAAATAGAATATAAATAGAATATAATTCACATAAAGGAATGCTAGAATCGTACAAGGACGGGCAAGAGCTTTTATTTGAGCTATGACTTGTACATGTGTGTCATATATGAAGCATATAAAAATATGAAAATGACAGCTCGGGTATCCAGTATTTTGTGGTGTAATTAAATGTTAATAACTTTTGTACAGTAAAATAAAAACCTAAGTGATGCATATGTGCATAAAATATAGCTTCTACGCTTTCAAACGGAACCACTTATAGGGGTCTTGCGCAACCATGGACCTTTAAAAATGAAAGTGAAACTGATGACGTCATAGGACCCGGTACTGGGTCCGCTGAGTTTAAGAGGTTATTTCTTATTCTTACTGATATTTCTTGTTATCAAAGTTCCACCTATTTGCTAACACTGCACCACTAACATGAATTTGGAATAAAACAAAGCACAAACTCACTCTGAATTTAAATGAGGGGTCCACGCAGGACGGAGTTTAGTGGGCGATACACAACAATGAGAGCGAGACATGTTAATGCATTGCAGCGGAGCCCTGGACTCAAGCCCAAACACAAAGTCAGAAAAAAAGCCTCCATTGCCATTTTTCTCAGTAAGTGACAAAGACAGGTTTGAGACTTCGCAGGCGAAACATCCAATCAGGTTACAAAGACCATTCTGAATCTGGGCTGTCAGGACAAAGATAGAGAGAGCGAATGAACGAAACTCCGCGTCTGATTGTGGTCACGCGTCGTCGTCCCCCTCGGGAGCGAAGTGACAGGGGATTGACGGTGACGGAGTCTCTACATGAGCTTCATTACCTCGCTCAGGAGCCGCTTGCGGTTTTGTATGCAACTTTTCAGAAGTAAGCCAGTTTGTGTGGGATTACGTGTCAGGCTAATGGCTCTGCCCTGGGGAGCACGATGATTTGTCTCTGCTGCCACCGGACCAGCAAAAAATAAAAACAAATGAGCGGCCTCTCATCTATAATTAATCATTTTAATGGACCTGGAATCGCCGGCATCTTCGCCCGGCTTTAAACGTCTAGACTCAGATTACTGGTTTAAAACGCTGTTACTGCGAGGCCCGGCGTAATGAACTTATTCCTCTGGAATATATCATAGTTTTAACAAAGGAAAGAAAGAAATCGATAATGATAATCAGGCCGAGTCGGGCAGCCCGGGAGCTAAGCTGACGCAATGCATTTATGTCAGGGCCTCTATCGATCGCAAACATATCTAATGTGTCTTATTAAAGCTGATTAGCCCTGATTTCAGAATATCACACATTTATCTGACTCAGAGATTGACTTTGTTCTTGTCTACATTCGCTGTACTGCAGAGGCGGTGCTTTTCTGCGCTTTTTCCTTCCTTCTCAGGGCCTCGCATTCATTTACTGCTGGAGTGCTGTTCTAGTTAAAGCATGTATTGATTGTCTGACTGTCCGTCTATACATCCATCTATTAATATTCTATCTATCCATCCATCCATCCATCCATCCATCTATCCATCTATCTACAGTATATAGTAATATTCTATCTAGTACTAGTAATATTCTATTTATCTGTCCGTCCGTCCGTCCGTCCGTCCGTCCGTCCGTCCGTCCGTCCGTCTATCTATCTATCTATCTATCTATCTATCTATCTATCTATCTATC
>CAIGQQ010011173.1:4887244-4897143 GCA_903798035.1 Danio albolineatus
TTGTCTAATTACCCTAACTTGCCTAGTTAACCTAGTTAAGCCTTTAAGGCTAAATCCCAATTCTACCCCTTAGTCATTCCCTTTACCCCTTGTTTTGCGCATTCATGTGAAGGGGTAGGGCTGTCTCAATTTTTTTTTAGCTTGAAGGTGTAGGGCTAAGGCAGAGGTGCTTAACCCTGTTCCTGGAGATCTACTTTCCTGCAGTTCAGCTTCGACCCTAATCAAACAGACCTGAATCAATTAATTAGGACCTGAACAGAACTTAATAATTACAGGCAGGTACAGTAGGTTTGATATGGGTTGCAACTGAAATCTGAAGAAGGTAAAGAGCTATTCCAACGCATGTTATGAGCTGTGGTTAATGTGTGTGGCTAAAGTAGCGGCCTCTGCTTTTGGGCGCGGCAACCTTTGAACTTGGGTGAAGAAAATAGCGGTAACGTTACACTCACCCGCCCAAGCAAACGAGTGACGCACAACTCCGAGGCCAGCCTGCATTGCCAGGTGTGTGCAAAGCACTTGATGTGCGAATCAAACCCAATCCGACGTCCAATCTTCACTGCTTAATTCACCCTCACGCTCCATCATAACATTACAACTCACGAGATAACTTTTCACCTCGACGAGAAATCTCGTCGCGATTTAGTCTCGCAAGATCTCGTAGCCGAGATCTTGTCACACCCTTATAAATCGGTAATGGCGTTGTAACGGGGGAAACAGTAATTCAATTGATTACTCGTTACTGAAAAACTATCACCTTTAGTAACATTTTCATTTATAACGCTGTTATTGCGATCACTGATATTGTTAGTGTTGTTTTGATGCGTTTAGATGAATATGGCCATGGTGTAAATGCACAGTACAGTTACGAGCTTATTGCCATATTATATCGTTATGATAACATGATATCATTGCCTTCATATGAAGTATGAGCTCGCGATGGTGTTTGATGTTGTGTGCGGGTGCTGTCCCCTTCCTTAGAGGTAAATTTTGAAGCCCTTGCCCTTCAGATTCTGTTTCAAGGGGCCAAAAGAAAATAGAATTGGAATTTGGGCCTAAATTTCACTTTAAGCTGAATATCTTGAGAAATATCTAGTAAAATATGATATACTGTCCATCATGGCAAAGATAAAAAGAAATCAGTTATTAGAAATGAGTTATTGAAAACTATTATGTTTAAGAAATGTGTTGAACAAAATCTTCTTTCAGGTAAAGAGAGAATATACAGCGGGGCTAATAATTCTGACTTTGACTGTATATAAGAGAGAAATCTCCTATTTCTTCCCCATAAAGAGTCTCCGTCACCTAAAAAGTTGGAGAGCGCTTGCTGTTTAATTTGAGTTACACTTTATCGAGTGACTTTTTTTTTTTGTGTGTCCGATTTGAAGCGAGACTTTTGTCCAGTGCCACTGCTGCTCGAAGTATCACGCCTCTGTACTCGATTATACCATGGTACAATGATATCCAGGAGTCCCCGGACACTTCTAAACGCTCGCAGAAAGACAGACGCAGTGGAAAGGAAAGAAAAGCCCTGAGAGGCTCAATTAAAGAGCTCCGTCCATGACTAAACGCTGCCTGGGGCCTCGGCTAAAAATGACTAACTTGAGAAAGCGGCGTCCGAAATGGAAATCTTTTCTTGGTGAAGTATATAGTTAAAAAAAAAAAAAATCACACATCACGAGAGGACTAAATGAGGCCGCAGCTAAAGGCTCAATCTTCTGCTATTAATTGCTCGCTTCTTGAAGTGCGTACGTGAACGCAATCAGCAACTATTGTTGGCGATAATGACCCCTTGATCCGGCAATTATGTGTAACGCTAGCTAAACGGGATCTGATCGCTGTGCTTTGAGCTAGATATGAGAATAAATCATTGAATTATGCTTCGTTACACAATAAATATTTCAAAGAGCTAATAAGTTCAACTTGAAGCGAGCTGGAGCAAATTTAGGAGCGACATTCGGCAAATTGAAGCTTAAGGGACGAATGTGCGCTGAATTTGAATGAGGCCTGAGTTTGTTTTGCTTTTTTTGTGGTCTTTAATCTGCGAGTAAAACAGTCAGTGAGTAAAAAAAAGGCAGTCCAGCGATTTAATCCGATTTGTTTTGTGATGTTCAAAACAAGCCGAGGTGATTTTGCAAACCTAAGCCTAGAGGTTATCCACACAGTGTTGGGAGATATTAGTCATAAAGTAACTAGTTATTGTAATTAGATTATTTTTACACCAAAAAAGTAAAGTAAGGGAACACATATTTGCAAACTACAGAAAATAGGCCACAATTTTAATGACACTTGCATGTTATGATCCGGAGAAAGAAAAAACTGGTCCATATGAACTGTAACCATTACTGACAAAGTTCCTGTCAAAGTCTGACAAAGTCCCATACATAATAGTCTCTGCTGCTCCTTCCTTTAATAGCAAACAGCCCACGAGTTCCGTAGCGTAGGTTATTGTATCAATCATGAGGAAAATTAAAGGAACAAACACAGCACACGGTTGGCTATACCTGGTATTGTAGTGAAAATTAACTTTAACTCTTTATTCCCTGTAACCGAATCTCCATCTGTCAGTGATTGTCATCTTCATGTCATGATCATTCCCGTGATCCCCCGAGCTCTGCTAGTGTCTGAAGGGAAAGGCACGTTCACGTTTTACTGGATTTGGTACTACATATTTATTTAGGGACGAATGTGCGCTGAATTTGAATGAGGCCTGAGTTTGTTTTGCTTTTTTTGGGGTCTTTAATCTGCGAGTAAAACAGTCAGTGAGTGAAAAAAAAGCCAGTCCAGCAACAAAACAAGCCGAGGTGATTTTGCAAACCTAAACCTAGAGGTTATCCACACATTCAGTGATATTAGTGGGTGATATTAGATATAAAGTAACTAGTTATTGTAATTAGATTACTTACCTTCTTAATTAGATTACCGAAAGAGTACAGTAAGGGATTACTTTTCATGATTTTCAATTCAAATACAGTTATTTACAAAGTACTTGTTTAATTACTGCTCATTTATTACTTATTTATTTTTACCAGGAAGTCTCACTGAGATATAAAATCTCTGTTACAAGAGAGACCTGGCCAAAGTACCTGCCATACAGTAAAACAATTTTAAAGAGCCCCTATTTTGCATTATAAAAAGTCATATTTTGGTTTTGGGGGTCTCCAACAACAGGTTGATATGCCTGCTCAAGTCTCAAAAGACCCTTTCATTGTCTTACAATATGCATTTATTTTTACCTGATTAGCCCAATGAGGAAACCAGGGAACCCGGGGGGAAACCCATGTGAGCACAGGGAGAATGTGTAAACTCCACACAGAAACGTCAGCTGGCTTGGTAAGGACTAGAACCAGTGACGCTCTTGCTTTGAGGCAACAGTGCTAACCACTGGGCCACCGTGCCACCCATCTAGGAAAGGAGGAGGAGTAGGGGTGGAAGTGGGGATTCTTCAAAACGAAGATGGCTGTGATATGGAACTTAAGGTATATATAGTGGCTTAGGAATCATCTGATTGGTGGATCATAAATTAAATAATGCAGGACCAGCTGCAAGCAATCATCTGCACATGATCCTCTCGAAATTAGTTTATAAATAAACTTCACTTTGTAATTAGTAATTGAATATTTTTTTAAAGTAACTTATCCAACACTGTGCACATACTTTCAGAACATTTCAACTCGTTCTCACAAATTAATTTGTAAATCTCGTCATGTGAATGTAAAACAGCTGCACTCGCGGCGCGTCTCTCTGGGGTTTCTGCGGATGATGAAGCGTTTGCCTTAATTAATGATAGAAATGCAATTAATTCTCGATTGTTGCTTTGCTTTGCTCAGTCTGACAGCGCTTTTGACAGGCACTTTCTGAGACAAACACGAAAACCTTCACAACAGTCAGGAAAAGTTAGCGGGGGGAAAGAATCCGCAAGGCTGCTGGGCGAGAAAATGTCAGGGGAAGCATTCGCGAGCTGACAGAATGGGCTGCTGTCCTTCTATTACAGTGCTTTACCGGTAAAAAGACCAGACAAAGAAATGTCTGAAGTATTCTGTAATGATAGGAACAGATCTGACAGAGACACACGGCAGCTTTAAGCAAACATCTTGACTTTGCTTTCAGTCTGATAGTATCTAACCGAACTGAAAAGCAGAGCAGAGCAAGTGTTTTATCAACACCAAATGATGGAATATGGTGGAAAATAACTTAAAGGGGACCTATTATGTAAAAATCACTTTTTAAACAGAGTTGTGTTGCAACAGTGTGTGAATATAACCCGCATCTAATGGTAAACATTTATAAATTATATTTTTTATAATTGTACTTGATATAAACAGTCTGCAAAAACACTTTGATTGACTTTAGCCCCTTTCACACATACAGACATTTCTAGAAAATTACCGGTAATTTTCCGGAAAGGGATCATGTGTGAACAGGCCCTTTTTGAAAATATCAGTAATTTTTTTTTTGCAATTTTCCGGAAAGAGAAGTTGTAACATTACATAACATAATTTCCCAATATGCTGCTGTGTGTGAATGCAGAACGAAAATTGCTGGAAAGAGAGAAGTAAGGTTTAGATCGAGCTGACGTGAGACTTCTACTCCAGCCAATCAGAACATTCAGACGCATTCACATCTGCACTGTTTATGAAAATAAAAATATTTCCAGACACATTTAGCTGCTCGATGTTAGTCAGATAACGTTTCTATGTTGCTTCCTAATGCCAACTGTGTAAATAATTATCGATAAAATGCTTATGATAAACCACTGTTTGTTTACCTTCAAGCTCTGCTTCAGTTGCAGGACGTGTGTGCAGGAGAAGCAGCCTCAGCACACACATATTATGTGCATCTCGACATGCGAAAGTGTTCCTTTATATGCTTTCATCAATGTTTTTCACAATACTTATCCATCCACAGAATTTGTAAATGTAAACATTTAGCTGCGGTTCACGCTTCTGCCTTTGGATGTCTCTGGGACAAAGCAGCTGCATGAACGCTAAAGCTTTGAATAAAAGTGAAACCATCAACAAAAGCCCAACCACTTCTGTGTTTACAAATACAAGAAAAGCCGTTTAGAGCTTATTTCTGGTTAATGATGTCAGAATTTTCCGTTTTTTTTGGAATGGATGTCTGAATGTTTTTTTTTCGGTACAATTCCTTTTTTAAATTTACCAGTAAAGTTGTTCTACTGGTATCACTGTGTGAAAGGGGCTAGTATCTCATTTGTACATGTCATCAGAGAGGCAAAGTCCCACCCATTAAAAAAAGATTCATCCCCCATTAGCATAGACAACCCTAAATAAAAAGTTTTCGCTTATATCGAGTATATATCGAGCTTTCTTCTAAGCCAATTTACTCATTTTCAGCTTTTCAGAGAGATAACATCTTGTCTTAAATCTGCTGATGCACAAGCTCCGCCCCCTTTTTAAAAGCACAATCTTATTTAAATTTAAAGCGACAGTCTGCAAAACAGCGCATTTTGGATTTAAACCTATAAGGGTCAGTTTCAAAGAGTTATAACTAGGGCCACAAGGAATCTGTGCGTGCAGAATTCCAGATTTTTAACCCATCACTGATTCTGTTTATTTACTGGTGTAAATTTATATTTATTTAGTTTTTAATTTCTTTTTCTTTAATAATATTGATTAATATGAAAATATTTATATGATTTATTTACAATACAGTTTGCAAAGTACAATTTTCTATCGTTTAGTAAAGATTTTATACGAGAGACTTGCTTTGTTTATCAAATAAAGTGGATCTAATTGGATTCGCATTATAAACATTAAATAAAAGTTTAAAAGGTATTACTTTTTATTTCATATATTAAGGTTTTAGTTATGATACTCCCAAAATCATTCCGCATAAATCTGCAGATTTTTAACAAAATACTCCGCAGAAATGGCAAAAAATGTCCACAGATTCTGTCTGGCCCTGGTTACAGATTATTTGTGTGGTATTTTGAGCTAAAACTTCACATACACACTCTAGGGACGTCAAAGACTTATTTTACATCTTGTAAAAACGGGCATAACATGTCCCCTTTAAAACTGTTTTAAGTGGATTTTATAGATTATGTACTCATTCAGTCATTGACAAACGTCCTGCTTCAGTATTCGCCTCAAATTAAACTGACAAATGAGATTTTATATACACAGAAAACCAAAAAGTCAGTCTGAAATGAAACCAATAATGAAATGCCATGAATTAAGTGTTGCTCACCAAATTCATGAGTAGTTTTGATCATTCAAAAAGAAGCCATTTATCAGAGATACAAATCTGGTATGTGTTATTTAGAGCCGTTTTGTTGGTTAGGTTATCGATGTTGGAGATCTTTGCCAAATGTAATATTTCAGCATCATCCTTTTAGCAATTATAATGATTTCAGAGCGTACCGTGGCACACCACCAGACTTCACATGATTATCAGCTCATCATTTTAAGAGTTTTATATTGGAAGCCAAAACAATCCCTCTGACCTGCTGACTAACACTGTGGCAATGAGTCGACAATGCTCAGAGCCAGATATAATAACTGCATAACCAAAGGCCAAGACTGACTAACGACTACTGTGCTGCACTAGACAAACGACTCAGAAGAATACAAGCAAAGATCTAGAGTTTTAAAAGTGAATCATAACCACTCTAAAGTGTATTGAGAAAAAATAATCTTTTAACTAATCTTACTTGTGCATATGAAAGCTTTTAAAAGCTTGAGGTCAGCAAAACAATTAAACAATTATTGTTTGTTTTTTTCAACATTCATAATCATACATTTATAATATTAATACAAGACACCTATTTTAAATGATGAATGTTAATGTTTGTATTCTGTATATGATAACATTACAGTAAAAGTATGAAGAACACAACTGTTGTCAACATTAGGGTGCAGTCACACTATGCTATCTGAACCAGGCGCATTTCCCGGTTCGTTTGACTAGTGTGAGTGCTCCGAATGGCCACAGGCGCGATTCAGTAGGCTGGCCCTGGCCTGGTTGAAGAGGTGTGCCAAAGCGCAGATCAGTTGGGCTTTGGTGCGATACACTTGCAGTGTGAGTGCAGTGCGCCTGAGGCCAAAACTGAAGACTCAATGTCTTTTTTAAGGGACTGTTTCGTTTGGATTTATTAATCATTCTTACTTTTCGATGAACACGAACTGTCCTAGTTTATTAAAGATACAAACCCCTCACCACACCCCAGCTGCACCTTCAGCAAACCTCCTAATACGTGCATCCTGAGGACTTTTATGACCATTTATAAGTGTTGCTGTATCCCAAACGATACAACTAAAGAAATGTCCACTGTGCCAAACGAGAATTCTTCTCTTCCTGTTAAACTGCACAGTCGTATCATCGATGATATAAGTGTGCTTGGGTTTGGAACATAAAAAGATGCAGTGTGAGTGCAGGCTGTCGGTAAAGAGGAGAGGGGGGACAACCGCTCTTTGGCACAGTTCAAGGCAGCTGTACCTAGTGAGAGTACGCCCTTAATCATTTGAGCACCAGATGAATGAGAGAGAATGATTTCTTAAGGATCACCTGACACAGGATTCTGCAGTAATAATGCTAAAAAAGCCAGCTTTGCATCAAAATACACATTTAAAATAAATTTAAACATTACTGCTGTCCATGGAGGATAAGGGAGCTCTCCGACTGTCTGTTCAAAAGATGAACAACAGCCTGATCTGACGAGAAAACGTAGCTATTTATGTTTTGTCAGTTTAGTGGCTAATTCGGATGAATTCGTACGAGTTTAGTCATAAGAAAGTGTACAATTTTAAAAAGGAGGCGTGGCACCAATCCCACCCCTAAACCCAACCGTCATTGGGGGAAGGCAAATCATACTAAATTGTACAAATCAGGTCATATGAATTCCTACGAATTTGCCACTAAATCGAATCGTTACGAATTGTCGTGTTAAAAGATAAAAATCTTTTAATTTGACAACGATTCGACCTACATGGTCTTCCTGATGAAGACCATGTAGGTCGAAACATTGCCAAATTAAAAGATTTTTTTGAGAGCTAAAGTGGCAGTGTGCCGATTCTCTTTTTTGATGGCTATAGACTTGCTTTGTTTACAAAATAAAGTGGATCTAAAAAGTTAAAGTTTTTACTTTTTATTTAATATATTAAGGTTTTAGTTACGATACTCCTAAAATCATTCAGCATAAATCTGCAGATTTTTAACAAATATCTGCGCAGAAATAGCAAAAAATGTCTGCAGATTCCATCTGGCCCTAGTTATATCTCTGAACTTTAATAATAAATCTATACAAAATGCTGCGCCTCCCACCTCCAGTTACAATGAATCTGGGACTTCTAGAGCGAGTTCGCTGCTCAAGTCTGCATCGGTGCGTCCCCGATATCAAAAACACATCCGGGAACTTTCACTTTCAACTTTCCTCCAATTTTTGTGGTCTTGAGATTTGGAACTGAACTTCAGCGGATGATGATGACGTTACACGAGAACACAAGATCGATGAAGAACGCATATTACGAAACAGCCTCGGTGTCCTTCTTAACTTTCTAGACCAGAGGGTGCCCAAACTCCTGGAGGGCCGATGTCCTGCAGATTTGAGCTCCAACTTGCCAACGTTGTCAAATTAAAAGATTTTTTTGAGAGCTAAAGTGGCAGTGTGCCGATTCTCTTTTTTGATTGCTATAGACTTGCTTTGTTTACCAAATAAAGTGGATCTAAAAAGTTAAAGTTTTTACTTTTTATTTCATATATTAAGGTTTTAGTTACGATACTCCTAAAATAATTCCGCATAAATCCGCAGATTTTTAACAAAAATAGCAAAAAATGTCAGCAGATTCCATCTGGCCCTAGTTATATCTCTGAACTTTAATAATAAATCTATACAAAATGCTACGCTTTCCACCTCCATTCGCAACGAATCTGCAACTTCTAGAGCGAGTTCGCTGCTCAAGTCTGCATCGGTGCGTCCCCGATATCAAGAACACATCCGGGAACTTTCACACATCCTCCAATTTTTGTGGTCTTGAGATTTGAAACTGAACTTCGGCGGATGATGATGACGTCACAAATAAAGTGGATCTAAAAAGTTAAAAAGGTATTACTTTTTATTTTATATATTAAGGTTTTAGTAACGATACTCCTAAAATCATTCCGCATAAATCCGCAGATTTTTAACAAATATCTGCGCAGAAATAGCAAAAAATGTCCGCAGATTCCGTCTGGCCCTAGTTATATCTCTGAACTTTAATAATAAATCTATACAAAATGCTGCGCTTCCCACTTCCAGTCTCCTCTTCAGCGGATGATGATGACGTCACACGAGAACACAAGATCGATGAAGAACGCATATTACGAAACAGCCTCGGTGTCCTTCTTAACTTTCTAGATCAGAGGTGTGCAAACTCCTGCAGATTTGAGCTCCAACTTGCCTCAAAACTCCTGCATGGATGTTTCTAGAAAGCTAGTAAGAGCTTGTTTACCTGGCGAGCGAGCATGCTGTGGCAGAGCCGTGAGCAATTCTCTTTGAGTAGGTGGATACGATATACAGTGGTTACGTAATTGTTTGATTGTTTTGTGTTGTATAGATCTGTCTTTAGATTTTATTTATTGATTTGTTACTTTGCATTTTTGTATAAATATTTTTGTGGGATTTTTTTCTGTTTTTTTGGACACTGTATATATATATTTGCACTGGACTTTATCCTTCACATTCCTGTAAATAAATACCGACTTTTTTACACTTCTGGGTCCGGCCATTGTATTTGGATTTTTTTTTTGTTTTTTTTTGAGGGTTTATTTGTGGTGTCAGGCCTCCCACGCCTCGTAGTGGGCCCCCTCAGGGTTCACAACATCGTTCTAAAATAAAAAGGGTTCACAACATCGCACCATGTGTGTCTGATTGGGGTTGGAACTAAACTTTGCAGGACACC
>CAIGQQ010011173.1:4905798-4940235 GCA_903798035.1 Danio albolineatus
GTATTCTAGGTGGTTACTAGGGTGAGGGTGTAGCTATATGGTTGTTGTGGGAAACTGGGTGATTCATAGGGTATTGCTAGAATATTGACAGGATATTCTGAGTGGTTGCTAATGTATTCGAGGTGGTTACTAGGGTGAGGGTGTAGCTATATGGTTGTTGGGATATGTTGAATGACTGATTGCTAAGTTGTTGCCAGTGTATACTGAGTCCTTTCTAATGTATTTTAGGTGGTTACTAGGGTGAGGGTGTGGCTATGTGGTTGTTAGGGTACTCTGTGTGGTTGCTAGGCTGTTCTAGATGCTACTACATACAAGTGTTGGTGAACTGTGCAGAATAAGACGAGATATTTATCATGAAAGTAAACGGGGTCGGTTTTGATTGCCACTTGCCTTTTATGTTGGCCCTGAACGATTTGGATCTGCGAACTAATTTGGACTTTATGAGGTGGATTTAGGCGCTGTCTGAATTTCTTACCTGTGGCCGAGCAGAAGCAGCTTTATTTAACTGTGGCGGTGGAAGCTAAAGGGTCAGCTGAGAGGAGCAAAACGCCTGCAGTAAACAGTGTCAGCAATTTATGCCTGAGTGCTGCTGATGCTACAGCTCATTAAAAAAACGGCCCTCTAGCATCCTTACCACCTCCAGAGAGAAAGACAGAGACAGAGAGAGGGAGAGAGAGAGAGAGAGAGCGAGAGAGAGATTGGTAGAAATGGAAGAGCCTTTTGTGCGAGAGGCAATCAGCTCTGTTGTCTTGTTGTCAAAGGACTACTTTACTGCTGTGCTTCAGAGGTGTTTAGAAATTGCGTGTCATGAGCCTCCAACGGTACGATGAAATTGGTCAAAAGCTGAAGGAAACAAGATTACTTTATTGTTATTCTTCCAACATTCCTGTGCCTTACATCCACGTGAGATGAGCGAAGCGAGCAGCAAACCTGAGCTACAGACACAGCTGGCAGATTCATCTAGCCACCAAATTATTACAAGGGATTAAAATGACTCATGTTTGAGCATTACTTGTATGTATGTCTGTCTGTCTGTTTGTACGTACGTATGTATTTATTTATTAAAGTCTCGTATGATTAGAAAGTAGGCATTTTGAATAATCATTAATATTATTTCAATTTAAAATAACTTTCTATGTATTTTCTTCTTGCTGAAATGGTAAAGTAGCACTTTCTCCATGACTGCTCCAATCTTCATTTTTCATTATGGGCTCTATCTTACACCCGGCACAATAAGGGGAAAGACGTGTATGGCGCGATTTGTTGCTATTTTCTGACCGGCACAACCCTGATTTTCATGTTTTGCACCACGTTGTTTAAATAGCAAATCCATTTAGCGTGTTTGGATATGAACTGAATTTAGTTGTTTGGATGTCTTCAGTGAAGTGCGTACAACACTGTTTCCCTAATCCACGAAAGTAAAGGAGTAAAGTAAAGAGAAAGTAAAGAGGCCGAATGGAGGAGGCTCATTCTTTATCCTCGCGCTGCAGATGGTCTGTTGAACTGTTTTCTCGCTAGTGAAGTGTTCAGTTTTTCCACTTACAAAGTCTGCCATCTAAATAGCAAATGACGCAAATGGCGCGATTTGTTGCTATTTTCAGACCGGCACAACCATGATTTTCATGTTTTGCATTACGTTGTTTAAATAGCAAATCCATTTGCTCCACTTTGTGGAATCATGGGTGTGCTGGTTTGAAAAGGAGGTGTGTTAAGGCACATTGTTGGCATGTTGCTATTTTGAGAAACTGAAATAGACCATTGACCAACGAAAAGCTGCTCTAAAGACCAGCACAGAGCGTGTTATGTGCCTAAGCAGGTCCAAGCGCATACACATTGCTTAAAACGCAACAATACACAAATATCTTTACATTTATTTGTTGCATGCATATTTATATTTGTTTTGATAAAAACAAGTTTAGATTTGTCCGCCTTTCTGATTTTGGAGAGTCTGCATCGTCATGTGGGGCATAAGAATAGGACGTGTGTTTGGATATGCATTTCCTTACTCCACGAAAGTAAAGGAGCAAAGTAAAGAGTAAAAGTAAAGTAAAGAGGCCAAATGGAGGAGGCTCATTCTTTATCCTCACGCTGCAGATGGTCTGTTTAACTGTTTTCTCACTAGTGAAGCATTCAGTTTTTACTCTCTTAAAATCAGCCATCTAAATAGCAAATAACAAAACTGACTCTTAAAGGCAATGTGAGATGAGACTCTGATTGGTTTAATGTATACTCAAAACACACCCATAACTCATTTAGACAATAAGCACAACCCTGTTAGACCATGCGTCGGGCGTTTTCCATCTTTAAAATAGCAAAAGTGGATTCGGACCCGCTCTTAATGCTTTTGCAACAGGCATTTTAGACTTTGTGCCTAGATCATTAAAATAGAGCCCTATGTATCACTTAATATCTTAATTATTATTAATGGTTCTTTTAATGTTTTTGAAATAATGGTAACACATATGACGTAAATTTGAAATGTAAATATACATTTTCACATTTGATTGATATTAATTTAGCTAGGAATCGCTAAGTAAATTTGATTTAATTGAACTTCTTTAACAGTATTGCCTCACATTTTTTGTTATCACACTTTCCACAAAAAAATATGTAAGATTAAGTAAGTAAGATTAATAATATTTTCATTCCGACACTCAAAAATATATACATATAGACTCAAAAAAAGTGATTTTGCCACTTGATCAAACTACTTATTTAAAATGAGCTGAAGCAACACAACTCTTGAGTTTTTTTGCTTAAATTTGTCAAAACCAATTAACCCAATTTAATTTTAGAGCAGTTGGCCCAACATAAATGAGTTATGTGGAACTCTGCATTCGTTTTCACAGTGAATCACGCACTGGAAGACATGAGCCAACCAAAAACAATAAAACCCTATGGCAGCATCATAATAAAAATATGATTTTCACACAGCTCGTCTCTTGACCTCCTCGAGAATAAGACTTTGACTTGTTCTGCTGAAGACGGCCTTGAAAGATTGGGAGTAGTTTTGAAAATGTTGTGCAAAATTGCTCCTGCTTTCGAGGAATGAGAGCTCTCCCGTATCAGAAAATAGCTTGGACTGGGCCTGGCCCTCGCCACTCCGAGCAAAAAAGACATGGTGCACGACAGAAGTGGAACATGAATCGCTTTGATTCCTGGATTGATTTCTCAGCTGAGTCTTCAAAACTCACAAATTCAAAACCGAGCTGTTAGCCAAGAGAAATCAGAGGCCTCCAATTCCACCCAGACCTCTCTGCTCTTCAAAAAGACGGACATGGTCTGAATCCTTCTGCCACGAAATTCAAACACTCCAGAAGTTCAACTCCCACGGCCCGAATGCAGCAGAAAAACGCTGCTCTGTGTGTTGCACGGCTCCAATTCGCCCGATGAAATAAACATGAATCTGCACACAGAGCTTCATGGTGTGTTTGTACCAATTGCTGACCCCAAAAACGAAAATAAAGTCATTATTGACTCACCCCGGTGTAGTTTTGAGGGTGTATGCCCTTCATTTTCATGCCAAAAAAGGACAACTTAAAAAAAAGTTGTTTATCATCTAATGGTAGCAAACAGCAAGCAATATTAAGATTTAAAGGTCCCATGAAGTAATTTTATTCAACGTTTGACATAGTCTTAACTCAATCATGAACTTGGGACATAGTGTACCCCCTCCCCTTTTTAAAAAACAGCCAATGGTGTTTTGTGTTTATCACAACTCTGCCAATGAGAGTGGTTGAGCTCAAGCGCATCCAATGAAAAGCAAATGAGGAGCGTAATGAATAGGGGTAGGGCAAGTCAGATACTAGTGAGCATTTGATTGGTTAGAACAGTGGTTCTCAAGCTTTCTTCACCAAGTACCACCTCAGAAATAGAATTGTCCCTCCAAGTACCACCATAATAGCCAGTATTGAAGAACCGTAGCATAGTAGGCCTAATTAAGCAGCTACAGCACTGCACAGTTCAAAAACAAGGCAGATTAATTCTTCTAATTAACAATATTCATTATTGTCAGCCACTTAAATAAAAGGTTTAGTCTATTAAAATCAATTTACTGATCACATCGGTGTTATCGTACGCGTCAAAGGGTTAAAAACGTGTTATTTTTTTTACTTGAACTATTCATCAATTCCTCCGCGTACCACTAGAAGGTAGCTTGTGTACCAATAGACCCTTTTCACATTTCCGGGTTTCTCGGTAGCGGAAGTCGTCATAGTTGGGAAAACTCAGAGCGCAGTGAATGGGAGAGTACAACAAATAAATTTTTTCCAATGTTATTTGCTCAAATAATAAAAGAAAAACTCCAGGATGGTGTTATAAAGACTTTTAGAAAAAGGAAAAAAATTGTTTGAGACTGATGACGGCAGCCAGATGAGAGGATAACGTCTAATTTACTGTCCTGTCCCATAGACACTGTATTAGAAATGCCTCGCACATGCGGTAATACGTTTTTTTGTAATTTGAAGCAAAGATGATATAATACAAACAAACATACATAGAAATGTTCATATGTTTTTAAAAAAATCAGAATATTAAAAACTTTTAAGGATTTAAGATTATGATGACCGTTACACGCGTCATAACAGGCTTGTGAAAAGGGTCCATAGTGGTTCTCGTACGACAGTTTGAGAACCACCGGGTTAGAAGATTTGATGAGAAACTCATATAGGAGGTGACAAACTGCATGCTTTGTATATTTATTTCAGGTTTATATCTTTATAACACATGTTTTGTCATTGCTTTAGAGCAGTGTTTCTCAACTGGTGGGTCCCGACCCAAAAGTGGGTCGTGGGAACATTTTAGTGGGTCGCGGAGTGTGTGGTCAAAAAAAAAAACATACATTTTAAATTTATTTTGCTTATTCCGGATTTTTATTTTAAAATGCGCATACGACAACAGTTCAGTTTAGTTTATGGGAACTGAACATTTCTTTACCCTAAATATTATTTACAATATTTGTCGTTTTTACTTTGTGATAATTAATTTGATACATTTTGTTAAATGACAGCAATAAAATATTGTTTATTTGTAAGTCTTGGTGGTTTTCTTATGATCTATCTGTCACTACTTGTGTATGTTAACAAATAAATACAAATTAATTGTAATTCCTAATATTATATTATGTATTATGTTCCTAAAATTACATTATAGTTCCTAAAAATTTGGGTCGCGGCTTGATAACCATTTAAAAATGTGGGTCCTATGGTCAAACCAGTTAAGAAACACTGCTTTAGAGCACACTAGCTTATAGACATCCTTAAAACTACAAGTAAAATCTTAAATTAAAAAAAGCAGTGAAGTATTTTGACATGTATTTCAATGCAGACAATATGAACACAAAATAATTCATGTTTTGTCTGGTCAACTTCATTTCATTTGTAAATATGCATCCTTTCCTGTCGTGCAGAACGTTCCAAAAAGAGTTGGGACAGGAGCAATTTAGGGCTAGTAATCAGGTAAACTGGTTAAATAAGGATGTGATTTAAAACAGGTGATGTCAATGGGTGATTGCAATTATGATTTGGTACAAAAGCAGCCTAGTCCTTAAGGAACAAAGATGGGCAGAGTATCGCCAGTTTGCCAACAAATATGTGAGAAAATTATTCAAATGTTCCTCAAAGAAACATGGGAAAACGTTTGGATCTTTCACCTTCAACAGTGCAAAACATAATTAAAATATTCGAAGAATCTGCAGGAATTTCATTGCATAAATTACAAGGGCACAGACCTAAGCTCAACAACCGTGATCTCCGATCCCTCAAGCGGGATTGCATCAAGAATCTTCATTCATCTAAGCGATATTACTACATAGGCTTAGGACTACTTTAGCATACCTTTGTCAAGTACCAAAATACGTAGTTACACCCACAAACACCACCTAAAACTAAACTCTGTCAAAAGGAAGCCCTATGTTAACAGTGTCCAGACGCACCATTGACTTCAATGGGCTCGGAGGCATCTGGGATAGACCATAACACAGTGGAAATGTGTACTGTGGTTTAGTGAAAAACAAACTAATTGAAAATTCTTTGAGAAAAATCCTTGACTGGTGGTTTTCTATGTGGCTGTGTGTTTATAAGACTCCATTAGAGCGCACAAGTGCACTTTTTTAATTCATCAAAATGAAAAAGCATCAAACACAACACCCAGAATTCCTCAAAAAGCATCTGTCTAGAGTTGCATCTCTCTGGACTAGATCTCCATTTGTATAATGACAGCTGACAGATAAATGCACTTATTAGTACCTTCAAACATATATATTTTGCTGCTTGTTCAAACTACTTATTTAAAATGAGCTGAAAGAACACAATTCTGAAGAACTTTTTGGGACAACTTAATTATTTTATGTTCAATCCACTTAAATAAGTTAAGTGGATTATGATTAATGATTAACTTAATCAACTTTTGTAAGGACAACATGAATTAATTGTGTGGATCCCTGCATTTTTTACAGTGCTGTGACAAACATTTTACAGTGTTGTGCAAACATTTACTACAGAGATGAAATCCATACATGGGATTTTACTTTTCCATTCATCTTGATTTTGTTGGATTTTCTAGGAATGAACTGCTAATTGTCTCAAAACAAAGTATTACTGGTACACACACTGTACATTACACCATATATAACCAGAAAATATGGATGATTCTATAATTGCAGGTACTGTACATTTAATGTCAAAAGACCTATTTTTTCAGCTTTTTTTAAAAAAGAAATTGTTAGATTTTTAATCATTTATAATTATTTAATAAATATTTATTTTAATAGATCACAAAATGTAACACGCCATAACAACATTGGCAAAAATCATGATTTCTTGATGTCCAACTGTGTGTATTTTCTCATCACGTGTTATTGTGTAACCAAAATATTTTACTTTACTTCTTTTACTACTTGCTTTTAATAAAACATTTTGATTAAACAACAGATGATGGAAAAATACTTTTACAAAATCTGCTATTGAGCTCTAAAAGAAAAAGCATTGAAACAACATGGATGTAACCAATGACTCGATTCTCATTTTTGGGTGAACCATCCCTTTAATTAACCTGTACTTCAAAGTAGCTACAAACCTTGAAACGCAAAAGGACAAAGAATAATGAAGCCAAAGCTGCTTGATCTTTTCGCTCATTCGGGCTGATCATGGCCTTGTTGGAAGAAAGACTAATATCCATTGAATTAAACATGCCTCATGAGGTCAATTAACATTATCTGATGCGCACCAATGTACGGAAAGACTTCAAAAAGACCCAAAACACACATTCTTACGAGGAAATCAGGTGCTTTTGACAATCTGGAGTGACAAAGAAGTTATGATTCAAGGAAAATGATTTGTCTTATTTGGTTGAGCACACTTAGTCGCATTGTGCAGATGATTAGTTCTGTCAAACTGCTCAGTTTCCTTCTCCAAAACTCAAATTCAGGCCTTTTAAAGTTGGATCTGAAGGCCAGCGATGCCATCATGCTGAGAAACGCTCCACGTATATGAATGTCAAATACTGTTCTGAAGGACAGCAGCACTTTGCATGAATACGGCACATTTGAAATGGAAAACACCTCATTTTAAACACATCATAGGTCTTCATTTAAATGCTGATTTTATTTTATTTTATTTTTTTGTCTCATCTCAAGAGGTTTAGAATTTTTAGACTTCTAGTGTCCGCTAATTAAAACCATACAATCATTGGAGTAAAATCATCCGGCAAAAATATGATATTTATGTGTGCCACATTTCGCATTAACCACTGTTTCTTGTATTGTAAAATAACGTTTCGGCAATTTTTACAGAATGGTGGAAAGACAAATATTATATTTTCTGAACTGCTATATAATTTCATCCAGCAAAGCTAGCAGTATTGTGAAAAGACACCCTCAAATCTCTCTGACTCTTGCACCAGGTTGCACATTTGCACTGCGGACACTTTCTTAATTACTCCATGTCTCCTGGAAACGCGCATTTCAAATTGTGCTTCATTCAGGTGAGTGGGCTTGACAAACCACCTGAAGAAACACTTTTCTCTCTAACAAACCTGACACTTTATCTAAACTCCATCTTACAAGAACTCAATAATGAAAACCATGTTTACTATGAATGTACCACAATCATGTTGCACTGCTTCCTTTAACCTGAAATAACTCTTGCACAATATTCACCTTTAATACATCTCTTGCACAATATCCTGCGCAGCATTGTTCAGTCTCATGTGAAAGTACTTGTATAGCCTTACACCTGTATATATATAAGTATCTTTTGTATATGTTAGTTATGCATAGGTTTTTAAAATAGCTATGACCAGTGTTGTGTTTGTATTTATGATTATGTAGCACCATTGTCCTGCGAGACATGACATTTCGTTCCTCTGCATGTCCACACATAGTGAAATGACAATAAAGCATGACTTGACTTGAATTGAGAGAGACTTTATTCATATTTATGGCTAAGACCTTCCTGTCACTAACTTAATAATAATAGTTAAATATAATAGTTTATTAATCATTTAAATAAAATTGAATACTTCACTACACTAAACTAACTACTGTTTTTAAATAAAAAATAAAAATAATTCAGTCCCCTGCGACTGACCACATTTCACTGACAAACCAACCAACCAATGAATAAACATGTAAAATTTAAATTTTAAGAATTTTTCCGGCCATTTTTATTTCTACATTTCAATATTAGTAACTGTCAAACATGCATCCCATAAATGAAAGAATTAGTTTCTTCAAACTAAAGACCATTTTGAGAAATGTAAACAACAACAATGGTGCTAATGTATTTCCTGTTTAACATTTTTTTATTTCCATAGCTTCCGAGAATCCAAAAACATATTGATAAATAAATGTTATGATAGCAGTTTTAACATGAAAATATGATTGAATTGCATTTTGTTACAGTTATGATGCATACCTGTCAACCCTCCTGTTTTTCCCGGCATTCTCCTGTATTTTACAGTTCTATCCCGCTATCATCCCATAAAGGTATTTTGCCGTATTTTCAGTCTCTCTATGAAGGGTGACAATAAACATTAAAGAGACGATCCTCCCTATACGCAACCCATACCGCCGAACCACCAGGGGCCGCCCCTTGCTCTTAAATGTGAGTCCGTTCTGTGCTTTCGGTTTATTTAGGCATGAAACACTTTGAAATAAATATTAAAACGGCAGGATTCCCTTTCCTTTTCATTACAGGTGCTGTCACTCCTCCCATGCAGTCCTCAAAACAGTCATAAAGCGGTGCGTGACTGTCAGCTGACGCGCTCCATAGTGATAAACAGACGCTGTTTCCCAAACGGATTCTGTACACTCGATTAGAAGCAGAGTGAAAGTGGATACTGGGTTTTGGGTGCGTGTTTGAACAGACATATACACATCATTAATAATAATACCATCTAAAGATGTCGATCTTGGTGTTTTTTTTTCCAAAATCAACAAATTTGTCGTAAATGAGCATAAAAAGCTAGGAAAGCAGTCGAATGCTTTATTATAACGTTATTATTATGTATTTTAAAGTGACACCTCTGTTATTTAAGGTAATCAAAAGAAAAATCATAATAAATGAGATTCATTTGTTGATCTTTAATCCGAATGTGTAAGTTATACAGTGAAGAAAAGGATTAATGAGATTTGATAATTCTATTTCTTTATTAATGTTAATTTTTTGAACAATAATTTTGTTGGGGGGGGGGGTCCTCTTATTTTTCACATCCCAAAGTTGACAGGTATGATGATGTAGTATTAGAACAAGCAGGAAACGTTCAAGGGCCAATGACATTACCACATTGAAATGGTCTATATGCAAGTTTAAAAAAATGCACAGAAAACAAATTAAATTAAAGCTGCAAGCAGCGATGAAAGGGACCTCGCACACGGGTTCACGACCTCACGATGACAGAGAACAGTGAACAATATTAAATAAATTTTTAAAAATAATTAAAAAAAAAGACAAATTCACTGATTTTTGCCAAACTTTCTTCTGTTGGCAGGTAATGTTATGACCTTAACTCAATATTGGCATGAAGATGACTTTTGCCAGCAGGTGGCGCTATAACTGTACCTGGATATTAGCATGTAAATGCGTTCAGGTCAGGATTCTTATCAAACGTGTGGATTTTGAGGCAGATCAGACAATGCATGCCTGATTTATAATAACTTCCTCTTTTGTGGCACCACGGACACACCCATCAACGAAAACTCTAGCTCTTCACAATTTAACATCGCCAAGGCCTTTAGATTACAATTCCCAATTTTGGTGTTGATCTGATAAAATCCCTTGGAAGAATTCATTAAAGTACAACACCTGAAAATGGCAAAATCTGCCCTTTTTCGCCAAAGGAAGTATATACAAATGATTTTGTGAGTCACGGTGGCGCTGTGGGTAACACAATCGCCTTACAGTAAGAAGTCAGTAGTCAGTTGGCATTGCTGTGTGGAGTTTGCATGTTCTCCCTGTGTTCGCTGGGGTTTCCTCCGCTGCTCCAGTTTCCCCGACATGTCCAAAGACATGCAGTATAAGTGAATTGGGTAAGCAAAATTGTCTGTAGTGTATGAGTAAAATAAGTGTGTGTAGATGTTTCCCAGTAATGGGTTGCAGCTGGCAGGGCATCCACTGCGTAAAATGCTGGATAAGTTGACAGTTCATTCCACTGTGTTTACCCCAGATTAATAAAAGGGACTAAGCCAAAAATAAATGAATGAATGAAATGACTTTGTACTGATGAAAAGCCTCAGATTATCAGTCTACACTGAAACTAAACTTCTACAGAGCATCCCAGTTCACACACCGAACTCCGACCTCGGCAGCTCTTCCGACAAGATCAAAACAGGTGCATACCAACATCAAAGAGCGCAAAAAATCAGACCAGGGTCTAAATTACAAATTGTAATCGGCAACATTATGGTAATTTGCCAAGCATTCACGAATGCAAATCACAAAGCAAACCGCTAGGCAAATGAGTCGTTCCGCTCGAGGAGTTAATGATTATGCGTTGGTGACATTTATTTCATCTTCACTTTCACTTCTTTTCTTTTTAATCCACTGGGAGGTTTAGCATACAGTTGAATTCACAATGATTAGCCCTAGTGATTTTCTTCTTTTTTTCTTTTTCAAATATTTCCTAAATGATGTTTAACAGAGCAAGGATTTTTTCATAGTGTGTCCTATAATATTTTTTCTTCTGAAGAAAGTCTTATTTGTTTTATTTCAGCTAGAATAAAAGCAAGTTTTAAAAAAGGTCATATTTTGGTTTTGGGGGTCTCCGACAACAAACTGATATTCATGCAAGGTCAAAAAACACTTTCATTGTTTTATAATGTGAATTTATTTTTACCTTATCATCCCAACAACTCCCATATGAATCGATTCATTTGTTCCCAAATCTCCCTTAGCACGATGCTAATCTGCACTAATTGGTCCGATGTCCCAGTTTGTTGCGATTGGTCGACTGCGTTCAGCGCGAGACAGAGAGAAACGCCCAGCACGGCTTATCAACAATTTCAAAGTAGTCAGAGTGCAGAGTGTATGTGTGAGTCCAATGCAGGAGTGCAGTTAAACCAGCATATTGCTCCATTCTTAACCAAGACACACATTCAGTATTAATCCACACAGCGGCAAAAGCTGAACTATTTTGAATTTTGACTGTCGCACATGTGAGGAATGGCCGATGGTGGCCATAGCAACAATAAACGGCAGAAGATCGCAAGCTCACAAAAGCCTTTAAATCCATAAAGTAAGCTTCACGCATCAAGTTGATGCGATATGACAATATAAAGACCTAACCAGATACAGTACAAGCCACGTGACGCGGTTACAAGTAACAAAACACAATTAAATACATAATTCGAAAGCTAGAGAAAACAAGGAGGCTAATCGGTCAGGATCAGGAAACAGTTGTGTGTTTGTGGTGCATGACTGGGTTTTGTAGTCCATAACATGGCGGATTTGTAGTTTGTGTGAATGTGAATGTTTACCAGTGCTCTCTGGTTGTTAGATCGCTGGTGATCGTGATAAATATTATCCCTCTTAAGCAATATTTTTTTGATAGTCTCCAAAACAAACTATTGTCATACAATGATTTGCCTCATTAGCCAAACCTGCCTAATTAACATAATTAAGCCTTTAAATGTCACTTTAAGCTGGATACTGGTGTCTTGAAAAACATCTTGTTAAATATTATGTGTTATTATCATGGCAAAGATAAAAGAAATCAGTGATTAGAAACGAGTTATTAAAATTATTGTATTTAGAAATGTGTGATTCTGTTAAAAAGATATATATAGAAGGACTAATAATTCAGGAGAGCTAATAATTCTGACTTAAACTGTATATGTTTATACGCTAGTCTAAAATGCTAGGAACCAGGTCGGTGGTTTTTGTTTGGGCTGAATGTAAAGTCAAGGCCTCCTGCCTGCTTCAGCCGCCCCCTCTGGCCTGCAGGGCTGCCCGGGGCAATAATCCTCCTGCCTGACACTCAAAGACTTCTGCTCCTTCTGCAGCAGACTCTGAAGATGCCGCAAGGACACATCCACACATGCACAATGCGTTTAACACATGGCCTCCGACGCTAATTTATGCTTTATATACTCGATAATTGTCCTTAAATTATAAAGCAGGGGGAGGCGAGGCGAGGAAGTGTTACAATTCAAAAAGGAATTTGTCAGAGTTTCACTCGCAAATTACTTTTCAGGGCAGAGCACGGGCTGGATATTGTCACACGCTGCAATGACAAGTGATAATTGCGGTCTTAACATTGCCGTTAAAGTCAGAGTGGAAAAAAATTATATACATAGGCAGATTGTTCACTTATGTTGTTTGCAAAAGCTTTCATATCTCGCATTTAAATTATTTTTCTCGAAATCTTGAGATCAATTTCACAATTTGTTTTTGTTTTTCTTATCATTTGGATTTTTTTAATTGATTCAGAGTTTTGAATTTGTTTTCCCTGTCAAAATTCTTGTCAGAATCTTGTAATTTTACTTTTGTCTTGACATTTTGAGTTTTAGGAGAAATCGAGTCTACATTTGCCAATTTTGGCTTTTTTTGTCCAAATTATGAGTTTACAGTAGGTCAGAACATTTTTGGAATTTTTTTTGGAGTCTACATCTGCCAATTTTGACTTATTTTTTGTCCAACACGAGTTCATGTGTTACAATTTTGATTTGTTTTAATAGAATTCCAAGTTCACATTTCGCATCTCTGTGTTTAAATCCTCCAAATCCAAAGTTTTTATTCTCAAAGGTTTATTTGTTTATTTTATTTTTATTTTGTGGCTGCAATAAGCTTGTGTAAATATTGCTATTTTTGTTTAATTTAAACTGATTTTAGCTTTATTTCGCAATTTACATTTTTTTCCAGATTTTATTTTTAGGTTAAAATGTACAATTCAAATATTTTTTAATCTTCTGTTATTTTCAGTTTCAGTCCAAATTTACGTGCTGCAATTTCAACTTGTTTTAATATAATTTTAAATTCACATTTTATCACATATCACAGAGCTTTCACAATTTTCCAAATCTGAGGTTTTCATTCTAAAACTTGTTTATTTTTTTTATTTTGTGATAATCTAATCTAATCTAATCTAATCTAATCTAATCTAATCTAATCTAATCTAATATAATATAATATAATATAATATAATATAATATAATATAATATAATAATCAAATTATACTATAAAATTATATTTTAGCTATATTTAACAATTCATATTGTTTCCTCAGAAGTTCACATTTCACAAAAAGACATTTTGGGAATTTTTTGGAGTCTACATTTGACTTTTTAAGGGGGTTCATGTGTTGCAATTTCAACTTGCTTTGGTGGAATTCTGAGTTCACATTTCACAATGGAGACTTTTTTTTTTTATTTACCGCAGGTTCATACCAAGGTTATCATACCATCAGAATCTTATACAGGCCCATGCCTACTACCAACAGACCCCACATGATGTTCAAGCACTGTCCATAGTTACAAATACATTTTAGTAAACCTTAACTTGTATAAGATTACAAGAAATGCAAAATTTCGTTCTGCATTACAATTCATTGTGATGATTTGAATGACAAATAAAAGGAAACTCAACTCAACTCAAATGTCACGATCGGATTACCACCATCTCATTTTGAATCACGAAAAACCCTGTATATACATTCATTTTTGTACATATGTAGCAGAGGCCAGCAAGCGAAGTGCTGTGCAGCTAAACCTCACTCCTCTGACCTGTTCTAGCAAGGCCATAACCTTTAGCCTCCTTGGTAGAGCGACTAGCTCCCATGCGTAAAGTTGCCATTTCGATACCAGCTTGGAGTCGGTTGGGTGGCGGGGTTACATTAGTGCCGTGACCCGGATGGGAGTGAGGTTTAGGGGTGTGAGTGTAGCAGAGGCCAGCTAGTGAAGTGCTGTGCAGGTAAACCTCACTCCTCTGACCTCTAAAGGTGCTTTAGCGACAGACGATCATAGCCTTTAGCCTCCTTAGACATCCATGCGGAAGGTCACCAGATCGATACCACCTCAGAGCGGGTTGGGTGCTGTAGGACTTACGGGGTTACACATACATACTTACTCCCAGGGCCGTTTATATTGAAGTTGATATTTAGCTGCATCATATTGGTGTTTCTTAACTTCTAATTTTTACGAGGTGGGTAGTTAGCCCAATGCTTAACCCCCAACCTGGTGGACCAGGACATACAAGACTGCCAATATAGCTTACCCAGTTCACCTATAGCAGGGATGTCAAACTCAATTCCTGGAGGGCCGCAACCCTGCACAGTTTAGTTCCAACCCTGCTTCAACACACTTACTGGTAGGTTTCAAACAAGCCCGAATGACTCAATTAGTTTGATCAGGTGTGTTTAATTAGGGTTGGAACTAAACTGTGCAGGGCTGCGGCCCTCCAGGAATTGAGTTTGACATCCCTGACCTATAGCAAATGTGTTTTGACTGTGGGGGAAACCAGAGCACCAGGAGGAAACCCACATTTACACGGGGAGAACATGCAAACTCCACACAGAAAAGCCAACTGAGCCAGTTTAGGCTCAAACCAGCGACCTTTTTTGCTGTTATACGACAGCGCTACCCATTGCGCCACCATGCCGCCTAATTTCAGTAGACTTTTCTATATTTTTAAATGTTACCATTCACTTTTATCAATTTGTTTTTCATCAACTCTTGCACCCCTTGCAGACTTTCATCTTTAAATTTAAATCTGGAAGGCCGAGGAAAGAAGACACTGTCTTAAAACCCGAAAGGAATTTGTCAGAGTTTTTCATGCAAATGACTTTAAGGCCGAGCAGAAGCTGGCAATTGTCACATGCTGAGATGACAAGCGATAATTGCGGTTTTAACATTGCTGTAAAGTCAATCTAATGGAAAGAAAGAAAAAAAAAACAGAGGCAGAATGTTCCTTTCTCATTAGCTCTGGTGATCGGGCCCCGGTCCCGCACAGGCAGGGCAGACCGAGCTCCAACACGGCTAATTACTGTGGGAACACGGGACCACAAACTCAGAAGAAAAAAAAACACATCACCTCAAAGCAACGGCGAAAAACTTGCGCACATTCAGCCGATGTTCTTTGTGTGCCTGCACCTCCTCGTAATAAAACACCAAATCGCCTGACAAGCAATTTCTCAAAGCACCTTTATGTCCGCAATTACTCACCGTGTGACACTTCGGCCCTCATATTGCATTAGCACACGGCTTGCTAGCGTTGCGTGGCTCTGGGGGGGAAAACAGAAAGGTGCTGCTCATCACGCTATGAATGAACTCGAAAAATCAGGTGTGTGTTTTTTTGGCCCCGGGAACCCACACGCGCACTGTAGCATGTGATTCGTGTTTGTCTGACGTCTCCACCTGCCGGTGCGCGAGTTAGGAAGGACGAGTCGCAGTGAATTACTTCAGCTCCGTGAAGCGCCGCTGCCCAGAGGAGGATTCCCACTCCAGCTTCAAGATCAGGGTGAATTACCGCACCGTCAGTTTGCTCGCCGCTACGTCACTCCAGCAGAACTAATGGAGCTAATCTACGGTCTAAAGGTCGAGTCGGGGAAGATTACAGTGTAGTCTTGAACTGACAGCGTGACCTTATCATGACTAATGCCCCTGTGCCTATCAACACCTGGCTGTAACACCATGCTCATACCTGTGCGCTATATTGTGGCAGAGATACAGTTGATGTCAGAATCATTTGCTCTCCTGTGAATTTTTTTCTTATTTCAATATTTCCCAAATTATGTTTAATAGAGGAAGAATTTTTTCCACAGTATTTCAGACAATATTTTTTCTTCTGGAGAAAGTCTTACTTTTTTTATTTCGTCTAGAATAAAAGCAGTTTTTTAATTATTTTTAAACCATTTTATGGTCAATATTATTATTTCTCCTAAGGATTATTTTTTTTCTTTATTGTTGTTATGTATTAAACAATACATGAAATGAAACATATTTTTCCCTTTTGTATTCAGTGAGTTTTTCTTTTTGTTGTGGTTCTCTTCTCTCCGCCTCTGTCTCCTCAGCAGGTTTCATTATCACTGCACAGGTGCGGTGAGAATCAGGTTCCATCAACGTGGAGGAGCCGGCTTGTTTGCGAGTACCATTTAAACCAGACTGGAACGTCGTTCGGAGAGTCTCCTCTCTTCCGGCTTGTGTTATTCATTTTGTGAACTTAAACTTGGTTGTATTTACTCGGCGAAATTGTTGAAAGTAAAAGCTGAGTGTTGATTCATTGAGATCTTTGCGGAGACACGTGTGCTGAGGAGGGTGCCTTTTTGTTTTATTACGTTTTGTCCTGTTTTGTGGTTAGTATGGAGGTAAGTGAATGTCATTTTGTTTTGTTTTATTTCATGTGCAGGTAAAAGGGTTAAAACTCAGTTAGTTGTTGAATTTTTGTTTGTTATTTTGGCATTTACCTCCACAAGCTTTTTATTGTCTCCTTTGAAGTTAAATAAATTAGATTTTACGTTATTTCTTTGGTCAATTGTTTTTGTTGTTGTTCCTTTTGAACGGGAGAAGAGACTCTGGGCTCCTTGTTAATTTAGAGGTGTCCTTATTATTTTCAATTTAATATTATTTATTGTTACGGATCTGGCTTGCTCTGTGGAGCCATCATTTTTAAGTTAGATTATCGTAACAATTGTCTACAGCAGGGGTTTACAAACTGTGGGGTGCCAGCACCTATTAAGAGGGGCTTGAGAATCTGAGGCACGCACTTGAGTAAATTATGATGACGATTTTGATGCGATTATTTTTTTTTTTTAATACAATTTTTATCACTAGATTGAATCTGACTAACGTTAGTTCCACAGCTAACCATCAGCCACCACTAGAGTTAATGCGATCAAGTAAAATGTATACAAACAAAATGTACCAGGTGTTTTTTAAATGAATGACGCTGAATGAAAGTAAAACCGGTGAGCGTCTGACAAAAAAAAGTGCCCTTGTGAATCAAATCAACAGGATGCACTTTCGGATCTTTCACTGGTAACACTTTATTTTGATGGTCGATTTGAGTATTAGCAGACTGTTTGCTTAATATCTGTTGATACTGACATTCAACAGACATTTAACTGACTTTAAGAAACTTTGCAAGTACATGTCAACTTACACTAACCCTAACCCCAACCTAACAGTCTACTTATAATCTAATATGAATTAGTTGTCATGTAGATGCAAATGTAACTTAAAATTCAACAAACGCACCATCAAAATAAAGTGTGACCCTTTTACTTACTTTGAAGACATACTGACTATGTTTACATGGACATCAGTAATCAGTATTTGCCTTTAACTGAATAATACAATAATATAATTAAGATGTGATGGGTGTTTCATCTTTTATTTTTTGCCTTTAGCTGCAGTTTGGCAGTTTCACTTTCACTCATGAACATTTCATTCATGCCCCCACCATGACAAAGTGAGGCATTAGATGTGAATATGGAGTAAGGACTGGTGGAAGAGTTGTTTTATGGGAATTTGATACCGCATATCAAATGTAAAGAAAAAAAACTTGCATTTTGTGAAGTATGTTTTGGTGGCATAAAGGTAAAAGAAATCAGTTATTAGAAATGAGTTATTAAAACTATATAATAAACTATAAATTAGATTTTGAGCACACAAATGCTTTACAAAGGTTTAATAAGATACTGAAATGATAGTCGTAATATTGTAAAACTTGTACAGAGTCAGGGAAATGGTAATTCTAGAGATTATAATACAGAAACGATTTTATTCCCTCTTAATTGCAAAATTATATTAATTCTCAGATCACAGACCAGATTTTTTTCTAAACCTGAATTCTTATTATACAATTTAATAGCAGAAAATGCTGAATCTTTATTATATTTTTATTATAGAGTTATAATTAGCAATTATTTGTATTGTTTTTTTTTTTTATTGCTATACAATATTTTTTTTGCTTCACAATTCACATACTAACAAAACATTTACTTCAATTAAAGATTTTTTTCTAGAAATGATCTAGTCTGCACAAGAGCAGATAAATAAAATAAATAAATAAATAAATAAACCAAGTTTTACATCCCGTAATTATTTTTTTTTTCATCACAACATTAATATTTTTTCTCTCCGAATTCGGAACTCCCATTTTGCAGAAATGTGAAATATTGCAATACTTTTGTTTCCAAATTTTGTCTTCCAATTTTGACATTTCTTTTTTTCTCATAATGAAGAAAAAGCACAGCTTGCGAGTTTATTTTGTTCTGTGGCTTTGTTTGTTTATTTTTATTTGACAATTTCAAGAAAAATATACAAACAAGTCCAATTAGACTAATCCATACATCATTTAAAAACTGTAGAGGATAAAACACACTAAAAAGCCCAACATAGGCTCATGCTGAAAACGTAACCATATATATATTTCTGGAGATTGTGAGTTATGTAGCCAGAATTATGTACGACTGTATTTTGTTTTTAAAATGAACATTACGGGGCGGTATGATGCCATTCTTTTCGCACTTACCAGCTGATCGCTTACCTCTTTGTGGACGGCTTTCCACTGTTACTAGTTTGTACAAGCCATATGTCGGATGACTTGAGACAAAGAGAGAAGATGACCCCACCGACTGGCTTCCAGAAAGAGGGTAAGACAAAACAGAAGCCAAAAAATGAAATAAACAAGTAAATAACAGGGTGAAAATGTGGTAAAACCTGAAATCGTGGTAAAAATCAGGCTGCCACAAGGGCTTTTCGTTTTTTTTTTTTTTTTGATTGTTTTATAAAACTGTTGGTTGGGTTGAAAGTGGGTAATCAGGTCAATCGGTGCTTTTGAAAATACTATTGGTTGGGTTTAGGGAAATAGGAGGGTGGGTCAGTCAATTGGTCGGTTGGTCAGTCAGTCAGTCAACAGGGCCTCTGGTGGATTTACGCGAGAACGGCAGGCATAAATGGGACTCGCAAGATTAATTTGAGATCTCAAAAAGCGTAAACAATAGCCTCTGGCGGATTTGCGAAAACGAAAACTACAAAAAAAGTAGCTCCTGAGACATATTTGACACTCTTATTTTCATTGTGGTGCTCTATATTCTCTATAAGAATGAGCAAATCATAAAAGAAGTGCATACATCAGCAGCTCAGCAACTCGCCACAACAAGATCTTTGGCTGCAACCGAAGTTCCAAGACCTGTGAAGAAAAGATGCCAAGGTATCCATAATCCTGGACTAGGCCATATTCTGATCTGATGCTGTGGTGGTCATGGAGGACCATAATTTAATTGAACCATAAAACAACCTCTTATTTAATATCCCTTATAAAAATTCCATCACATAGCCATTTCAGTTTTACTGTAAATAACCTGTTTACTTTAATTTTACACCCAACTTACATTAACCATTCACCTAATCCCAAACCCTTTCCAGTTCCCTTACAAACCCCTATTACAAACCTTTACTCATATCCCTGGGAGCACAGAAAAACACAGTGTCATCATTATCTATTATGGAAAAACAGGAATTAAAGCGATATCTCTGAAACGGACTCCTTGAGTGCTCTGTTTTCACGAGTCTCTGTGTCTCAAATGTCAGCGGGGCTCTGGTGGCAGGTTAAGTAATGTGTCCCTCGCAGCTAAAGCAGACAGGCTGTGACACTGCCATGGCTCTCCTGTATGCACCTGGCCCGGGCAGATCCATAACCCTGTGTCTAATGGAAATGTCAGAAGTAGCGTTTGAGCTGTAGTCACGCGCCCCTCCCAAGGCGCTCTCACACATGTCATAACCAGACCGCTCTCTCGTCTCTGACAGACCCATGCCTTCTTCTCCCTCAATAAACAATCCCCGACAATGTGGGAACGGAGACCACCCGCTGCCAAAAAACAACGTGGGATGGGGGCTGGTTGTATTGCGCGACTCAAAAATAGCTTCTGTCTCTGAATCGGGTGCCCTGTCAGCTTCCCGCGACGGCTCAGAGAGGAAGAATTAATACAACAGCGTCTGAGCGGGTCACAATCAAAAGCGAGCGTACAAATACTAAACTCGGAGGAGTCGCACATCCACAGATGGAGCGGAGGTCCCAGAGGACAGATACTGAGAGAAGGAGAGAAGTGATTCTGTTGCTGGAATCCTGAATGAGATTCATAGAAACATTTGTTTACATGTAGTCACGAATCCTGCTGAATCTGTCGAAGTCTCTCATTAACACTTGAGTAGTTAAAAAAAACAGCAACGCAGTAATGCATTCATAGCACATTTATCTTCGGCGGTGTGATAAGTCAAAATCGCAATATTCAGTGGGAAATAAATGCAATAGAGCTGATTTTAATTATCGGTTTGCCACTAAAGGGGTGAAACATGTTCACTTTACATGTTAGTTTGAAGCAGTTAAGGTTACGGCACACCGAATTAAAAATTTCCGTCTGTCATTTTTGCATGTTAAAAAATAAATTCGACCTCACGTTGTGTCAATCCAGCCTGACCTCACGACACAACCAACAAAGGCTCATTCCGAAAACGTAACCCTATATACATTTCTGGAGATCGCAAATTATGTAGCCTGAAGAACGGATGCAGAAAAGCTAGTTCATGCTTTTATGACCTCCAGGCTGGATTACTGTAATGCTCTGTTCCCTGGTTGCCCAACATCCTCTATTAATAAACTTCAGTTAGTGCAAAATGCAGCTGCCATGCAGCTGCCATGAGTTCTTACCAGGTCAAGAAAATAAACTGAACTGGGGTGTTTCCAAAAACCATTGTTAGCCAACTAAGGTCGTAAGTTCTGTTGTTACAAACATAGTTCGTTGATTTAGCGTTTCCCAAATCCATCGTTCTAACAAACATTCGCAAACTGCGTAGCACACTTGAATGTTTCCAACTACACCTCTAGAGCTGTAGTTAGAAGCATAGACTTACACAAACCCTACCCCTAACCTCAACCTAACAGTCTACTTATAATCTAATGAGAATTAGTTGCAATGTAACTTAAATTCAACAAACGGACCATCAAAATAAAGTGTGACTGTAAATCCTTAGTGTTGAGCCCTAAAAAGTCATGTGAAATAAATAAAATAAAAAGTTAAGGAGGCATGTGGACATAACACATAATTTAAATCCAGTCATTTTAGAATGCCAAAGTCAAATTTATGCTAATAAAATATAGTTTCCCAACAAGTAAATTGTGGCTAGTGAAAATATTGAGTGGCTATAATGTTGGAAAACTACTAGCCACAGTGACAGGTGATCAAAAAAGTTAATGTCAAGCATTGCATATATGACATGGGCCTGTTGGTTAGAACATTTCTGCAGTGGTATCTGCAGTGGTAATAACAAACAATATCCTACTAAATAATAATAACAATACTAATAAATTAATACTCATTAATATTATTATTATTATTATTATTATTAAGTAGTCTTTTTTTTTTTTTTAATAAAGAAAACGAGTGCATGATTTTACCGAAACTAATATTAGATTTTTTCAAATGGGTGTGTGTAAAACGATATGATTTGCACACACAAAAAAATGGGGTTTTGCTCTAAAGAAGTAGTTACTCCGCCCCGTTTAGAGCATCATTGTGGACATTTTACATTATAACTAAGATGGTTCAAACGATGGCTCTGCGACAAAGCAGCTACAGCTTTGGGAAACACTCATCACTACATCGTTCTTTTCCCAAACGATACATGGTACTAAGATAGTCCAGCCACGAGTTACGTTGTTGTTTGAACCAAACACACCCCAGATTCATTGTCTGATTCACAATCACATGAATCTTAACAATTTTTAATTGTATTTATTATTTTTGTATTAACTAGATCAAAAAACTAACAATCAGAGAGTAGTTATATTCATGAACAAATATTATAAACTTTGTCAATCAGAATCCATGCAGTGCAACTATTGTTTCATAACTGATGAACAAAAGACTCGTATACAAAGGTTCTTTTCAATCCTACAGTGCAACAAACGTTGTATGACTCATGAACATATCTTTTAAGTGAGTCAAAAACAATAAAGAAACCAATATATGGCTCATAATCATCAAATAAATCATTAAAAAAATGGTCTGATACATCAGAGCGACTGAATCAACAACAATGATAAATATGTCAACTCAAATATGCCAACCTAAATCAGATCAAACGGCTTGCTCCTGAATCAAAATTAAATCAAACGAAGAAATCGATGCACATAACTTAATAATAACGCAGAGCAATTAACCGCATGCAATTAGACAAGAAGCATTTATCGATATAGTGAAACTGGGTCAGTTTCTGAAGCGACGCTGTCTAAATATCATTCAAATGTGGCGAACGATTTTTCCAGCAAAGCTTGCTCGGTCGGCCTGCGAGAAGAGCTTGGCTGCCAAACAAATCAATGCAACCCAGCAGATCCCTGATTTCGGGTTATGCAGGTGCCTGTGGAATTCACTGTTGTTTTTTTCCCCCTCAGTATATAATATGCCTGCGCGTGTTATGTATATGTGTGGAATGATAGCAGGTGATTCAGACCGAGAGAAAAAGAGACGGTACGGAAATTATAGCTCAGAACAGCCTCCAATTGCCATCAGGGACTTTGTAAGTCAGCAATTAGAAACACGCATTTCTGTGATTAGTTGAAACTCAATGGGCCAGCAATCATGTCACAGTGAATCCTGTCAGACGCACAATCTCTTCCACTTTCAGGTTAAAGAAAGGCCGCTAATCACAGCAGACCACGCACACGGAACAAGACACTTTCACTTTTCTTTATATTGAGTTGGAAATAACTTGTCGAGAGAAAAAAAGGGGGGGGGCAAAGGTTTTTTTTTTCTTGTTACCCGGTCGGTTTCATTTCTCAATGTCAAACATTTCCCTTGCAAAGCTCCTGGGATGTTGAGCAGCAGGGTTTTTTTTGTAGCCGTATAGCTGCTGGATGATTTCTTCAAGACATAGATCAGTTCTTGGCATGTTCTGGCTGAACATATGTCAAGATCTGTCATTGTAGTCTTAGTTAATGCTGGCCCTGCACCGTCGCCGATGTGTTACTGAGGCTGTTTTTGGCTTTGCGAATTCAGAAATCTGCTGGAAGATTTGACTGGAGCCATTCCAAGATTTACAAACAAGAGGGAGGGGGAAAAAACACACACGCACACACTTTGGATCTGTGTAATGGACTAACTGGCAGGAGGAGAAGAATCAGATGTGACGGATTAAAAGCCAGACAACTGTTTGCTGCATGTGTGTTATTAACTAATTGTGTTGTTAAAATATTACATCTTTGTGATGTGCTTATTGAAATTTCAGGCTTGTGGAAAACCTAATTCTTACCCGGCACTTTAAAACATGAAACTGGTGAAATCGACAGATGTAAATATTCTATATTTATAGCTTTACTGCACATACCAATGCCAAATCCCCAAAGCACTGATGATTGTCACGATCACCAGTGATCTAGCATTTGCAGATTGCTGGAGAAATACACTCTCAGAAAAAAAGGCACAGGAGCTGTCACTGGGGCAGTACCTTTTCAAAAGATACATATTTGTACCCAAAGAGTCCACAGTGGTACCTCTGAGGTGCATATTAGTGCTCAAATGTACCTAAAAAGTACCATTGAGGTACAATTATGGACCCTTCAGGTACACATATGTATCTTTTGAAAAGGTACTGCCCCAGTGACAGCTCCTGTACCTTTATTTCTGAGAGTGTACACTGAAATGAACTACAACTCCCATCATACACGTCACACACACACCAGTTACAGATCACTCCCGATTACTTGCACACAGCTGTAGCTCATGAAGATTGATTATATGGACTATACACCATGTCTCAAAAAACACAAGCAAAAATTATTTATCATGCAAAGATAAGACTGCTTATCGTACTATAGGAATAATAATGACTAAATTTCGTACAGGTATAACAGCGTGATCTGTGCATTAGAATAATCCTTTTATTTACTTTCCTTGGCGATGACATAATGATGACATATTTCTGTTTTAGCACTGCTTTTGGTCACACTATTTTGATGGTCCATTTGTTGAATTTAAGTTACATTGCAACTAATTCCTATTAGATTATAAGTAGACTGTTAGGTTGGGGTTAGTGTAAGTTGACATGTACTTGCAAAGTTTCTTATAGTCAGTTAAATGTCAGTATCAACAGATATTAAGTAGAAAGTCTACTAATACTCAAATGGACCATCGAAATAAAGTGATACCCTGCTTTATTACTGATCTGATTTTTATTTGGTTGAATAGCGAAAGATAAGTAAATAGTCCTCTTCCGCCTATATTAAGTCTAAAATAGCGTGTAGGAATGATTTCAAAACAACATTATACTGTTGACTGTGAAAAATGTTGTATTTTGTAGTCATTGTCTGATTTCTCTGATTAGAATTTGCAAACAACACTTTTCTGAAATTATATTATTGAGGAGAAAGTCCGAATGTACGGATATAAAACCAACTTCACCCCAATGCCTGTTTTGGGGAAATATAATTCCTGCAGCTGCCGGCCTGTTAACAACTACGCTGGACAAAGTACGTGTCTCCATAGAGTTTTCTAACTCTAATTTGGTGCGCATTCATGATCAAGGAGACATTGCTTTAATGAGGGATGAAAAATGTCTAAGCTAGTATGCTAATGCTAACTTTAGGCACCTTTAATTAGGCAAGTTAGGGTAATTAGGCAAGTCATTGTATAACGAGGGTTTGTTCTGTAGACAATTGAAAAAAAAATTGCTAAATTGGGCTAATAATATTAACCCTAAAATTGTTTAAAAAAAAATAAAAACTGCTTTTATTCTAGCTAAAAAAATGAGTGAGACTTTCTCCAGAAGAAAAATATTACAGGAAATACTGTGAAAAATTCCTGAATCTGTTAAGCATTATTTAAGAAATATTCAACACATTCTGAAAACGTACTCCCTCGCAAGTTTCTGGAGGCCGCACATTATGTAGTCAGAGGTACGTATGGCTGCGTTTCATTTTTAAAACAAATGCTACAGGGGCGGTATGACGTCGTTTTTTTTCGCGCTTACCAGACAGCTTACCTCTTTGTAGACGACTTTCCCACTGCAATTAGTTTGTCCCGTTAGCTCGCCATGTTCATTAGCGGACTTGAGACGCAGAGAGGAGTCAACCACGACGAAGAGGTTTGAGTCCGGTGAAGAGCAGTTTCAGAAAGCAGGTAAGACAAAAACAGAATCCATAAAATAAACCAGCAAATAACAGGGTGGGAATGTGGTAAAATCTAAAAACAAGGTAAAAAAGAGACGAGGGCTTTTCTTTTATCTGGATTGCTTTCGAAAAATTTTGGTTGGGTTTAGGGAAGGAGGAGGGTGGGTTAGTCGATTGGTCGGTCAGTAAGTCAATCAGTCATTCAATCAGTCAAACAGTCAGTCGTCATCGCCTTCTGGTGGTTTTACGTGAGAACAGCTGGAGCCAATGGCACTCGCAAGTGAAATTTGAGATCTCAAAAAGCGTACACATAGGCTTCTTGTGGATTCGCGAAAACAAAAAATGCAAAAATATATACCTCCCAGGACGTATTTTGAAGCCTCCGAAAACGTAAATGGGACTACGTTTTCAGAATGAGCCTGAGTTGAAAACATGTGAAGATATATAATATAAAAAATAAACTAAATAAACAAAAGTTTATTCCCTAAAAATCAAATCTGCTGCAAAAACAACTGTAATGATTTTCTTTGTCATTGTTTGCGCTGAAAAGCATCAGTTTCCATTTCCTAGAACTCACTGGATAGTGACTGTATAGTTAATTTAGCATCTTGAGTTGGTTTGAAATGACATAAAAATGTGCAAATAATAACAACAATCAATTCCAGTGTGTAAACTAACCGTTATTTCAACAACACTCCTTCCACAGAAAAAAAAATGACTGTGAATGCAAAAAACGCATTAAACCTTGTGCAAGCTTACACACTGTAAGTGAATTGAACAGAGACCTGCAATTGTGCGGATAGAAAGCTTCTCTCTCTCAGGGCTTCTTCAATGTGAGTGGCATCTGAAACAAAGCAAAACTGCGGCCACTTCAACCTTGGCCTGCGCTGACAATACACACAAGAATCAGAAGGGTTATAATATCAGATTAGCTCTCGAGAGTGTTTTAAATGGACTAAATGGAGTGTCAGAGAGGGGCCAGCGTCATGCTGAACAGTCTCTCCATGTCAATCAAACACTTGAATGGGAAAGCTTTGTACTCCGGGTAATCTTTCAATACACAGAAGGGGAGAAAGCGCAAAATTCATTGACATGCTTTCCCAATGGCCTAGAGCCTTCTGAAAACATGACCGAGACACTGTTGTGGATGCTGACGTGAAATATCAGGAGTGTTTGCTCAGGATTATGGAGTTTTGACGATGGATTATTAATAGTCTGGCTAATGTCATGGCTGTTTGGAGGGTTCAGGGGCAAAGCTAGATTCTGGAGCATTGTTAGTATTATATTTATAATAATAATGTATAACAATAGAATATTAGCATGCATGTAATGTATGTAATTATGTAATTATTCACAAAATACACTTGTTTTAGTTTCTTGTAGAATATATTATTCATTGGAATGGTTATCATTTGTGATATACTTGTAAAAAAAAATCTCCCCATGAGAAAAAATCTTAGTGTAATAATAGTAAAATCAGTCAATTTGCAATGAATTATTACAGCAGCAAGTGTGAGATGCAGTTTTACATGCATATGAGCCTGTTTTCCTGAAATATTTTCACTTTTTTTCATTTTATAACATCAGTGAGTTTGAAATCACTTCTTTTTGTGATAGCTTTATATCACAGTATCACTAAATAACGATTTATATACATATATGAATGTATATACACTCACCGGCAATTTTATTAGGTACACCTTATAAGTACCGGGTTGGACGATTTTTTACCTTCAGAACTGCCTTAATCCTTCGTGGCTTAGATTCAACAAGGTACTGGAAACATTCCTCGAAGATTTTGATTCATATTGACATAGCATCACGCAGTTGCTGCAGATTTGTCGGCTGCACATCCATGAATTGTATCTCCCGCTCCACCACGTCCCTAAGGTGCTCTATTGGATTGAGGTCTTGTGACTGTGGAGGCCATTTGAATGCAGTGAACTCCTTGCCATGTTCAAAAAACCAGTCTGAGATGACTCACGCTTTATGACATGACGCATTATACTGCTGGAAGTTGCCATCAACCAATTAGTAGTACATTTATTACAGTAATTATTCATCTTTGTTAACATTATGCCGAGTTCAGACTGCATGATTTTAGCCCCGATTTTGACTCGCTGACAGGTTTTAAGAAATCGCAGACAAATGGCTGAAATCACAGGCAAATCAGTGCTCGTGCACGCGAGTGACAATCACACAATATGAACTATCAAAGACGCAGAAGATGAAATAATAGGACAAAACATTAGAATTGCTTCATTAATCATTAAAAACGTGTTAACAGCTTTATTATTATTGTAAACCTGTTAAATGAAATGAAGATTCATTTTGGAAAAAGTACAATTAAAGAAATAAAAGACCACTAAAATAAACGACAACTAAAATGAAAGTAGGTACAAAGATACATACAAATAGGCCTAAATAAATAAATATATAAAGCAGGGTTTTAGCCTAAAAATAGAGAGATGTACAGTGTTTGATATTTTAAAGTGACTAAGACAGTTACTAAATAAGATTTTACATTTACGTTTTCATTTACATTTCCGTTGTATTTTACTAATTTTATGTCTCAATTATTGTCCATTAATAATAAATTAATAATAAATAGTCCTAAATAATTATCTACTTAATGGCTCAGTATCTTTCATGTTTTAATTTCAATTTCAGTCCCCTTGCATCTGCCTGTGAAATCTAATTTGGCATAACAGCATAAAAAAGAAAGCAGTGAAAAGTTAAAGCTAATTCATCAAAACTATGTTAAAATACATCCAAAGTATAAAAAATAAAACAGCTCATCAAAACAGTCTGTCTGCTATTTTATATAGGCCTGCTATATTTAAAAGAAAGCTGCAAAGGGGGCTATATTATTTAAATTCATTTCTGTTACTCGCGGTTCAATGCCCGCCTGAGTCGTTTATATTAATTAATATATTATTTACTTTTTCTCTCTGTGCACGCGATGTCAGCTGAATAAAGGCCTAAATTACATCTAAAAAGCAACTACTGAGCGGTGATCTGTGATGTATAATTTTTCTATTTATATATGTGTTTTTTTAAAATCGCATAAATAAAAAATAAATAAATAAATAAATAAAAAATAATTTAAAAAAAAATATAAATAAAAAATAGAAATAAAACAAATTAAAAATTAATAAGAAAATAAATCAATCTGTAATAAATAGTAGCATTAGAAGTAGTAGTAATAATAATAATAAAAAAAAAAATAATAATAATAATAAAATAAAAAAATGTTATTTTCATTATTATTATTAATAATAATAATAATAATAATAATAATAAAAAAAAATAAAAAAAAAATAAAATAAAATAAAATAAAAACAAAAAATGAATAATAATAATAATAATAATAACAATTATTATTATTATTATTATTATTATTATTATTATAATAATTATTATTAATAATAATAATAATAATAATAATAATAATAATAATAATAATAATAATAACGCCTGAGTCGTTTAGATTAATTAATATATTATTAACTTTTTCTCTCGGTATGGCGGCTAAGCACGCTGAATACAGGCCTAAATTACATCTAAAAAGCAACTACTGAGCAGTGATATGTGATATATAATTTTTATATTTATATATGTTTTTTTAAATCGCAAATTTCTGGGAATCACCACCACAATTTTTTAAAAATAAAAAATAAACAAATAAATAAATAAATAATTAAAATACATAAATAATTAAAATAAATAAATAAATTAAAAAATATATATATTACCAAATAATTGTGAAAAACTAGCCGGTCTGCCTTGAATACACAGACAACTCACTACCAATTCCCAAGCAATGGCTTTGCAAGCATCAAGCCACCTTAGAACCATTCCGAACACATCAGCAATTGGAAAGTAAACACATGTAGTATTGAGATTTACAGTAGCTTTATTTTGTTCGAAATAATACAATATAAAATATTTATTATTAATATACTTTATTGTAGTATTCTATTGTATATTTTATGTGCACCGAGACCTGCCAAGAACACGACACTGGAAAAAAAAAAAGCACTAAATTGATTGACGTGCTTTCTCAAGGCCCTCGAGGGCTCTGAAAACATGACCGAGACGCTCTCGAGGTGCTGGATGTGAAATATCAGGAGTGTTTGCTCAAGATTATGGACTTTTTATGATGGATTATTAATAGTCGGGTTAATGTCACGGCGGTTTGGAGCATTCAGGGGCGAAGCTGGATTCTGGACTCTGGAAGGTTCTATGATTTAATTAACCTCACAAGACAATCAACAAATTTAAGGTGAGAGTTCTTAAGCAGCAAACACAAGGAGGACATGAACAGACGGAGCAGAGAGTTGGAGAAAAGCCACAAAGCCATACAGAACCGTATCACGACCTTAAAATAAACTTTGATATAATTAGTTGTATTAGCTTCATTACTTCTGAAAAGGTCTGGTGATGCGGATTCATTAAAGATGACTTGCTTTGAAAAGCTGTTTACAGTACGCTAAAAGTCGATCACATCTTCTGTAACCTCTGTAATGAGTCCCAGTAGCTTGTTCGAGGAGTCAACAAAACATGTGTTACATTAAATAAAACAGCAACACAACCTTCAAGGCTCCGAACCCATTTTCTAAATAACTCAAGGAGTGAACGGAGTGATTTTTCAAGACTTGTGTCAGCTGACAGATCCGAGGGAAGCTGAATGATTCCTTTCCCCCAAGTATTATTGAGGTAATCTTAAAGGACGGGGGAACAGAGATCATCCATCAGCCGGAAGGGTGCCATTTTTAGGTTTTAAAACTAACGCGCGTGATTCATTTTACCGTGTCATGTCATATTCTGGAAGTGTGAGGTAACAGATGGATTTTGAGTGACCAAATCTGATCCATGGGGTTCGGTCACAAAAGCAGCGGATGAAGGAAGAGACGGTGCTCGGTTTGATTTCCTGCTGGTGAGACTTGATGAAATGAACATTACTTCAGGTGTAGGATCACCGGGGATTTGGCGCTCTACACCTGTGACAGGTGAGCAGTCAGACTTAAAATAGCATCATGAAGGATTACCAGCACACGCTGCGTTTGGATGCTGGAACTATGGATTCTTACAAAATCTGTGTGTAATTCTGTGCAGCATTAGTTCACCCAAAAAATGAAAACACCGTGTTAATATTTCAAGAATCTTTTTGTTCAATCTAACAAGTTAATTGATGATTCATTTATTTATAGTGTTATAATGGTGCTTTTATTAAAAATTATATTCTATTATATGACTATTATAAACCATTTAGAGCCGGGGTCTCAAACTCAATTTACCTGGGGGCCGCTTAAGTCAGAGTCTGGGTGAAGCTGGGTTGCATCAGGATTTCCACAAGAAATCAATTGTATTATTTATTATTAATTTGTAATTTGTTTATGTTTTCATCTTATTTTGTGTTAAAAAAAATAAAAATAAAGAGATTTCAGAAGATTGGAATTTTTTAACACAAAATAAGATAAAAAAACTAATTAAAAGTTAAGAAAATAAATCAATCTGTAATAAATAGTAGCAGTAAAAGTAGTAGTAGTAGTAGTAGTAATAATAATAATAATAATACAAATAATAATAATAATAATAATAATAATAATACAAATAATAATAATAATAATAATAATAATAATAACAACAATAAAAAAATAATAATAATGAATAAAAAATTAATAATAATAATAATAATAATAACAACAATAAATAAAATAATAATGATAATAATAATAATAATAATAATAATAATAACGATAATAATAATAATAATAATAATAATAATAAACGTAAAAATGTATAATAATAATAATAATAAATAAAAATGTACCATAATAATAATAATAATAATAATAATAATAATAATAATAATAATAATAATAAATAAAATTTTATAATCATAATAAATAAATAAAAATTAATAATAATAATAAAATAAATAAATAAGTAATAATAATAATAAGAAGAAGAAGAAGAACAACAACATCAACAACAATAATAATATTTAGATTTACTGTTATTCGCTTTGCTGTTGGTACATGGGAAAAAGCAACACCGTGTTGTTTTCACTTGTTTTGACCACTTTCACATCATATAGAAATATATGTAATGTTCATTGTGTGAGGCAATGCAAATCCAATGCAAGCATTGCGATGCAAATGATGTGCAAAGGCGTGTGCCCAATAGAATAGAGGCAGCCAGCAGGCACAGAAGAAAACACTCACTGCTGTAACTTTCAATTATCGAAAAATGTTTCCCTGTCTGCCATTGCCCCACCTCCGAGAGCCATACACCCCACCCTGATTGGTAGATTCGTTCAGCTTCGCACACAACACTGTAAAGTACCATACAACTTCTCTTTATTTTTTCATGATTTGGTTATGGGTAAAACAAAGACCATGCGGGTCAGGTAGCTGAAACGGTAGGCTACAAATAATTAATTAGTTATGAATTAATTCATTATTCATAAACAATTAATTCATAATGACGATGCCATCGTCCATCGCAATGGTTCACATTAGACATGGTACAATGCCAGATTGGTCGACAACCCCCAACCCTAATATAAACCCATTTATTCTCTCTCACATTGACTCTCAAATATACATGTTGACATACTGAGGATGATATATAACCAGTTGGGGCAGAAATTCATCAGAATGTGTACCAGTATATTAGATCTGTGAATTCCACTATCGGACAGGAATTATTTCAATTTGTTATAGACCTTTTTCATACAACTTACAAGCAAAGCATAATGGGTTATTTTGCATTGTAAGTTGTAAATGCTGTAAACAGAAGTTCTAAGCATTCTACCGCAAGACGCTGGTCAATATGGCGCCCTCCATGCAGCAGACAAGAAAAAGGTCGGTAACACTATTTCGATGGTCCATTTGAGTATTAGCAGACTGTTTGCTTAATATCTGTTGATACTGACATTCAACAGACATTTAACTGACTATAAGAAGCTTAGCAAGTACATGTCAACTTACAAAAACCCTAACTCCCAACCTAACAGTCTACTTATAATCTAAAGAGAATTAGTTGCAATGTAACTTAAATTCAACAAACGGACCCTCAAAATAAAGTGTGACCTATAAAGTATGACCAAAAGGTCTAAACTGTGATGTGTCCTATCCTTGAAGCATATACAAAGAGGGAATGTGGGACTACGATGGAAGCGTTTGAGGTAGTTGAGAAGCAGTGCAAACTTTGCGCTTTGTAACTTTCTGTTTCATGCTCAAACAACGTTACACACTAAAAGAAGTTGAAAATGTTAAAAGAATGGGACTCTTTTACTCATGGAAAAAAGAAAAAGAAGAAGACTCGATGCCTGGACTTCATCAGATAAAGGGGTGTTCACACTGAGAGTTTAGGCTCCTCACTAACCTCTTTCATTATTAGATAAGAAACCGCCTGCTTGCTTCCAGCCTCAGCCTCCACAGATACGGACTCGAGCAAAAAAAAATCCACAGATCCTGGTGGTGCGGTACTCATGTACTCATCATCCTCAGTTTGATTAACCAAACCTGCAGGGTGACGTGGCCATCATTTGAAAGCTGTAATTATTTTATATTTTCCCTAGCAAGCCAAAGGCGGCTGTTCTTTTATTAGGTTTCTCTTTAATTACCCGCACATCTCAATTCCACAAGGTTTCCCCATTCATTAACGCAATTAGGATCGCGGATCGGGAGGACGTGTCATCTATAGACTGAACAGATGACATATTTTCATCTAGCCGTTAGTTTGCTCTCTCCTACGCGGAAAAGTGTAAGTCGTGAACCCGTGTCAGGGTACTGACCGAAGACCGCCGGCGCAAACCCTTCAGAGTCACATTAATTTGAAATTACTGATACGTGAAGAGCACGGCGGCCTGCGTGCGCGATAACGGAGAGCACATGACACTGGTGTAAGCGTGGGGTCCGCGGCTCACTGGAGGCAGGGAGTAACTGGTTGCTGCGCGAGTGTGTCAGAGGTCTGACGGATTCGTTTGGACAGGAGAGCATGAGCGCTGCCACACAGCATTACACTCAGGGCAGGAGAGTATACGGCACACAGGAAGCCCACACAGAGAGGCAATCACAGATATAATACCGCATCCCCCTCTCTCTCTCTCTTTCTCTCTGGGGGGGTCAGTCAGATGCTGTGGGGAGTCTGTCAGGACCACTCAGCCTTTGAAAGCTCTGTCGACAGACACTGAAAGACGGACATGGAGCCTTTGAGAGGGGAAAACCGTTAATTGACGAAATCAGTGCGGCGGCTGACATTTAGTATGCTTGTTTATGCCTCATCTGCGCTGCGCTGTATAAGCAGGATGCTCGCTTTTACACGGACCTGGAAAAATAATAATCTGACACTGCATTTCAATTCGGCCTACAGGTAAAAGCAAGCCTCAGAGTCCCCGTCACTACCTGTCATCTGAATTACCCAGAGTCCTCGGCAGAAACGTCAGCTATGAGAAAAGAGAAGAGCTGGTTACTCTTTTTATTTGATGGTACCCTTTAGACATGCTACTGACTAGGTGTCGACTAACTCTCGTTAGAGTACTAGTGGAGTATTAGTGGACTGATAAGGGTTGGGTGATGAAGTCGACGAGCAAAGTTACTCATAATCAGCAGACTTTCTGCTGGGAGATCATTGGAATCGATAGATAGATGTGTTGAACGCACATTTATGCATTGTGTCATATCTCTCAGCTCTAACTGTGATTTACATTGAGTGAAAAGACACCAATAAACACTATTTAAGACTCATCTGTTCATGTAGACATTGATATTATTCCTGCACAAGATAGATAGATAGATAGATAGATAGATAGATAGATAGATAGATAGA